>JASCZW010001489.1:0-288259 GCA_034211315.2 Aedes japonicus
ATACACACTTAGAAATTATAGAATTGTTACGACACGTAATTTATGTTTGTAAAGTCCGGGAACGTAAAGATAGATTTCGTGTAAAATCATGTCTCCTGAAACTGACACATACGCAATTCGATGAAAGATGTGTTTGATTGAATGTATTTTCTCATCTCTTTGAACTCATTCTTATGTGCGGAAGAACGCTTGCATGTGTCGGTCTCAGAGGATAGAAATTTACATGGCATTTTGGTAGTGTGTAGGTTACCGGCTGTCCGGAGTGATTTTCCCGAGTCCTGGAGTTGAGTTTGGTAGACAGGTACGAGCCGGTTGAGCCAAGAATGGTTACGGTGGCGATACAGTTAAGGGTCAAACATGAATTACTCCGTCGAGTTATTAGTACGAGACACTGAAGAAGTCTGCACATTGTAGACGAAATACGCGTATCTGTCAAGATAAGCAAAGGTAGTTGGAATTAAATGGAATATTTTTTTTTTACTGGAATACTATTTTTTCTTCTAATTTATAGTTACAGGTTTTCCACTAAACAGCTCAAACCCTCTAGGATTCATGAATTACTCCGATAATAATTGTGTTATAATATCGGTAAACACACTACGGAAGAAAATGCACGTCAAACTTGCTACCCTAACCTATTATGGTAATCTGAATAACCGAAAAAGTTCGAATCAAAAGATGTATCGGAATAAAGTGACGTCCAAGCGTATAATTGCTTCATGACAGCCTTCCTCTTTCCATCCACGAAATCGTTAACACACCTCTTGTGATCAAAGTTGTCAATATTGTCAATTGCATTTTTCGACAACTAATTATCGTTCCTCTTAGGCAAAACGGCAAATAAATCAGTGTAATGGAAAGCGCTCACCCGGATAATCAACAACAATCAGCAAACGTTTACCAATCGGTTCGTTTTCGAAATCCATTTACACTCGGTTTTAGTCACAGCATCCACTAACACACGCGACGGTTATTATTGAGATTCTAATAAGGATAAATTTTATCACACAAAAAATACTGAAAAAAGGTGACAGCTCACCAAATCCCAACCGTTCGTGGTCACAGCTTGCTGCGATCAATCGTTATATTGTTAGTATAGTATATTTGCTAAAAACTAAAATAGAACCGATTACTTGAGGTCGTCTCGTTCAAATTTTAAATCATCTAATGATAACTATATAACGTTTGCTTTATTTTTTACTGGAACATTTTCGAGAAAATAAACACAAACACAGATAAAAAATGATTGAAACTAAACTTAAAGGTTAAACCAATTAAAATCTAAGGCTAATGTTAGTAAAAAAACTCATAAATGAGTTCAATATATACTCCAGAGCATAAAAAGCTAAAATATCACGAACCAGTACATAAGGATGTCTACCTCAAGCCAGAAGTGAACCATACATGATGATGATAATGATGATGATCAAATTTGACTCCATGATGGTTAGCACAAGACTAAAATACGTGATCTGCGTCCTGGTAGTCCTTGTCCACATTCACATAGATTGCGGTCAATCAGCCTAACACGATAGAAATGAGCGTTTAAAGAATAGTAATTAGATATGAGACGAGATATCACACAAATGAACCCACGTTTATTAAAAAGATGTCTTCAACACCTTAAGAATGATAGAATGTTGCCATCGCTCCAAATCTCCTTTACTCTATTTCTGCTGCCAGCTGACGGCTGACTGTTGACGAAAAATAGGAAAAAAATCATTGAAGGCAATGATCAACAACATAAATATCGTCTTCCATAGATCTTTGCAAGCAAGTTCGCTCTCTCGTTGCCCAGAACAGAACAACGAGATGGGACCCCTACAATGGTGATGATAAACTAACGCAAAGATAAAGTACTTTGAATCTCCTGTATTTTCATGAGAAAATACGAGGAGTGCTTTACGATTCTCAAGGAACGAATTGCCTCTATGTAGCTGAGACTATCCGTGAAAATGAAACACTGACACTTTCTAGTGTAAATGAAATACTTACACTTACAAAGTGTATTACCGCTAATTCAGCGACATATACGGAACAAGGAGCTTGAAGTTGAAGCTACGATTATCGCTATAAATTTCATTAGATATACTAAAGCCTGATGCCTTCTCTAGCAATGATCCATCGGTGCAGAATGATTTAGTGAAACCAACTTGGCCAAACTTTGCAGCAAATATAACCCGAGCAATCATAGGAAGATGATGCTCTAGGATTCCACAAAGTTTCTGCTTCATGGATAAATCAAAATGAACCGAATCGCCGAAGTCATAGAAGCAAACACGATTGGAAATACTCGGCGAAGGGCTGACATCCTGTATTATGAACAAGTTGTTCAAACCCATGAAGCGAGTTTGAGGATTCAACTCAAGAAGCTCCTCAAAGTTTTTAATCACCGGGGGGTTCATTACTTCACATCTGGTGAGGAGCCGGAGAAACAATTCTGAAACCCGATCCGAGAGTGGCAACTCTCAGCCAGCACTTCAAGACTCATTGTATGAGTCGAGTGCATGCAACCTAACTCGATACGAAGACAACGATAATGAATACCTTCCAGTTTGATGAAAACAAAAGGTAATGTGCTCAAATACCGAAAATGGCTCTCCGGTACAACGTTGTAAGAACTTTCGGATGTGCTCCCCACCAGGTCCCGGTAATTTTGTAGAGAAAGTTGATCCTTTCCTGGCACTTTCGCTTGAGACACCTAATGTGGGATCTGCAGGTGCACTTTGAATTGAACCAGACCCCTAGATATTTAACTAACAAGGAATGAGTTAGAGGTGTACCCCAAAATTGAATCATCCTAGAAGAAAAAAAACCAGCTCAGTTTTCTACGAAAATAATTCGATACCTAGCTGTAGGGTCCAAGTTGATAAATTGTCTAAGGTACCCTTTTTAAAAAAGGAAACTGAATATCTATGGAAACAATGGAGACAGTCGTTCGTTCCCTTACCCCTACGGAAACCATATTGAATATCTGAGAGTAGGATGTTCACGATCAGTTTCTCCAAAAACTTTTGAATACAAAATAACATCGCGATGGGTCGATAGGAGGCAGCTCCTATCCTATTTACATGAGGTTAAAGGGCCGTGTCCTATCATGAAATACAATGTTGAGTTCCAGAAAGTGAAGATTAAACAAGTTGAACATGCGCCTCTCAGTGATATCTGGAAGGCTCTTAAGCAGGTTTAAATTGATCCTAAGAGCCCCTGGAGCCGTGTTTCCACACGAAAGGAGTGCAAGAGAGAACTCCGCCATCGAAAATGGTTGGCTGATATCATCTATCGAACTCGTGATTTCGAGAGGAACCATGCGTGCCGGCACATAATCTGCACAAACATGTTACGCAATCTTCAGGATCCATTGGTCCGAGTACTCCTTCCTCTTGTTGTTCCTTGGTTAGTTTTGCAATCTTCGCACCGTATTCCAAAGAGTGTTCATCGATGTTTCACCCAAAAACCTGTCCACGAATCGTCGCCAGTATCCGCGTTTATTGGCCTTGATGAGGCTATTAAGTTTGCCTTCGAGAGTCGTATATTAGTTGAAGTGCTCAAGTGTTCTCCATCTGCGGAAAACTTTAAACGTGCCGGACTCTTTTTGGTAAACCTCGGTGCATTGCTGATCCTACCATGGAGAACGAGGTTTACTGTGAAATGACGTTCCTGGATCTAGTCGAGTTTGGGCTCGAAGCGCGCTCTTTAAGACCAGGTTGGGGAGGAATTTATATTCCTCCTGCGGTTGAAGCCCTTCTACAATCGTTACGACTTCATCTATAGCTATCCTGAACTCTGTCGTTTGTTGTCAAGGAACTCTGTCGTGTAAAGTTGTTGCCAAGGAAATATTCTGTATGTTCAGCTGGATAACAGCAGATTGAATATGTGAGTTTATAGAGCTTTCGCCATGGCTGTCCTAAGCAAATTGATAGGGAGCAGCATAATTGCATGGAATTTCTTTTTTTTTTTTAATGCAAACGTTAGATCAATCTCTGTTTGATCGTAGTGTCCTTCAAAGTCCAAAGTAAGCACGATTTTCCTTGCCCGTCATTGTATTTTTCTGCTAGTGTTGTTGTAAGCGGTCACCAATGAGCTGAGGTACACGAATCCAGCTGGGATGATATTATGAATGAAAATTTCCGAAAGTCAGTAATCTGTTTACTCTGTGAAGCCTGTTCTAAATTCAAATTAAATTAAATTGTTGTTCGCATAGACAACGAATTATTTTACAAAATTACAAATACAAATACAAATGATTCCATTGAAATGTGTAGAGTGTTAACACAAGTCACACAAAATTTAAAAATAATTAATTTATCCTGACAAAAACTAATGCATTCATAACTGTAGTAATGCGGCGGAAATTCAGAGTAAAATGTTTTCTTCTTAATATATGAAGTCATGAAAAAATAATAGCTTACTACTGTTTCATTATATCAACTTCATCATTCTTGTAGCGTTTGTTAGTTTCCTCCTCAAAACTTTGAGGAGATTATCTTGCAACTTGTTGATTGATTATAGAGAAAAAAATCATCTCCCGCCAGAGTCCCGTAGCAATGCGAATGAGATCATTATTTTTCGGGGTCGATCATTTGCAGCCAGCAGTCAAACGAGAAATTCACGCACGTAGCCCAGAAAACCAGCAACATTCACACGTAACGATCAAAACAACGCAAAATACGCACCGGCAAGAAGAAAACAAATATTTGCGACTACACACGCATCAAATTACTCACACCAACAACAAACATCCAACGAAGACTTCAGAACGGCATATGAAAACGCAACATACGCAGCCCGGCATATGTAAATATATTGCAAACATTATGTTTTGGCTCTTATAGTGGTCAGGCAAATGCAAATTGTGGGTAGTAAATCGAAAGATAGAAATCAAAATTATTCACCCAGAACAGAATATTCTTAAGCTCAATGATTCTGTATTCTTGTAAATACCCGGTTCCCATTAGACCGTGCGGTGTCCGGGACGTGTCTTTTATGCGGTTGTGTAAAACAGTCGAATAGACTAGCTGACTCTTTCATTCCAACGAGAGAAAAAAGCTCGTCCCGGACGCTGCACGGTCTAACGAGAACCCTGCTAACAATCTTCACAACCATCGCAACATAAACCAGCTCTGGCTGGAAAAGAAAACGAAAGCGGCTCTGTCCAGATTCGGATTATAATTCTAGTTTCCTCGACACAGGCACAGGTCAGTTAGAGGGAGATAGTAATCAGCTAGACAAAACACGCATCGCGCAAAAAAGCAGAAAAGTGAAAAATGCGCAAAGCAAAACTGAAATCTGGTGCGTATTCAATAACAATCCAATAACAACCCACCAACACCAAGGCATGCTGAGTTGTTACGCATCAATCAGAATAGAAAGCAACCGACCGGCCGACCCCCACGCGTTGGGATGGAGATGCGTGTTGTGGGGCAGTGGAGCCCCATCATGTAGCTTTTTTGCGAGTCATTCGCAACCGGTGGTTTTCGAGCGAGCACACATACCTCCATAGATATATCAGCAAACGAGGCCCCCTCGTCCAGTTCGTTGGACCTCACGGCCGACGATCCACCAAAATGGGTACATTGGAAACCCAATGCCGTAGCTACGGAAATTACTATTGGGTCAGTGACTGCGAATGGCATGCGATGTTGAATAGACGGAAAAGTAGATTTGCATATTTTTCACTTCTTACTTTACCGGCTGCAACACTTCATTTGTTTATGTACTTGCTGTTGGTATAGGCGGGGATGCCACTCAAATGCTGATCATTGAAATGCATTTATCATGATTTTTCTATATGTATAGTTATCCAACATTTTGGGTATGGTTTGATTGAGTTTGACCACGTTTACACAAGCTTTGTGGCAAAGAAACTAAGCTGTGCAGATTAATTTGAAAGATGGAGATTTCTATAGAAATACATTAAGAAGCTATGTCATAATCAGAATGATTGAACAGTATTATAAAACAACTTCATCCCCTAGAACTTGATGATTTTCATTCATATAAGCCCAATTGGGTGGAAGCAATTTGGTTGGAAGTAACAAGTTTACTAGCCACTATTGATCAGATTCACATTGATATTGCCTTATTTGTCACTCCCAACTATATTTTGCATTTTTTTAACACAGTTTTGGCCAATTTCAGAAGATCCTAAATTTGAGAAGTTAAGCATCAGCGTGAAGCTAAACGTTGGCAAATCTTTGGTTAAATGACATACTAGACTGTATTTATCAGAACAATTTTCAATTTAAACTTTGTTTAAGACAATTTATTGATTCAACTTCAAGTTGATTAATTAATTATTTCTCAGTATGATTATTGTGTACAGTTTTGATTATCATGTTTTATTTAATGCTCATGTAATGTTGCTGTAAGCGACTATTGTAGTTGACGATAGTAAATAGTATACATAGATTGACAGCCTATTATTCCCCACTAAATAAAATGAGGTGAAATCTGAAACGCTTGTGGATTCTGAAATGCTAATATGCTGATATCTAATTAAGAAGAAGAATAAAACGAAGAATACAATGAAGAATACAAACAAGAAGGAGACGAAAGGGAAGCTCTGAATTGGCCACATCACTATTACCATTATACAACTCATATAGAATATTGTAAGAAACACCTTGCCAAACATGACTTTTTCAATAATCATCATTATCTCAGCCCCCTGATAAGACCTGACAGAACGGATAGACAGATGGACGGGTCTGGAGTAGCACTTGTGACCTGAGCAATACACTCGGTGCGCTGAGCTATCGAATTCATCGTTAACTTCACCACTTTTCTCCAAATGATTACTGGTACTACTGATCATGTTATTGTTGCGTTTTTCTTCCCAAACATTACAACTTACCTTCGTTTTACTTAGATTAAAAAAAACACCAATCACTGAAAACACCGAAATCTGCTCTGAAAGGACTTTCCAAGTACATTCTTTTGACTTCAAACTGAACAAAATATAGATAAAAGCTTTTATCTGTTTTCCAAAGAGCTTCGTACCTGAGCTACACTCAATCATACTAACAGTAACTAAATGTAAATAAAATAAGTTATACACAAACCATTTCAACCAATTAACTTCATGTTTGGGGATTCTCTATCTGACACGGTGGAAAATGTATACAACAACTAAATTACAGCAGAAATACAGCTGCAAAACACACATAGGAATGTCAACAATTACTAGGTAGAACAAATACTGTCTACACTTAACAAAAAAAAAGACAAATGTCTCTAAACCATCGATAAACATCATCACATTTAATAAAAAAAAAGATATTTAATAAAACTTTTAAGAATGTTTGAGAAAATGAGAAGCAATGTAAATTACCAGTCGTAAAATATTCTCAAATATGTCACCTTGGACAATATAGACATACATTTTTGGTCTCGATTAAAATAAATGATTCTTTCAATTTTTATGTAGAGTAGGGAACGGCTTAACGTTTGCATTAAAACAAATGGACTTTTTTCGGATGGGGATAAACAAATGCTTAGACAGATAATAATTATTGGTTTTGATAAATTTCTCATGGAAAGTAATTATTTAAGCTTACTTGCAAAAAAAACTCTACGCCCTTGCGAGCGGCCTTCCGGCAATTAACCGGAACGTTCGCCATGGCGGACGAAAACATGCGTGTAGGCAGGTTTTTGAGTTCTTTCTTCGTTTTGTTACTCAATTCCTCCTTTTGTTTTATTACCACATCGATATTCAGCCACTCCATCTCCTCCAACGATCACTTTGAGTAGTAGGCCAACGCCAGATCCGGCCAGAACACCGCGTCTTCAACCTTCTGGTATTTCTCGATGAACGGCGCAACTTACGGCAGGCATTTTGCATTATAAATTTCCCCGTTCACGGCAAGTCCGGAGCGAAAGAAGAGCGACTTTGACATCCGCTTCTCGCTGATTGTCAGCCACAGCAGCACCTTCTTGGGGAACTTGGTGTCTGAAATGAACTTCACATCGGAGCTCACTTCCTTCGTGGGGGAAGTAAAATACCCTGCCAGTCGTTGCCATCCAGGGTGAGATAGGTCCTGTCGTCCATCAGCACCACCACGTCGCAATTGGCCGGAAAAATCATCATTGCCTGCAGCTCCGAAACGTTAATCGGTGACTGTTTCATCAGTTGTTAGGAAATAGGTCTAAGACTCCAACATTTTACAGATTTGATGATTTAAATACATTTTCCAAGATTTGAGGATTTAAAATACATCATCTAGAAAACCATCAGTTTCCTACATATTGGAGAAGTTCGCTCAAATTTAGCCTTTGCGTATTTTACATTTTTTTCGCGTGTACCGGAGAGAATGCCTACATCAGCTCCTCTCCCATCTAGGCTTGTTGCCAGAATGTAATGTTGAACATTGAGTTGAAATTTATTTCATATTTAGATGATCTGAAATCACTTTTTATTTCATGTTTTTCAAGACGTTTGAGGTTGATCTATGCTTATGATTATGTTTTCCATCAACTGGCACTATCATATGCAGTGGAAAAAATATGTTCCGGAGCTGTCCAATAGTACCCAACAATAAATAATGCTTCGCTGTTGAGAGGGCAGCTATGGCAGCTTCCTCTCTTTTTTGTTAAACCATGCCTATAGCGCACCGGTATTGTAACGTGAAGCCTGCTGTCTCTTACTTTTGTTTGATATTAAACGAAGCATCCCGTATGTCATCACAGTCGCTTTGTTTAACGTTTCCGTGAGAGTAAATGAAATAAGAAATTCACATTGCCAATCTAAAGATCAATGACAAACTAAAAGTTTGGTTGTGTACGACTGTCTCATAACCTGCTAGTAGACGAGTTTGCGATCATAGCAATCGACATAGTTTGGTTGATTGTTTTCGATAGCGGATGGGTAACACGAAGGCGTGGGTTGAGGAAATTGACGTTTGCAGCAAATCGTGAACTGGCCTATTTCATTTCGCCTTCGCACACATGCACGGGATCGCACTTATACAGATGAAGAAAACATTTTCATAATCGGAAAGCAATCCGCATGCTTTTAAGAAGTCCCTTTAATTCGGAACTTTATTCCATGACTATGAAATTCACTGAGTCTATTGCTTGTTTCTGAAGGTATGCTCCGATAGATAAGAAGTAAGCAAAGGGGTTAACGTGTAAATATTTACATTGCTAATTATAGATTACATACAGCTTCATCAAATATCCCAGGTGATGCACGAACTGCCTAAAACCCGTCCCGTACCCTTTAGGGCCTATGTATTCCTAATTTTGACCAGATTTTTTTTTCATAACAAGTGTTTTTTTTTAGGAAAGACCGTGAAATATCGTAGTTGCTACTCCTTTACTGATCAGAACTAGTGTAGTTGCACAGAGAACCACATAGATGGAGCTTGCGAGTAGCTTTTTTACATCTTCAATGTACAAGTTCACTAATTCTATTTATAGATCAGTACCGGCGCCAACCACGTCCTCACGGTCTTTGGGGAGGGGGGAAGAGGATGATTAGTTTGACAATCGTTGTTATTAGAGACCGTTAGCACCACTGCATCTCTACAATAGGGGGTTTTAATTTAAAAAAAAACATGTTTTTTTCCATCTGTATCGATGATGGGTGTTCTTCCTAGCACAAAAATATTTTTTATGAATCTCAACTATTTTTTCTCGATTTTTAAACAAGAAAAATCTAATCATTTTTATTTTCACAAACCAACATGCAGTTTCACAAAGTGACATTTACTTTCAGTAACAGGTGGCTCCCAGCACTTAATTATCAGTCACAGGGGCTCCTATTATGACATAAATGTCAACTTATGTATGCTAGAAATCAATGGTTGGTTCTTGGTTTAGGTAGTCTGTTTTTTGTAGCGTGTTTCATGGTGAAATAAGATGATGTTGTCTTGCAATCAACATGTTTTCATAATATTTTGAAATTGTTTTTTCAATAGTTACGCTCGTCAAAATTAAAAAATAAATTAACTGCCGGTATATTATTATATTTGCTATCGAACAATGTTATAATCCACATACCCCTATGATACCCTATTGCCCAGGAAAGGATAGTTGTGTTAGTGAGGCAGGTTTTATTTTTAGATCATGGATGCACTGTGGTAAGTGAAGCGATCAATGGAAGAGAGCGCAGTAGACTGCTTTTTTTTAAATCTAGTGGTGATAGAAAGAGGCAAGTGACAAATGGCAAGGAAGGGGACGGGCCTGGGATTGAACTCCCGACCATCTGCTCAGTAAGCAGAACGGGTAACCACTGAGCTACCCAGCCGCGTTAGATTTTTTTTTCATAACAATTGTTCAGCAAAAACATGTTTGATGATTTTTCCATCAGAGGCACAAAATATGGATTAAAAAACATTATTAGATGGGATGCACCGCAAAACTGCAATGCTACTGCCAAAACGGTTCTAGTGTTCATATTTAGGCATACGCGCAAATTTCAGTGCAATGCTGCTCTGAGTTTTGTTTTGACAGGTGATTGTTGTTGACGTGTTTGGCATCATGTACACCGTGTCCAATATATTCTCATACACTTTTTCCTTGTGCAACTACTCAACATGCCTCACGTATGTGTTGGTGTAGTTTTGCACTATGTTTATACAAACGCTTTTAGGTTATATCCTATTGTTTTCATTCGGCGTTTATCTTGAAACAGCGATGAAGGAGTTTCGTGCCGTGGTGGTAAAAAAGTTTTTGAAAGGTGAGCGACCGGGTGCTATTTTCAGAAATTTGAAAAACCTCGGAGTAAAGCGGGATTTTGTGGACCGAACCATCCGAAGGTACCGTGACACCTGCTCGTTGGATGACTGCAAGAGATCCAGTCTGCACGAGTTGTTAAAGTGGTTAGGGAACGGGATTAGACGAAAATCACAGCGCTCTGTACGTAAAATGGCCGCAGATCTGAAAGTTTAGAGGTCGTAAATGCACAATATACTGCAAGTATGACCTCGGACTCCAAGCTTTCAAAAAACGTAAGGTTCACGGAGTTTCAGAACCTTCCAAGCAGAAATGACTCGAAAGAGCAAGTCTGCTTTGGTTGCGGCACGGTGGGGAAGAATTTATCTTTTCCGAGAGAAAAGTTATTCGTCTTGCAACAATCCCACAATGTCCAGAACGACAGATTGTGGGCTCTCACTTCGAGAACTGTTCCAGAGAGTGACAGGAATATTCCACGGTTCCAAAGTGCTGCGTCAGTGATGGTTTGGGGTGCATCACATACTGTAAATCTCGTTAAGGGCTGGTGCCGAGATAGTTTGATCGACTTTTTGGACAAGAATGAATGGCCTGCCAGTTCACCAGATCTAAATCCCTTGGATTATTTCGTATGGTCATACATGCTGACGGTGAAGGGAAAAGCTGGATAAGCACTATGGGGCAAATGCTCCGTCAGATTACACCGTTAAATATTGGTTCCGAGAGGTTCGTGGTGGCCGCAACTCCACTACCGATCCAGTCCGCAGCGCCAGGCCCTCCGATATGGTTACAGAGGTCAATGTCAAAAAAAACTTCATGAAATGGTGTTGGTTGACCGGAAAGTGAAGGTGCGTGAGCTAGCAGACGTCACTAAGTTATTACTGAGCGCATATGCCATATATTGGGCGAGATTCTACAAAGGGAGAAAGTTTCCTGCCGTTGGGTGCCACGTCTGCTCACTCCTGACCAAAAACACGTACGCGAGAGCACTTCGAAAGGGTGTTTAGACTTGCTGATGCGGAATCGGAAGGACGTCTGGCGTCGATTGGAAACTTTTGATGAAGTCTTAATCCACTATGACACACCAGCGAATGTAATGGACTGATGGCGGTACGGGTGCACAGAAACGGCCTAGAGAGGCTCGACCCATTGGCAAATTTTGGGGCAGATTTTCTGGGATTGTCATGGCATACTCTTCGTGGACTACCTCGAAAAGAATAAAAGCATTATTGGAGCAAAAGAAGGATGAAATTATTGTAAAACGGCTGCACATGAAGAGCAAAACACCTCATCGACGCCGCGAAGGAGTATTCGGCAGACCTTTCGAAAAATTACTTTTCGGACGGTATCAAGAAATTGGAAAATCGCTGGAATAAGTGTATCGAGCTAAAAAGGACTACATTTACACAGTTTAGAACCAATGCTACTGAACTTTTTGATTTCTTCTAAAACTATCAGAACACCCATCAGGATATTTAAGTAAAGATATTGAACTATACACTATACCGACGTATTTTATAGTGCTATCTTTTTTTTTTTTTTTGATGGTATATACCTGGAACTGCGTGACAGCTAGGTTGTCAAGACTAGACCCTTTCCCAACGTCACCTCTACTATGACCAATACCTTAGAAGCAACAGCCGATGTTGGCCGCTTGAGCACTAATTGAAGTATTTAGTATTGGACCGTAGTATTTTTCAAAATTTCAGTTTCAATTTTCCTGCGATGATGTTTTGTTATGCAGTCGTGAGATGGAAGATCAAATTAATACCTAAAATAAAGCCCCCAGTGATGAAGTCATCTCTGTACCGTTTGCAGTAGTAAATAGATGTCTAAAAAATATGTAAATTACCAAACAATAATTCTTAAGGACGACATTCAGGCCTTTGATGTAGTCTATGTTGACAACTAGTAGTACTGAAGTCAACCCCAAGAAGTACTGCAACAAGATTTATTATTCATACAGCGAATGATATTTCTAGGCAATTGCGATGGTGTGCCTATGATGGCCACTTACAGCACTGAGGTATCTTCTAATAATACTTTCAAAAGTTTGAATTAATATGTAATGAGCATCCATTTTAAAGTGTGTTATAAGGGTCGGTCAGTTAGGTTGTTTTATGCCAATTTACCTTAGTTTTCCGATGATCCAGATTCAGGAGTACCATTTTAACATATAAACCATCTTCTTTTCCATTACATACGGCTCACGGGTTACATGATACTCCCTGATTTGTTGAATTTGACTTGGGCAGCATTCAACTCTTAAAACCCGGAATGAACATTCGTTGCCTCGCGGTAATACCTAAGTCGCGTTCAGGGCTTGAATTCTACCAGGTACTTGAATCTCACAACCGCTCACGGCCATTATGGTTGTAAAACCGCATGCAGAGAGTGAGTAACATAAAAATGAAAAGAGAATGATTTTAGTATTAGTAGCATGCAGGGTTTATGTAGGATTATTGGTGATATTCTCATAACGACTTCTCGTTTCTCCGACTAAAAAGTTTGAGTCATTCTAAACTAATCATAAAGGAGACAAAAAATAAGAAAAATTCTGGTCTGAACCCCACATTACAGCCTACTCTACAGCTTGGGATCTAGTTGCTATCCCAAGTATAAAATATTTCGAATAAGAACTAATTTGAAACCTTGAAAAGAACGGGTCCACCTTCTATCTAGTGGGTTTATTTTTTATTTGTTGTTCTTTTCTATTTATTTATAGTGTGGTATGAAAGATACAATCACATCGCCTCGCATTTCAACCACACACAAACTGTCTGAACTCTCTGAACCCTTCAAACAAGGAGGTAACTAGAAAACAGTAACCCTAGGATACCGTATATATTCACCAAACACTGGTACTGTTATAAACCACATGGAAAGGTTTATTCTACTGCTTCAAATGGTGTTTCCTAAGCGGGCCTTCCGCGTCCTATCCCTGATATACCTGCCTGTCATGGTCTGTCGTAAGTAACACTTTTCAGTTACTACGTGCATCACTTCAAACAGTCAGATAATCACCCCGATCAAAACATTTACCCTTTTTGAAGATATTGCAATTACTTTGACTTATTATACCATTAGCAAACTAGGTATTTTGGGTATTAAATCCATTAGATAAATGGATAAACAATAACATAAGTTGCCACAAAAATGAAAAGTGTACTTTTAGTCGTTTTCCTAAGATTGAAAGTAAGAAGTCTAAGAGTGAATTGCGGCATAACCCGCCAGTATCACAACTGATGTTAGTGCCTTCAAATAAACGTTCTACGACGTGGCAGTGAAAAAATGACCAGAATATGTGATACTTTCACTACTGGTCAAATTCTTGGTCTCACATGTATGTTTAGAGCATGAGATATGCCCTCTTACCGTGTCAAATTTGACCCACGAGAGGGCCGTATTTTATAATGCTATCGAATATAAATAAAACTAAAACGCAAAGATACTGCAACTAAAACTTCCACACATCAAACACATTCCTTTCCCCGACAATCTGCATTGCCATTGTACACAGTTTCGTTTCATTTAAAGATTAAATTTTCTCACTAACATTGTATCAATTAAGTTTATGAATTCACAAAGATCAAATGACATCGGAGGAACAATTAGCAAATTATGACGGTACCATCTATCAGCGGCACTCGCCTGAATTCACTCAAGTGTACCAATATCAAACTTCGACGTCTTCAACTGCCATTTGCCAGTACCTAAATAGCAATTGCTCGCACCCCCTCCTTTCGTGCACTCTCGATTAATAAAAGTGTCAATTATTGTTGCTACCACTATTTTAATGGCAATGAAAATTACCGAGCAATTCAACGGTGCACTCTTCCATGCATGATTCCATACGAATATGACCCGATTGCAACAACGTATACAAAAAAAAATCCATTCATTCCACCAGCTATTGCTCTGCTCATTCGTGCTGCTTCGAATCCCGCAAGTTGTTTATAGGGTTTTGAACTTCGAACTTGACAGAGCGTATGGAGATACGGCAAGGGATGATTGGTTACATTGCTACATCCCGCATGCTAAGCTTCGGTCGAAGTTCCAAGTGCAATCGTGCGCTAGGGTGGCACTGAATGTTTGTTCTTAAGAATCACTGCCACTGCCCACTCGCCGATGTAGAACCTCCATGCCGCAAAATGTGAAAAAACATCACGCATGTAGGCATTCATCTTCTGAAATTGGGGGAAATTTTAACTTGGTCGATAATCGTTGAGAAACCATCCATCCGGGGACCTCAAGGTGGATTTGTTCAATGTGCATCTATTACATGTTTACCTATTTGCGTTGCAAATATCAGTGATGTCTCAACAGTATCAAGTCAAATAATAAAGATGAATCAGGAAGCTCCGGATTTCAATTTCAAGAACACGTCCGATGATGTACCCCTCGAGGCGATCACAGTGCAGCCACGCATCAGAGCAGAGTGTTGTTTACGTTCCATCGAAACTATCACACGCGGAAGCGATTGCCGGTTGGCGATCGTCCCGTATAGTGGCAGTGCACGATGCGTGCAATATCTCTATAATATTCGTTAGCAGCACAGTGAGAGATAGCGGGGCCAAGCTGAGGAAGAGACAGAGAGTGCACTGACCGCGGAATAGACTAAGCCGGAGTTGATTGGCCAAACACGGCGGTCGCGGCCTACAGACAGAGTCAGAAGCAGGATGGGACAAAAATACACGGATCTAATGCGTGCATGCATGGCCATAAATTCGGGTGCGTAGATTTGTAGGAATCTTCTGCCGTTGTCCGTTCATAAGCGCAGTGTGTATGTCATGTCCGTTTGTGTTATCAAACCGAGCAAACACACAGTTTGACTGTAGAGGGCTTCGAAGCCTAAACGCATATTTTTTTTTCGAGTTCGCCTTTTCTAATTTGTGTTGTTCTGTTCACATTCGGGCAACCATTGTTGCAGTGTTTACGCATTGATAAGGGTACTTATTGAGCGTGTTATGCAACTAGCGTGATTCTGGTGACATCAATGAAATTGGTACTGCTATTTGGAAAATTTCCATTTCAATTGCTGATTGATCTCTGCATTTAAAAATTGAAACGACTTATTCTGGATTGTATTTTTAGACAACTTGTATTTTGTGTTTCATTTGAACAAGTCAGGAAGCTTGCCATGCGAATGTCCTTGTAGAGCCACGGGGCAGTCCTATCGAAGACATCAATTTGTTCCACGTGCGCCGTCGATTGCCGAAACCAACAGCTGCGTCCTCGGCGTCCTGCGTGTGATGTCCTTCTTCCTCCAACCTACAATTTGATATAGGTGATGCGATGTTGCGTGATAGCAAAAGTTCGAGCAAGCCAATTTCGACCAGCACCATCACCATTACCGCTACTGGCTTGAAATTGGGCTGCTTCATTAACTATGAATATGGACAATCGCACACGTGGAAAAAAGAGCAGACCATAAGTATTACCGCGCAGAAGGACATTCACGGCAACTAGCTAGATGATGATTAATTCAGACGCGTAATTTTTCGGAAGGAATAAAATTGATGAGTGAAAGTGTATGTGTCCGAAAATTGGAGGAAAATTTGGCCTCTCTGCCCCCTGTTATTTTTAGGAGGCAGGTTGGTTCGGTACTACGTGGGAGGAGAACTTTGCGTGTGTGAAGTATTTGCGATCGATTGATAGCTTTTTTTCCCTGTTTAATAGAACTTGTATTCATCGTGTTACATAGCCAGTAATTTTCTAAAAGAAACAGAAATAAATACTTAATGGGCATCAGGTGAGTGATTGTACCCAAAATTAAATAGATTCTTTGCTATCCCTATGCAAACGGGTTCAGTGTACACAGTTTTGGGATAGAGCGTGTTTCCCCAGCCCCACAAACTTAAATGTACATATTTCTAGGAAAACAAAAAGTAGCGAGAAATCGCGCGGTCCCACTTTGGTGTTACTCCTCCGCACTTATTATTCAATTTCCTGAAGTTCCAACCTCTTAAACGGTTAATCTCTATGAGAGCAATAACGGTCACAAAACTTAAATGCACAGATTTGTTGGAGATTGGCTGGCTACGCAGGTCACACCACCGGGTCACATTACAATACGCCAAGGCAGTGGACGAATTTTATGTTAATCTCCTAACCGACCTCTCTTTACGCCTTCAGATTCGCGTCCATTGGTGGCATGGCGAGCCCCCACACTCTGCCGGCAGCCCACGTTGTTGCAAGGAAACCTTTGGATAGCAAATTGCAGGTCCTTCCCTTTTTTTTCCTACGATTCGAAGCCGAATGCCTAGGATTCCTACTCCACCCGTCATTGACCGGAAGTGGAAAAGGCATTCTGCGTTTCGATCGATTAGCGGCTTCCGATAAGCGTCAGCCAAAAATGCCAGCGTTATAAAACACTACCGTCTTGCTTTTTTCGTTCGGGAACAGACGGCCGAACGGGCATGTGAAAAAGCCCAACCGACCTAAAACGCCTGATTCCCATGAATCGCAACATGCAAAGCAACTGAAATGATGAATTTAACCGATTGGCTCTTTTCACAAATTCACCTCGCCTACTGAGTGAGTCAGAGAGCTTTGGCGATGGCTATAGAAGATGTCGTAAAATAATCATCATAATGCTTTTGGCTCGCAACTTTCTGGGTGCACTTTACAAACGTTCAGCCACCCAGATGCGAGGAAAGGATATCGAACGAAAAGGCTCGAGTTATTTTACGACGTTGTGATACCGCACACATAACCTGGCCAGCGAGATTGGTCAGGTCAGGTTGTTGATAGGTTTTTCGAGGTTTTAGTGGGAGATTACGGAAAATTAAAATTGAAAAAAAAAACAAATTTGGAAAGCATTTGAGCTAGCGGTAAATTAAAGATGATATCCTCTTAGTAGCCTAACAGGTCACAATATGGTTGGTTCAAACTCATTATAGGTAAATTTATCTGAAAACTTATACAAAATTAAAAAAAGACACAAATAAACACTGTCATAGTTGATTTGCAGCCAAGCAAAACAATTGTTATTACTAAAATTGGCAAATTTAGGATTTTTTGAGGTTATTTGCTTGTTATTTCAAACCCAATATTATGAAAATATGAAATATTGCAAACGTTTTATTTCAGCACAAATACACAGCACGTCACACAGATGTTATTTTTGCTACTTTTATTTCAACAAGTTTAAAAAACATGTTCTATCAAAATTTAACAGGTACCTTTTGTAGTTTTTGTATGAACTCATGCATACGTTCAATACCTTATAAAGTGCCGCTGATTATGAAAATTATAGATTTTGTGATGTGGTGTAAAATTACTGTCTTCTATTCTAATTTTGTTCAATATCATATTCATAACATTGAGATGACCTTGATGAAAATAATAATAGCTATAGTATTTAAGTTTTCATGCAAATTCTAATAGAAGATAAAATGTATTTAATTAAATATATTGGATATTTTGCTGACCCATCAACCATGCTAGGAATACCAGATTATATTTCATGGCAATCATGATCTAGAAAGTTGTTTTCTTATTATTCTCATTAAATCTGTATCCACATTATTCCGGACACCTTCAAATCATTGTTACTTTTGAAATATTGCACGTAAGAATGAAAAATTTCACATAGCTGAGAGTCTATGATAAAAAAGGCTATTATTGATGTTTAAATTTCATGTTTAGTATTCAAGATGGCGACGAAAAAAAAACAAGTGCGCGAGCGAATTTTGTACGGGCGTACGGCAAATCCTGACTAGTCAATACAGGACCTTGCAAAAACATTGTATTTGCCTAAATCCACTGTTCACGTTGCGCTCAAATCATTTTCGGAACGTTTGACGGTAGAGAAGAAACCGAAAAGTGGCAAAACCATTGGACACGCTGATCCTGTCATGCACCGAAAGGTGAAAAGGATATTAACGAAACACCCAAATCTCTCCATTCGAACGGTGGCTCGTAAATTAGGGATGTCGCCTGGTTTTGTCCTAAAATCAACACAACGTTTGGGATTTAAGTCGTATAAAGTAAAAACAGTTCCAAATCGCAACGACAAACAGAAATTGGCAGCAAAATCACGGGCTCGACGTTTGTACTGCGAATATTTGACGAAGTTTTCATGCGTTGTTATGGACGATGAAACATATGTCCTGGAGGATTTCAAGCAGCTTCCAGGGCTGGCTTTTTATTCTGCTATGATCAGAAATGCTACAGCTGAGCATTTCAGAACGAAGAAGGCATCGAAATTTCCCAAAAAATACCTTGTGTGGCAAGCAATTCGCACGTGTGGCAAAAAGAGTAAATCTTTCGTCACTACAGGCACAATAAACAAGGAGATCTATCGGAAAGAGTGTCTGCAGAAGCGATTGCTACTCTTCATCAAAAGTCACAAAGAAGAACCTTTGTTCTGGCCCGATTTGGCATCATGCCACTATGCTTAAACTGTGATGGAGTGGTACCAAGCAAATCAAGTGAACATTGTACCAAAAACCTCAAACCTGCCAAATTGCCCAGAGCTACGACCAATCAAGAGATATTGGGCTCTGATGAAGCGGAAGCTTTCTGGAAAGAAGCAAGGAATCAAAGACATCATACACTTCCAGCAAATTTGGACAAAGACGGCTTTTACGATTTCTGAAGAGTCTGTACAAACCCTAATGGACGGAGTTAAGCGCAAAGTTCGAAAACACATCCCATGAATCTGAAATAAACAACTACACCGGAAATATCATGCGAAATTTATGTTTTATTCATGTTTTGTTATCGTTATCGTTAAGTTATCGTAATAATCATGATTTCATTCTGAGAGAGCATAATGGGATTGATCCCAAATTCATGACAAATCATTATTCCATTGAAGTTAACTAAAATGTTCAATGATAATTCTTTTTCTGAATGTTTGATTAGAATTGTAGCAATAAAAATTATAATCGGTTGTTGGGTTTAAAAATTTAAAGACAGAACATTAAAAAGTGTTCTTTTATAAACAAAAAAATGCAGATACATATTGGAAGTAGTTGAACTCTGATTGATCTTCCCATTTCAAACTTCAGCTCAAAACCACTTGGTGCTCGATTGTAAAGGCTTTAATAGAAATACTTGCGAAAAATCACTTGAGCCCATGAATCTTCACTACTATTAAAGTACATATATAGAAAATGTTATAATAAGTTTTGAACGATGCAAAAAAGATTAGAACTATTCAATCGGTTTCTGCATTTTTTTTGGAAATCTAAAAAGCAATGACTGAGTTATTAACGTTAAAAAACAGACAATTTTTGGTGATGCTCTTATTTTTCGTAGCCGTAAAGTAGTATAGGAGTACTTCCCTAGTACACACGGAACGCGGAAGTTCGTTTCTTCCGTTTTTTTCTTAATATTATTTCAACCGCAGTTGTTATCGATTTTTTATTATCTGAAGAAGAAAACGTGTCGTTTAAGCAGTGTAATAACGATTATTGATTTACTGCAATTGGAAAGTGCCAAGCCATTTTGCATCGCATTTCTGCGTGGTTATGCACACTAGCAGTTCATTCACGCCTAGTTCTAATGATAGAGGCTATCCGTTCCTTTTCATCGGTTGCAATGGTCCAATGCCTTACACTCGTTGAGGTTCACTTCTCACCGGTATAGCCTGCCACACACGGTTGAGCATCATAAGCTTCCACGGGTGCGACAAGGATGATTTGTCGGAAGATGATTAAAGGTTGTTCCGATCAAAATTTGGTCAAACAGTAATGGGTGTGGATCGATCAAAGGTTTTATAAATAAGTCAAATACTTTTTCTTTTTCAAGTTCAGTTAATACAGAATACAGGAGAAATATTTTGCTAAGCTTCCTTTTTACCGAATGCCAATTCCCGGGTCTTTTGTTTAACACCTGCCATAAGATTTTGTACAGTCTCCTTGTCCACTTTATTCGCCGCAGAACGCCAGTTTTCCTCGAACTGTTTCTCGCTCACAACAGTTTTTTAACTCTTCTTAAGGTTCCGCTTGACGATGGTCCAATATTGTTTGATTATGCGGAGCTCAGGCGTGTTAGGAGGGTTCTTGTCCTTATACCGAAAATTGAATTTAGTTTATATTACGAAATCGAAACTGATTTGTACGTTTTATGAAGCTCCCTTCGTAATTAAGGGCACACACTCAAATGCGAAAAGCAGAAAGAATATTCGTTCATTGCAAAAAAATAATAGAGCTACGAATATATTGCTACACATTAACGAGAAACGTCTCTCTGCTGGGTGCATAAATGACAGGCATATCTACTTTATCGACTCGAAATGTAATTGAAATAAAAAGCACAACCACGTGAAGTTGTCTAGCGTTTTTTATAATGTTTCTGACAAGGGATTTGATCCTGTATTTTTGGAAAGAGCTGTTCTTGAAATCGTGGTTGATCTCAATAGGCCACGGTGACTCGTGAGAAGATACTTGGTTGATAAGTATGAAGTTATAACTCTCGGCAGCGCTTTAATTGTGTTGTTGGGATGAATAAATTATTCCCGCTCATCCCAGCAGCAACACCAACTGACAATCAGCGATTGGCTGGTCTTCACGAAATCCATTTCGTGCATTTTACAAAAATGTGTAATGATAGCATTTCGACAGATAATAAGCAATATAAATGTTTCATATAATACACGAGACATTATTTCTATGTACAAACTCCATGTTTACGAAACGAGTGGACGTTTTTTAACGAAAATAAATTTTCAGTGTAGGCACCACTTAAACGTTGTTGGCAGCATACCACGCCATGGTCTTTTTTTCCGTAATGACAAGATGCCAAATCCGGCCTAAATACAACGGAACAATTATGTTGCTTCAGGAAAGGCAGCAGACGTTTTTGTAGGCACTCGCTCGGATAAATTTCCTGGTTGACGGTTCCGGTCGCAATGTAAACGTTGCTCTTAGCCTGCCAGACCAGATATCTCTTCGAAAACTTTGACAGTTTAATTTGCTTGAAAATATCTGCCACCTTTCCCCGTCCAGTTGCCGCATAAAATCCCTGTCCAGGAAGCTGTTTACAGTCTCTTGTGCGCTGGCGCATTATCTTGCAAAAACAAAATTGTTTTTCTCTTCATGTGAGGCCGTTTTGATGGTTTCATTCGCTGTTGATGGTTTCAATCTTTCCGACCCATTGAGCCTCCCTAGGCCGCTTCGGTGCACTTGTGCTGGCTTCAGTCCAATGCCAGGCACTCATTCTGTTCGCTGGAGTGTAATAGTGGATCCAGGTTTCATCAACATTTCGCATCAGCAACACTGTTTCGAACTGCTCCAGCGTTCGTGTTTTGATCAGGAGTGAGCATGCGCAACACTCAGTGGCAGGATAACTTTTTCATATGAATAATCTCGCCCAAAATATGGCGTGTGCACTCAGTACTAATCTTTGTGGAATCTGCCAGTTCATGCGCCTTTAATTTTCGGTAAGCCAACATCATTTCATGAACTTTTTTGACATTGTCCTCTTAACCCGCATCGGAGGGCCTGCCATTGCGGACTTGATCGGTAGTGCAGTTGCGGCCACCACGAAACTCTCGAAACCAATATTTCTCGAGTACTTTTTTAAAAAGACGTAAGTCACAAAATGTAAAGAAACGCGTTGTTCATGGCATGTTATTAAAAAATCATGTATACATGCCCATATTTGTTCAATTTTTTGATGGATTATTTCTGAAAGTTTTTACTAACTTTTTACAAAACGATATAAAATCACTTTTGCACTTTTTTGGAATAATGTACATACGTCGCTTGTGTTGAAAAGTAACTAGCGAATCATTGTTATATCGTTTGAATGCCTCTTAACGACGCGTAAGTAAAAGTCTTTATACCACAAGGTTAAAAATTAAGATTTCGTTTAGTAAGAATTGATTTTTTAGCAAAGATATTTTTACACCGTTTTGTTGCAGAAAAAACTAATACGTCTTTTTAATAATTTTGACGTATCTGTGTGAACTATGAAAACTTGACGTAACATTTCGACGTATCAACATTGTCATTCACAGAATGACGTATCATTTTGACGCAAGTAACATGCCATCTATCATACTGACTTATCAAAATGACGTATTATCTTTTTTTATTGCAGACCTTTGTAAGAAACATTTTTCTAAATGAAACTTGAATTTTCACTCCTTGTGTAATTTTTAAGCACAGTGATGTAATATTTTTTACAATGTGTCATTCAGTGGAATTCAATTGGGATAAACATGCCTGGTTTTCAAATAGGAATAAAAATAAATTCAAAAAATTTCAATGCTGATTTTTTCATTTTTGTCCAAATGTTACTTACGTCCATTTTAAAAAGTACTCGAGATTTAACGGTGTTATCTGACGGAGCACTTGCCCCGTAATTCTTATCCAACTTTTTTGTTTGTTACCTTCGCCGTTTTGTCTCTCAAATAATTATGTTTTATGAGGGAACGAAAATCGTTTTATCAATATTCAACATGATGCCAAACACGTCAGATTTCCACTGTTCCTATAACAACTATATAACTGGGATTGGGAGGGTAGCCTAAGGCAGTCGACGGATTTGTTGACTGTGTTGTCATGTGAAGACAAGATGTTCTGGCCGTAGTCTTCTGAAAGTCCTCATAGAGATCGACTGGCCCTGCTACAACAATCCATCACGTAGGCTATTCTCTCGGAGCAACTTGCTGAGAATAGTCGTGCAGACATAGGTAATCCTGGCACTGATGGTGGGTTCTTATCACACCAGAGAGCATATAGAGAAAACGGTCACCTGGATGTTGCCTTGTTGTTCACATATGAATCAGCCAACTTCTTTGTATTGATGTACCATTCAATGCAAATCAATATCCCAGTTCCTCATAGGGTATGTGTCCCTTGACTCAGCCTATTATGCAACCATCGATTCCATTTTTGATTATAACTCTTAAAGTTTTCAAGCTGAAGGCGAGATTCAAATAATTTTACACTTGCTAAGATAACATTGATAAGACATTTGGTAGTATGTATCACGAAAAGTTACTCAACTCTTTTTATAAAGTCAGAAACTTTCAAGGGATATGGAATTAATGTCGGTCTACAGGCACCAAATTGGATCTGTTCATGGATGCAACTTCGTCCCATTCGATGGATTTATTACTAAATGCAGTCTTTGTACAGTTTTTTCTTTTTATTGTATGAAATAAGGCATTGCCAGCTGTATTCGCTTCACTTAACACAAAATTTCACATAACAAACTATAGTAAAACTGCTTTGAAATACATAAGTGATGTTCATACATGATGTACTAGCCATTCAATAATGAAAACATTATACATCACTATACAACGACTTAATTCCTTCAGTTTGTGTTTAGATGAGCCACTTGAATATAAACAACCGCAAACACATGCATTTTCACTTGAAATTTTACCAATAACAACCTTTTTATTACGTTATTGATACAACAGGCCATAGTTGGGAACATACAAAAAAGTATGTCCCCAACATTGGGCCTATAGTTTTCTTGTAAACTAATTGTTGTTTTAGCTATAAGAACAGTTAGTTTGTAACGTGTAACTATTTTCTGCACATCCAGACTGCATTACTTGCTTTATCGATTCAATTAAGCCAAATTTAGATCACTTGAAGATCGTGTAGATCATCTGTTCAGCTTAACCAGTGAAATCATGATGCCCCAAAAGTTCAAGAAATCGAAATTACGCGGAAGTGAACAACTATAAGTTCATTAATATTGTCTCAATTGCTTCGGATTACATCGGTCATCCTAAAAGAAGCATGATTGTGTTGATTTTTGCTATATTAATGACACATTTGGTACATAGGCCGAATGAAGGAGCTAGGCTAACATTACATCCCCTTACCCTAATTAGAAACTTTTTCAAGTTTCTGAGGTAAAAATCCAGAAAAAGTGAACTAGTCTACGATCCGTTTTCATTTCATAAAAGATTCTGTTTGCATGTAGTGCGTAGTGGTAGAACATATCTTTATGTTCAAAGAACCACCGCCAGTCTTTATCACTTCTAAAATACTTTACAATTGAGACGCTTCAGAACAACTGCACTTTCTCAATCGGAAGTCATAAAATTGCTTAAACAACAACAAAATTTGACTGACCTAAAAAAACACCGATTGCGGGCAGAGCCTACCTGGTTTCTTCAGTATTCTAAGCAAGAGTTTTATTCGTCACATCAGAAAGAAGTGATAGTCATTTTTAAGCATAAGAAACTGTCGAAGATCACTACAAACATATATATTATATAAATTAATATATTGATAGGCTATCCGTACTTGGGGCTTGAAGACTGACATACTCATTGCAATCGGGACCATCAATCAGGATATTCACATGAAAGTGTATCTGAACCGTGACAGTCTGTTGGCTTTTCACGATTATTTCATGATGCTCTGGCTGGATTTCAACGGCCACTGGAGAACAAAGAGCCCAATCAACAAACATTGAGCCAACAGAAGACCCAAAAAACTGTTGATAGCAAGAAGCAGTTCAAGGCAAACTGGCGTTCTTCGGCTACAGAACCTAATGACAGGAGTTGAATAAAATGCCTGAAAATTCAGATTTGGTCATCCGGAAGCTTAGCTGAATATGCTGACGTAGGACTACGTCTGTGTTTTCAATAGGAGGGTATACGTTCGTATTGCGAAAAGTTGGAACTTCACGAAAGTGTTTAGATTTTGAACGTTTTGAAGTCATTTCACAATCGATTTCTGAAAATGTTTGCACCAATCGATCGGGATATTTTCTACGCTTCGATTCCAATATTTTTGCTTTTTGACATAAAATTATTAAAATTAATTTAAATAAAAAGTGATGTACAATTGCGTTTTGTGAAGTAAATTTGCTAAATGCACAGCATTTTCCTATCACAAATTTCAAATGTAAGTAAGGAAGGTCTCATATGCAGCAGGGAACGATTTACAAAGGGGCACATCATCGGCTTTACTTCGTTCGGCAGCTTCGGAGCTGTTAAAAAAATCCCAATCTTTTTGTGTGAAATGTGGCTCGCAATGTTGAGAAGTCAAAATCATACATACAAAAAGCGAAGCATAGGTAAAGACTGAAGGCGTACAAAGTAAAAAATGTACGGAACCGTGGCGATTAGCAGAATTTTACAACAAAAAGTCTTGCTTAGGAGCTTTACAGAAATTTTTGTAAACATTTTCTCGTATCATAATGGACTACGAAACATACGTACTCGAAGATATAAAACAGCTTCCTGGTCTGTTTTTTCATACCGCGAAGCAAAGGAATGGTATAAGGTACAAGAGGTCAAATACATGCCAAAAACAGTCAATCCACCAGTACCAACAGCCAACTGAAGAACCAAAAAGAAGTATTGGACTCTAGTTGAGCATGAGCATGAGCATGATTGACCGCCTACGGCTGCAATTTCGTTATTGCCAGAACAGCGTATTTACAGGAAGAACCAACAGATGATGTTTGGGATTAACATACATCTTCAATGTGTAAAAATTGGTGATCTATTATAAATCAATACCAGCGCCGGCCGTGCCCGAATGCTGGTCAAGTAGGAAATGGGAAGGAACGTGTTGACATGATACTCGCTTTGGAGGAAGCTGAGAAATCCTCTGCACTTCCACGAGAAATCACTGGGATGTTGGATAGTTTATTTAGTTATTTATTGATTTATTTATTGATATAATTTTAACTGACTTAACATCTTATTGGAATGGGGAAAAGCCATGTGGAGTAAAAACCCCCTATAGTTGGGGAAAGGTTAGCAGCAGACGTTTTGGTTAACGATACGCTGGAAGTATGCATCACTTTCCGCCAAAAGCAATGGGCCGCTCCAATGTGATTGAAACGAGACAAGCATAACAAAAAACAAAACAAAAATAAATAGACAAAATAAAATAAAACAGAATATTAGATGTTGTCTTCAAAATTTGGTAGAAATAAATAATTTGTTGCTTTGCAAACCAACTCTCCTAAATGTCCTAGATCTCCGCTAAGTCCTGCATGTCAACTATGCATTTACCGCTGGAGGAGCTTCAGGACCATGTTTAGTTTGCTTCACTGTGAAAATGCTGTTATTATGTTAACATCCAACCCGAGCAGGAGACAACAACATATGAATACATAATTTTGATCTTGATAACTGGCCTTGGTATTAAAGAGCTCAGACTAAGAGTTAAAATACCTGAGGATAATACCATAAAATTGTTTTAACAATGTTATGCGAATACCAAATTGAAGTAAGACAATACCAAAATAGTATCTCTAAGGTATTCCCAGGTATCCAAAATAACAAGTTTTGGTATTCGAGAGGTATTTTGCTTGCAAATCTTTGGTATTTTCCTTGGGTATTTTACCTCTTAATCAGAGCTCTTTAATACCAAGGTCAGTTATCAAGATCAAAATTAATTATTCATATGTTATTGTCTCCTGCTCGGAAAAATTGTTATTTTGGATACCTGAGAATACCTGAGAGGTACTATTTTGGTATTGTCTTACCTCAATTTGGTATTTGCATAACATTTTGGGAACAATTTTATGGTAATATCAGCTATTTTACCTCTCAATCTGAGCTCTTAAATAAAAAGGCCAGTTATCAATTTATTCGCTCCGGCTCGGGTAGTCGTGTTTCTCTTGTTAAGCAATATCAGCAATAATTAATGCTAGTCATGATAGTCTTGTAAGCATTGTTTGCCAGATTCTTAATGTTTGTTTGAGCTTGACGTTAATTGAACATTTATTTCCTAGATCAAATGAAATGACTTGATTTTTTACATAGTTTTCATGACAAATGAAAAAATGTATAAAAGATAGGGTTTGGCTTTGAAAAAATACGATACTGTAGTTCGTGACAGAAACAAACTAGCCAATTAAAATATTGAAAAGTGTTTTAAAACATCAAATACAGAAATAAAAAAACCTTAATTGGAGTATATCTGGAATTGCTGACTAGATGGGTGAATTCAACGTACATCAATGTTTTAATTCACAAGCCTGTAAAACTCTCATAACAGAACTCAATGCTTAGTTTTTTTGTACTTTATTCTTTGCGTGAACATCGATCTATCTCAATATTTTTTGACGAATTGAAATCCTGAAAAACAGCATGGTAATAAAAAAGAATTAAAATCACTGTTTTAGATCTATAATGAAATCTGAAATGTTTGATTCAAATAAACGCTTTTTTAGAGTATCGATTCATTTGGTAAAACGATACCAAAAGCGTTACTACACCGCATACAAAGAACACAGACAAGTTCAAAATTTCAGACTCAAACAGCAAACAAGCGGAAAACCAACCATCATATGCAGTTCAATGACATCGAAAACTGAAACAGCTCAAAACATGGGCAATAACCTGCTGCGTATTTGGTAAGCGCCAGCCCCAGGGCGAAAAAAAGGAAAAAGATTAACAATTCCTCAAAAGTCAGCAAGACAAAAGAATTCGTTCACCACAATGCCAATAGCAATCAGCTCACCAAACTTATCGCTCAAGTCTGTCGAATGACAATATAATAAGTGAATGTTTTCCGGACACTGGCCCCCATACTGGGACAGTGCCGCTACTGCAGTTCTTGTGTACGAGAGATATACGATAGGAACACGCGTGTGCTTCGGAAATTTCGATTTCTACCTTTGCACGTCCGACCGATATGGACTGAGCAAAATATGATGAATGGGAAGAGATACCTGGCAGGAAAAGGTAAACCTTCACGAAAATGGGTCGGACAAGGGGTGGCAACGTACGGTGGATCCACATCGTACGAAAGCTGGTCAAACTTGTGAAGTACACATGGAACGTGGCTGTGAATGGCATCTTAGTCTGAGTAAGGGGTGATGAACCCGATCCATGCATAAGTTGTAAGCCCTTATTTTCAGGCTGATGCCAAAAACAATCAATAGTTCTACAGAACATGTAGTGATGGTGCTCATTATGAAAGCCCGATATTCCTTTGCCGACTTGCTACGGCCCACTGTGCAGTGCGCTTTTTGTCAGTGCGTTCATTAAAGTCGTTCTTCGTAGCGCCAATTCTATGCATGAGTCCACTGAATCCATATGTCACCTCATTACCAATTTCAGCGCAGCAGTTGCACTGAAGTTCAAAATATTCATAAAATTTGACAAAACCGCAGGCATAACTGATATTGGTTCAACGAACTTGTGGCTCTACCAGAGGGTAATATGTGTATTTTTTGGGAATGAGGCGTTGCGGTGTGCGGATTCGATTTATTATAATTCAGAACGATTCGCTGTTATTGTGATGAATTTTAATTGGAATTTTCGGTACTGGTAAGTAGGTATCCAAAAACAAGAAGGACAAGTTGAAAATGGAAGTATATTTATATACTACCTGATACGTGGCAACCTTTTCAGAGGTGCTATAATCGTACAGTTTAAGCGCATTTGAAACAATAATACACAAACAAAAGGAAAGGATTCGAAAAATTGCAACCCAATATATGGTAGTGCAATTTTTGGAAAGAAACCTTTTTGCTATTTTATTTGCCACAAAAAAAAGGGTTTAGGCAGCTCGACAATCCTTTCATAAGGACAATTATGTAGTCAAGTTATCGTAAAAAGCAAAAATGCTAATTTGTAAGAAGTCGCCCACCTTTTTGCATCATTTCTGTCTCAGGAACTCAATCCTTTCGGTGAAATGTCTACCTGACTTTACGACAGACCAACATCAGGTTCGGTCCTAACTCTTTCACCGTTGTTTTTGCAATTCATTACTATGTGCATTATTATCACATCGTAAACGTACGCTATCTTGATCCTAGATATAGTAAAAAAAGGATTACGTAGACAAGCGAAAGTGAAACAACAAAAAAGTAAGACACAATTTGCATTGTCATAAAAGTAAAACGTACCAATAAAAGTGTCGCCTCGTATTGAGGATTTCTGCTGACAGACAACACCGAACTCGCCATAGCCATTTATTACCCACCGTCTGCCTAATTCCAAAACTGTGAATCATCTCCAAGCTCATACACCGATTTAATCGATTGACCAACCGAAGAAAAACATCAGTATCGAGATATTAGTTCGCTCAAATGTGCGATAATAACTTGATACCGGGAACCGTACGCATTGATTCATTAATCATAAAGCTAATTTGAAAGCCTAATCAGCGGCTCAGTCGACTCACCCAGAATTGCAACGTCCCGGCAATGGTTTTGTCGCGCTAGCAAAAGTGCCCCCCTTAACACGATTTCCCTCAAATTAATTCAACAATCCACGGAAAAGTGCGATTTTGGTCTATGACCGGTGACTGCTGGTCGACAGGAAAAAAGAGATTCACGACCATCGACATGAATTAGGGAGCGCAATAATTCACCAACCTTGGACGGGTTCCTGCGGGGGTGAGGGCCCATTTGCGTAATTTTGCCCAGCCAAGAAAGAGGTGGAATGATTTGTGTGGCTTATTCCACTTGGTGGGAAAGTGCAGATTGAGAAAAATAATAATACTTAGAACAAAAGCATTTGCAGGAGCTAGCTTTTGGGCAAGCAAATAATGGCAGCGTTATGATATTGTATTGATTATATTATAAACATGTTTGATAGTTATTCTACTGAAATGTACATGCCATAATGGTTGAATACAAAAATATATTTAGATTAATCAACCTAGTCTAGTAATCAGTGCACTACGGTAGCTAACCCTTTGGTGGGAGGGGAAAATTTGTTATTTTGTGCAATCTTGGAACATTGTGACCGGCGCTGCCGTTGGAATGAGAAATGATATGACGGTTGAGCAGTAGGGTAAATTGTGCGATTGCTGTTGGATGGGGTTATTCTATTTTCATTTATCATCGACACTTTGATGGCTGAATTTGGAAGTTTCTTGTTTCCAAGGGGGTTGGAAATGGTTTCTTACAATTAGGTACGACGAAGTTATGAAACCATTTGGAGGAGAATTATGTGAGAATTGTGCACAAACTTGGGTTGTGATTCGATGAAGATATTGTTGCGGTTTGGAAAGATTACGGGCAGGTTCAGAAGTTTTAGTTGTACAGATGGAAAAGGTCTATTCAACCCATTTTCTTCCTCGCTTGCGTATAAGCAACGTTACTTTTAAAAAAAAATTGTATGTGTCATTTGTACATGTACACGGAGAATATCTAAAATGCTGAAAAAAAATGCACAAATCACTGCAATGCATAAAAAGTATATATTGAATCAATATATTTTACGCACTGCAATACATTTTAGATAATTATTATTTTCCGTGCATATTACGTTACCGGCTCCTATATACTTTGGGAGATTGGACGATTTGCGTTAATTTAATAGAGAATTAGTTTTTGATCCTGTTCCAAACTGGATCGGGTATCAAAATTGGATCGGCTTGTTGTGTGTTAAACTTCAGTGTGTATGGTTTAATTTGTAACTAATATCGAATTGAGGTTTGCATTGACAATAAGTTCGGGTATCGCAGGTTGGAACTGGTTCCAACCTAGGTTCAAAAACAAATTCGATATAATTTTCTTTTATCTCCTTAAAGTGCGTTTCAATCCACCATTCTACCTCTGTTCGCATTCGTTGTTTGAAGCTCGCACATCAGAGTTCAGTGAGCAGCAGCTTCTTGGGGAAAAGCTCCTTCGTTTTTACATCCGAAGTGCATCAAAAAGTATCCACAATTCGACAAGGATTATTCATTAGGGCCTAATTGACAAACGTAAACAATGGCTGTTTCTGTAAATTGCTCGTCATTGAAAACTCGCCTAATCAATCTACCACGGTCATTTCGAAGAGGAAGTGTTCACCTATCTGATAGAATTAGAGGCTTACATGGGTAGCTTTTGTGCCACGAGAAATTTACGGAAGATGCCATTGTTTACGTTTGTCAGTAAGGCCCTAATGAATAATCCTTGTCGAATTGTGGATACTTTTTGAAAAGGAAATTTTTCGATTTTTTATTATTGTTAATATTATTATTTATTAGAGCAACTTGACCATTTAGGTGGCATTAGTACCGGGATGTTACTTTATTATGCATTTATGAATTTATATATTTATTAAATTTATGAATTTGAATGCATATATTTATATAAATGCATACATTTGATTTATGCATTGAAATGCATATATTTATAAAAATACACGGAATAAAACGTATAATTCAATCAAAAATATGTCATCTAAATTTAACTATATTTTTGCATTGATTTTTCTACAACCCATGTGCATGATTGGAACAATCATACATTTCAAGTTGATTTAACTACTGTATACTGGAACCAACTTCAATATAATATGGTTGATTCAACTATGCAATGGTTATGTCGAAAACACATATTGTTGACATTTCGACAGGTAGTTTACATTCAAGGGTTGGATCGCTCAACACACTTTTCTCCGATGCCATTTTTCTAGAGTGTGTCTACAAGCGTTGTGAAGTTCTGGGAGTTCCCGTAATGTACCGAAGGTGCCGATGTGTTGACAGCCCACATTGTTTTTTCGGCTGAACCTGAAAACTAGGCAATGCATATTGGCAAGGTTGCTGTTTTATTATTTCTATAAACTCAACTGTCAAAAGTGTTCCTCAGTTTGCCACACATGTGGTATGGACAGAAAATCGAAGTGCCGCAGTTATGAAACATATTTATTCGTCTAGTGTGTAAGACATCGTGGCTGGAGCACTGTTCTTAGCGACTTACCCTTGCTTACAGTGCCAACCAGTGCCTTGAATTTTCATAAAATATCAATGAAAAGTGAAAATGATTTTATCCCACTGTAATGATGATGTTTACTTTCCCGGTTTTCATGGTTATCGCTGTCACTTTTATGCAACTGAATTTTGTTTGCTGCAATGAATGAAGTCGGCTCTATGTGCGGGTCAAAAATCTGCTGTCACTGTTGAATTGGAATTGTTTTGATTATCAATCGGTGAGCATGAATTTCTTTTGATGAAATCTGAATATCATCTCTTGTGATGATTTTTCATTATTAAGTGATTTTGAATCCTAATCCAAACATGGAACAATCAGGGCCGTCGTCATCGTTCCAGAGGAATAGATGCTAGCAATGTTGTGCAAGAATACCCTGGGCGGGCTGCTCTTGCATTTTTCTGATCCTGACGGGTAATTGATATTAATTGTGGTTGATTGAATTTCATTTCTGATATTTTGAAATTCGTTTTGAAAATGAACTTGTTTACATAAATGAATATCAAAGCATTTTGAAAATTGAATGTTCATTCTTCTGGTTACGTTTGTTGTCATGAGTTATCATTTGATTTTCGCATGGAACTTATAGGTAGTCAATTTTATGTTGCCTGAAAATCCACGCATTTGAATCTAATGATCATGACTTTTACCTAGACTGGTGCCAACAAATTCAACCATGATTATAGTTGAACCAACTGAATAACGATAGTTGGTTTGAATATGCTTAAGGTCAGTTCAATTATCTTTTGGATAGCTATAAATTAGAAGAAAAATTAGTAATCTCCATTTAATTCCAAATACCTTTGCTTATCTTCGACAGATACGCGTATTTCGTCTACAATGTGCAGATTTTTTCAGTGTCTCGTACTAATAACTCGACTCGACTTTGAATAAGATTTTCAGTTCCGAAATCGTTGAAATGAGAATGCAATTAAATTTATCACAAATTTTGGGATTGATTTATGATCGATTTTATTTTATATTTTTATTGGTCTATTAATAGGAATTATATTTTTTTAATCACATTATAATTAACCTGCAGTTAACGTTATCATAAACCAGAACTACTTATTTAGTCCATCAATGCAACTCGTTCAGTCAGTTACTAAAGGCGAGGGCAAGAAATCCTCTACTTCTTCACACTCTAAGAACTTAAGATACATCTTAACCATTTCCTTAAAAAAAAATACTAAATTTCTTGGTGCAATGATGGAAATATAACAATAAATACTGGAATGATTTCAACAATTCAACTAATTGAACATCCCCCACAAACTCTGTAAGAAATTCCTCTGAATATTTTCTCTCGACGGACGCCATGATAAACTTGAAAATGAACTGGAGCTACCAGGTTGTTGTTTTAATGTTTTAGTATAGTTGCTTCAAACATGCACATTGGTTGGAATTAGAACAATTTTGTTTTGCTTTAACCTGTTTACAGATGTGTAAAAATGATGGCTATTTTAACTATAAAGTATGGTTGATTCAATTCAAAAATTGCTTTAAGCTGAACATATTTTGTGGTTGAAACAAAAATCTGTTTAGTATAGGCATCAACTTTCAAGATTGTTATTTCAATCCCTCGTATTTTCATTAAATTTAATATAATATGCATTGAAATGCATAAATTTGATAAATGCATTGGAATGCATATATTTGATATATTCTTATCAATGTATAAGCCTGGTTTATTCAGTCCAATGACTGGATAGATCGGATATGGTTTTAGCATAGAATTTATGCTTTAAAGTATATTTGTTTTTCTCCGTGTAGACACATGTTTATAAGACAAATTTTGAATCGCACACTAAAATATATCAAAAGATGACAAAAAGTCTCATGAAAGAAACGAACCAGCTCAGGGCTGAAAGTCTCTATTATTATAGAGGTCAGCAGTAACAAAAAAAGGAGTAAGAAAATAAAAACATAAAAAAGATAAGTTTGAAGTTTCGTTTAATTATGTTCCATTCATTCTGAACAAGTCAAATTGTCAAGCGATGCTCCAGCGTTGCGTACACAACATAACGTCATGGCATTCCTAGGTTTCCAAGACTAATTTAAAGCTTCTATATTGATTTTATTCGAATATTGTTTGTTTCGCAAAAACGGCCAAAATGGGCTATTTAGGAACAGGGTGAAAAGTGACCTCTTTGTAAGCATTGAATGCCATTTTTGCTTGTGATTGTAAATAATAAACTTTTTTTTTTACTACTACAAGCATACTTCTTCAGTGTATTGTAATACTAATCGAATTATGTTTTGGGTCGATTTTTTTCAAAGTCCTTCTACATGGAAGGTTTGTAGGTCTAATTCATACATACAGTCACGGTTACTGATAAAGCCCAATTCAAAGTAAATTTGGACGCATTCAAGTGATCATAACTCAAGAATTAAACAACATACACGGTTGATCAAAACGTCAAACATAAGGATATCTATTCAGCTTTCAAACGATGCATAACAAGTTATTACATTTTACCGGTTCAACCGAAGTGTCGCATTTTACTTGTGATCGATGCCATCATGATCTGCACAGTCGCTGGTGACACTGTACCGGCAAACTTATTCCATTTTAAACGCATTTGTTCTGCATATGTCACTTCTTTACCCCATTCTCAAAGTTTTCGCTTGACAATTGCACAATATTTTTCGATCGGTCTGAACTCAGGGCAATTCGAAAGATTAATCTCTTTGGTGACGAATTTAACATTGTTTGCAGCATACCATTCTGGTGCCTCCTTAGAGTAGTGGCGGCCGGCTAGATCCGGCAAAAATATAACGTTGGTCTTGTGTTGCCAAATGGAGGGTAAAATCCGCTTTTTCAGACACTCTTTAATGCGAACCTTCGACGTTATTGTGAGAGATGTGATGAAGACCTTGGTTTTAAGGCCACAACTTCAGATTCCTTGCCAAATGATTAGTATCCGAGCAAACTTAACCGTTTTGACATATGTTTCGTCATCCATTAAAATACGCGGGGTGGTGAATTAAACTGTGCGTCCAGATTTACTTTGATCGAGAGGCTGTACCTTGTAGTTTATATAATTGCTATTGAGTTGATTTCGAAATAAGACTGATATATACTCAAAAAAACATGCATTTTGATTAGTTGATACAAAACGGTTTTTTTCAGTAGGGCTAAAAAACAATTGTCGCTTTCCCTACATCACACTACAGCCAAACGGATCTTCTTTCAACAGAAAATTTCTTTCAAAGAAGTTCTGATATTGTTTATTAATCGAGTTGAACTCCTTCACAGTATGCAGCTTCTGGTCAATTGTTTCATTTTGGCCTAATAGCAATGAATTATTTTGAGTTCACTTTAGGAAAAGACATCCAAAAATTGGTAAATACAATGATTCGAAACGATTTTTGATGATGTTTCTAGGACAGATTCCATAATGGAGTAGAGATGTTTTTTGAACCTGTTTGACCTGTTTGACAGTCAGCCCTATTTTACATGGCATGTGCGAAAAGACGACTTGCTCTCACATACAAGACGACAATTGTTGCCTCGTGTTAGGTGACTCTCCGTGCAAATCGAAAAGAAAATCACTTCACACGAGCTGACAATTGTCACCTTACATGTGATAACGAGTCCTCTCACCTTGTACACCACGCAGAACGCGCATAACGCTTCGAAATCGATTCTTGTTTTTTTTAAATAATGAATAATTTTGATTGAAAGCCTAAATGAATAAACTAAATAAAATAAACAGAAAACTCATGACACAAATAAAACAAATACCAAGAGCAGCTATCAATTATATACATTTTGTGTAACTAGTACACATCTTTGATATTAACGACCTAGTTTCTATGGTATTCTATGCTTTGGATTTGAGGCCACAGAACGATTCTCATTTAAGTGGGCTTTGGGCAAGTTAGAGGGTGCTTGAATCTCCTTCGTAATTAAGTTGAAAACAGGATACAAAAAAATCTAATATATCACAATAAATTTTATAATGTACAGAAGTATTCCAGCTTGTATTTCTTATGCCTTCGTCTAAATGTAATAAAAGAGTAACAATAAATAAATCTAACTCTACCATGATTTAAACGAACAGCTTCACAATTAGAGAGCAGAGCTACGCTATTTTTGCTTAAATCGCATCCAAGAAACCATTTGCCTTTTACATGATCATCTACGACACTAACCATAATGCATCACTGTTACAGAGCATGAGCATGCGCAAACTATCATTAGTAAACGCAAGCAAATTCATTTGAATTTCAATAGAAAAAGTTTACCTTTTGACAGATAAGCATATTTTTCTGCGGCTTACAGACTTCTTCACTGTCGAGTGCTCAACTTTTATTCGGTTAAGGAACTGATTTTTTAAATATAAAGTGTGATGAAACCGGTTTGGCAGGCTATCTGTACCTGTAGCTTGAAAAGCGCCATTTTCGTTGTGACCGGTAGAACAACGCGATTGTTACGTGCTGTTTTGGCCGGATTCGACATCCTGCCATTATATGAAAACAAGTTCCTGAAGTGGTATGAAACCAACAACGTACAGGGTGTGCCTAACCATAACAATCTTCCCAACATGCCAGAGCTCCATCCAATCGAAAAATATTAGGCCATCGCCAAGCGTAACCAGAAGAAAGCCAAAAAGAAAAGGTTGAAAACGAGAAACAGTTTAAAGCAAAGCTGTGCTTTATTATGTGACCCACTAACCTCGAGCTAGCCACGAGTGATTGGCACCATACTTTTACTAAAATCGGAAAACTAAAAATTGCTTATAACAATATTGAATATCGCCCTAGCAAAATAACGAACTTTTTTTTAAAAAAAAAAGCTGTATTCTGCGGCGACCAAAAAGAAGACGAGGTGGTATTACAACATATTAAGCAGGAGTAAAACAAAAGACCCAGCATTTTGCATTTGGTCAACTGGCAACGTAGTTAAATGTATCTTCTATATTCAATACTAATTGCTAGATACCAATATGAAATGGTCTGCACATGTCAATAACCTCAAAAGTAAACTTAGCTCAATAAGTGAAGTTTTGTGGAAGATATCAGCGTTTGTTCCACGAGCCTGGCTCTTGAAACTGTACTTCTCGCTCTTCCACTCTCGTCTGCAATACCTAGTAGTCATCTGGGGTATGGCCAGTAGTTCTCTTTTGAAAGAACTGCAGGTCGTTAAGAATAGATGTTTGAAGACAATATTTGGAAAGCCACACTTACATCCTACGGTTGAGCTCTATGAACAAGCTAACGCCTCTATCATGCCGATTAGAGCGCTCTGTGAACAGCAAATCCTTTCGTTAGTTCGAAAAATCCTAATAGATAATTCAACGCACCATAACATCTTACTCAAGAGAACTATTCGGAATCGAGCATCACGACGGGAAGGACACAGTATGGCAGGAGAAAATGTGTGTATATTGGCAGCAAACTGTACAAAGAACTTCACCGAGATGTAAAAATGTTCTTGATCCATACAAGTTCAAGAATATTCTGAGAAAACACTTGAAGGATCAAATCTCCAAGTATCTTCCTTAAAAAATGCCGGGCCATACCAAGGGTTTTGGACTTTTTCTGGTGAACTCCAGCCTTTACAACACTCCGTCATCGTCAAAGCCAAGGGTATTGGACTTCGGTCTGGCGAAAATCAGCGTTCTATCAGGTAAGATAGAGTTGTATATGTCTGGCCGAAGCCACCAATGGTACTGCGCCCTGATGTTCTACAAACCTTCCAGTTTTGCAACCTTTACCACACTCCGTCATCGTTACGTGGATTCTGGAACGCCGAGCTCTTCATCAGTTCCCCGTCAGCCGTACCAGAGGTACTGAACCTCGGTCCGGTAAAACCAGCTCTATGTCATCTCTGCAACCTTCACAACACTCCGTCATCGCTATGTGGTTTTCGAAACGACAAGCTGTTAATTAGCTTCTTGTCAGCCACGCCAAAGATTGTGGACTTCGGTCTGGCCAAGCCAGCCTTCTGTTAGGTAAGATAGAGCTGTATATGTCTGGCCGAAGCCACCAATGGTACTGCGCCCTGAAGTTCTTCAAACCTTTCAGCTCTGCAACAATCACTACACTCCGTCATCACTATGTGGATACCCGAACGAAGAGCTGCCCATCAAATCTCTGTCAGCCATACCAAGGATGCCTAACACCGGTCTGATGACTATTCATCAGAGTTCTGTTACCCATGCACAACTATCGGTCATTTATAGTCTTATCCATTATAGAATCAACCATGTTTCCTGTTAGTTTTAAAGCCCTAGATTTAAGCTACATTTCGCACTTCCTTAAAAGAGGTAAAACTCACTGGAAGTGCACTCTGTTGTATTTAAAGTTTTAAAACATACGAAGGTTTTGTGCCTATGCGAGAAGCGGCTTTACTAAAGCTTCACTCCTTCGGGTTTTCCTTCTGCACAAATAAAGAAATAAAAAAAAAAATTTAAAAAAAATACACCATTAATAAGCAAAATGCCGGTGCAAGAGATGTAGTGGTAAGCGTGACTACTACTTGCCAGGTGGTCCAGGTGGTGGAGTTGTCTCCCTGGCGTCGGTGGTTGCCACCACGTCAGGATTTTTTTGCTCTTCAAATTCATACACCACAAAAATCTAAAAGTTAATCTTTGTGGTTAGCTTACTCCGTTTTACACTTAAGCTTCAAAACCATCAACCACAAAAAAGCCCTTTTTCTTCACCCGTCAATAACTATGATTGAAAGATGAAACACGAAACACGAATGATTTTAGACTTGAACGATGTCTTCAATGCATCAGGCACATATTTGTCGCGATCTTCGATAGTCTTACAATTCCCAGTTATCGTAGATAATCGATCATTGCAATATTTGGTCTAACCCATCCACATTCGATTTCCTATAGCATATATATAAACATATGCGAATGAGTAAACATTATATACTATTCATCCAATATACCATAAGGACAATGATACGGCACAAAACCCTGTACATTTTTCCCAACTGCGGTGTGTAAATGACGGACATCGCGGTAAACGAAAGTTTCAATTTTCGGTCATGATTGTCTGTTTGCAGGACGACTTTCCGAACCAAAACACCATTTTTGAAATGGACGTGGATAGTTTGCGGTACACAGTGGCAATAGGACTCTTGTGAACAGGGGAAGGTGGAAAACTAATCACTATTAAATTACGCCAGGTCTTCCCGCACCCCTCCCGCTGTAGACCACGTCGAGGCGGATAACTCACCCTCCACTGATCGAATCGAACGACGAAGCCCTGGTTTCGTTGTGGCACGATTGATACCGACCGGGGGTGACGGAAAAAACTTCCATCAAAAGTTTCGTTATTTATGCACGCGCGAGGTTTTTTTTTCACGAAACTGTCAATATGACACGAAATTGCTGCTATTCCAAAATTGTGCCAGCCAAATGACCATGTGCGTATTTTTCGGGCTTTGGGTACATTGATACCGGGGTGCCGCACGAGCGTGTTTCCTAAAATATTGACCATGCGTTTATTCATTATTCATATTGATCGGAAAATTACAGGGCAGGTTGAATGGGAATTCGTGTTTTGTGTCCAGTAGTTTTCCTCGGCAGCTTGTCTAGGGGAAAAGAACCGTGGATAAAAGAAAATTTGAATGTTATCATCAAACAACAAAAGAAAATCCACTATTAGAGTTGGTAATTTTCTCGTAGAATTGACGGATATTGCAGTTACCATGAAAATCAATCTTCAATCAAATGAGCTCAAAGCATAAAAATCCCATACTCATAAAATAGGCTGTATCGCATAAATCGCCCTTTGATTAGTTTATAGTCATGGGGAAAACATTATTATGTAGATAGAACGCGAGGAGTAGGGATGTGAAATTGTATACAGCACTACAAACTACCCACTACTCCGTGACTGCCCTCTTCATGATCGTAGAGCTATTCGCAACCACGCTTCCCCACAATTCAACGGAAGCTGACCTCAGAAGCGTTTTATGTTGCTCTCATTTTTTTCATACTTAATTCCATACTTCTTGGAATTCTCCGGGCCAGACGAGAAAAAAAACAAAGACGATAATGCTTTAATATACTTAAACCCATCGTTGTTTCGCTGCAACTTGCGATAGAGACTCGTTTATGGCATTCCAAGTTCATTCCAACCGGTCGGGTTGATTAGCAATTTTATTCACTTCTTTATAGATTGGAACCCAAAAGTCCCTTCGTCCAACGCCCCGAAACAAGGAAATTGACCGAAAAAGGGACACGAACAGCAGCAAGTAAGTCGCATTTAGGTCCGTTCGGTTTTCCGTGGCAGTCTATCGTCATTTCCTGCACCCTCGCCTATCATCGGGAACCCCTTACAAAATGAAGCTAAAGCAAAATCCCACCGCGACCATTCCTTGCTTTCCGCGGAGCTACGATTGCGGAGCTTGGTATGGTTTACCTGAAGTGCAAAAAGTGAGAGAATCCAGAACTTACTAATTTCATGATGGAAGGTGCTAACAAAATGGGAATTATTACAGTCTAATAGTTGTCGACACGTAATAGTCTTTTTTTGTTTGCAATCAACTTTGTTTTCCCCTGCCCAATAGATGATATTGATTTAGTCAGTTTCTTACAAGGTAAAGCCTTAATTCAAGTCGAAAACTAGAAGCAATGCACAATTTCATCAACAATTTCGATTGCTGTTAAAAATATCTTTATCTAGGATGAACTCTGTCAAGTGGTCAAACGTAAGAAAGTTGGTTGGAAACATTTTTAAGTATTAATTTTTTCAAATCGAAGTAACCAAACCCAGTTCTCTGCTTTAATCTTTCACGGCGCACTTTAATTAAATTATTTAAAGTGTTAGTAAATGCACTGTATTTTCACATTATTTCCATTCATCATTTATCATTACGACCATATTGAACACAAGCAAACTGCGCGCACAAGCTAAAGCGTCACTTTGAAGTTCCACTAACGAAATGAAGTACATGCTACAATTGATGGCTCAGGAGTCTAGCATAATTCTACATGATTGCTGGAGTAATCAAGTATTCACTCAATGAGGTCTATACAGGTGGAGAAGAAGTGGTTAAGTTGTATTAGTGCAATCCAAAATACTGTCATTGTGTTCGTGAGATGATGCACAGCTGTTTTTTTGTAAACATGCGTGACGTAGATCTCCAAAAACAACAATGTACAACAGCAGCAAATCACAAGTTGGAATGTTTATTTGCAGTTATTAGTATAGTTTTTAAAAGGTTTCGGCTGAAAAATACCTTTTTGTGCACTAAAAGGATGCGGAAAAAAACTTAACTTGTTTTGTTATTACTCGTTTGTTTTTGGAGTTCTACGTCACTACCCGAAATCATGGATTGTTTACACATTTTTCGTTACTAATACCGACAAACACCCTGCTCTTCGCCACCTGTATAGACTCATTGGTATTCACTGACCAGAATCAACACTGACACGCCGCTACAATGACGTTTATACAAGGTCCGGGCCACCAGGCTTAACGGTATTCGTGAGGTGTGGAAATGTATAGTGGTATTTGTGTTTCCTGACAATGTTTATCTGTATACACGGCACAGCTGTTTATGGTGATGTAAAACGATCAGTATGGAATGTTATGGTAGTTTGACGTCGGCGCTCGCTTGCCCAGCAATGTTTACTACACACTTAGAAAATTTTGCAGTGTTCGGTAATTTTTTACCGAACTTTCAACAGCTGAACAGTTCGGTAATCCGATTTAACGGAATTCGGTAAAATTTGACAAGTTCCGGTAATTTTATTACCGGAATACTGTAAAATTTCACCGAAATCCGGTAAATTGGATTACCGAACGTTCAGCTGTTGAAAGTTTGGTAAAAAATTACCGAATACTGTAAAATATTCTCACGCCAACCTCTCCGTCCGAGATGTCGCAAAGAAGCTGGAGTGGCGCCTTCTACCGTGGATTGGGCTAAAAAACGAGCCGGACTGTCGACTTACAAGAAAGTGGTGACTCCAAATCGCGATGATAAACAAAACACGTCAGCCTAAGCTCGATCGCGAAAGTTGTACACGACGATTCTGACGAAGTTTGATTGCGTGGTACAGAACGATGAAACTTACGTCAAGGCAGACTTTAAACAGGTTCCTGGACAGAAATTTTATACGGCAACCGGACGAGGAAAGGTGACAGATATTTTCAAGCACATTAAACTATCAGGCCATCTGTACCTGTGTGTTGAAGAGCAATGTTTACTTTGCGACCGGAACCGTCAACCAGGAAAATTATCTGAGCGAGTGCCTACAAAAACGTCTACTGCCTTTTTTGAAGCGACACAATTGTTCCGTTCTATTTTGGCCGGATTTGGCATCTTGCCATTACGGAAAAGGCTGTGGAGTGGTATGCTGCCAACAACATTCAAGTGGTGCCCAAGGACAAGAACCCTCCCAACACGCCAGAGCTCCGTCCAATCGAACAATATTGGGCCATCGTCAAGCGGAACCTTAACAACCTGATCCCAAACTAAGGCAACACCGGCGCCGGCCCCGCCCGAATGCAGATCAAGTAAGGAAAAAGTAGGATTACGTTGACGTGATACTCGGTTTATTGGAACCGGCGGAATCCACGAGAAATCACTGGGATTTTAGATTACAGAATTGGATAGCAGCAGGGCTCGTTTTGGTTAACGATAAGCTGTCGATTTGAACCGATTTAAACCAACAGTAAGGATGCTGTTGGGGCCACTCACAAAGTGTGAGAGTGATTTTTCATTGGGAATACAAAGTGAGTTTTTAATAATGCCGAAAGGCCGATGTTGACCGGTTTTTTGAATGGTTTAGACCAACAGTAGGGATGCTATTGGGGCCACTCACAAAGCGTGATGGTGGTTTTCATTGGGAAAAAATAAAATGTTTAACAATGCTGGGACGCCGTTTTGGACCGATTTAAAACAACAGTAAGGATGCTATTGGGGCCACTCACAAAGTGTGACTGTGGGTTTTCATTGGGAAAACAAAGCGATTTTTAATAATGCTAAAAAGCCGATTATGACCGTAAGTAACAGTAAGGATGCTGTTGGGGCCACTCACAGAGTGTGATAGTGGTATTTCATTAGGAAAACAAATTTATTCATCTCAACGCCTCAGAGTCAACATGGGCTGATCAACACCAACATTACGGATGCCGCTGTAGTCACTTAAAAAATGGGACAGTGGTTTATTTGTTCCAAGGGAGGGTGGCCCGACAAGCATGGCGAACGAATAATTTGGATCACAATTAATAATGTACTCACCATCAACCCATCTTACCCAGCGAACCACGACTTTTCATGCTCACGCGATCACTCGCGCAACAAACAATAGGCAACCGAAACAATAGACAAAACGCTACGCCCGATAACAAAATATTGCGGAACAAAGTATCGACACAACCGATGCAACCAATTAAACTGAATGGTCAAGCGGAACCTTATGAAGACTCAAAAAGCAAGTAGGAGACACTGAAGAAGTCTGCACATTGTAGATGAACTACGCGTATCTGTCAAGATAAACAAAGGTAGTTGGAATTAAATGGAAAATACTATTTTTTCTTCTAATTTCTAGTTGCAGGTATTCCACTATACAGCTCAAAACCTCATAGATTCACTCAAAAAGCTGCTGTGACCAAGAAACAGTTCAAGGCAAACTGGCGTTCTGCGGCGAATAAAGTGGACAAGGAGACTGTACAAAATCTAATGGCAGGTGTGAAACGAAAGACCCGTCAATTCGCATTCGGTAAAAAGGAAGCTAAGCTAAATATTTTCTCCTGTATTTTGTATGTTCAATTCATGAGAAACAAAAAAAAAAGAATTTGACTTATTATTAAAAACTTTAATCGAATCACACAGATTACTGTTTGACCAAATTTTGATAGGAACACTCTTAAACAATGTAATAGTTATGGATTGGCCATCGCACTCTCCGGATCTCTACCCAATCGAGAATCTTTGGGAGATCGTGAATCGAAGAATCAACCTCGAAAATTTGCGCAATAAGGATTAACTGTTTGAGCAAATCCAAAATGCTTGGGAAGAAATCCCCCAAAGCAGTATTGACAACCTGATTCTGATGCCTCAAAGGTGCAAGGATGTAATCGAAGAATAATGGATTCGCAACGAAATGTTTGATGAAAAAAACTCAAATTACGTTATCAATTTAAAATCAAATTCTCAGACTAATATCTGAAATAATTTTTTTGATAAAAAGTATACTTTCTTGTTCAAATATGCTTGAAATATTAATCATTTAGCTAGTACCTATCGTCTAAAAACGTGTGTTGAAAATGATAACACATTTTAACATAAATAGCCAATGGTGATAACTAAATTTGTTTTGCGATAACAGCGGAAATCAAAACGATATCTGGGATAGCAAAGCTTCTTACTTATATGATACCAGCTTGTTGTTTGCTAGGGATTGTTTCAACAGTAGAGCAGCAAAATACTTGGTATGCGTTTTCCAAATAGGTCATTCAAGCGAAGATTTGTTTTCCTGACCCAAAGGAACGAGAGGCAGCTGTCGAAATGATCATAAAGATAAGCTGGATAAAGATACTGTCTTCTGCAGTTTTTGAAAGTTTATTTCCAGCTCTTTTCTCAAACCGGATGCCACCATCTTGGATTACAAAATGGCATCAGGCATCGAAAACGGCCTCCAGGTGGCCTGAATAACTGTGTCGAAGACGGCATCTTCATAGATGACCAAGATCTCAACATACAGCTTCTATAAGATATTCAAATGTGCAATATAGCTGCGTAATGAAACTTCAAGTCCATAACCGTCAAGCTAAACGAGTTTCAAGAAATCGGAAACTTTGGACTAGTTTTTGTAATATTTCAAACCATAATTCAACCGTTCGTAAATTTGTTTCTTTTTTGCAAATCGACACAACCTTTTGTTTGTTCCCAGGTTCAAGGCGCTTGTTTCAACCCAGTAAAGGTGACTGCTCTGTGCTGACGACTTGAAAACTGCCGATGGTGCTTTTAAACTGCCGTATTTACGAATTTTCTAGAACTAACAACACCTGTTTGAATTATATTTTTAAAGTTAATGTAAAGTGCTGTGGTAGGCATAAACGTCCAAATGTCATATAGGACAGTTATGCTCCCACCAGCAGTGTATCGAACTTACCACAGCTGAGCTGGCTCGGTTTATTCGGTACTCGGTTTTGTGCCAAGTTTCACTAATTTGGACATTTGGTTACTGAATTTAAATAAATAAATAAATAAATAAATAAATTAGATTACTGAGTGTTTCTAACTGTCGAGATGCCGGTAAAAAGTAATCGAGCTGGTCAATCGTAACTGAGTTTGTACATTCCAATTCACTAAAAAATTTCAACTCACCCTGGTGTGACTGTGTTAAGAGTGATAGTCCGAAAAAGTTGAGGGACTCATCGGGCATCTTTTTTCACGCTCTATATAGAATCCAAAAAATATCTCACCGTGCCAGAGGCCAGGAACCGCTTCAAACAATAGCCCTCCGCAGCGTGAGTGCATTATGCGAACGAAACACTTGCTGCATCAAACCAAGACACCTATGATGGCTGTCGGCACGATCCTAGAGTTTCCGCCAGCACTCAAGAATGTCGGCATAGGAAAAAAAAACCAAAAACGACGACGACGGCCTTTGGCACACGGAAACCGGGTAAGTGATAATGAGCGGAGGGAAAGGATAATGGGCGGCAGGCTTTTTGATGTTACAACCTACTCCTTTATACGTGCATTGGGTTATGTCGAACGTGTGTGGATAATGAAATGAAATCAACAGAGGTAGCAGTTTTTTTACTATATTTTTCACCAGAATGAAGGTAAGTTATCTCCTAACGCTTCTGGAACGCCTGCGATTTGCTGTAGAAATTCTCCGGCTTCTCGAAACACGTTCCACGTCTGGTTCCTGTTGGGGCGGCATGCAAGATTGTTTGACAACTGGACTTTGAGGATACTGGATCAAAGATTTCAAACATCGATATATAAAATAGAAGGCAATCGCAAATTTTAGTTGGTTGGCTGCCATTAGTTTCAACCATTGACTCAGTCCCATCATTACGTAGGTTGGCTTCGTATTTTGATCCATCCGGACTGACAGTGTTGTACAAACAATTGTCAACAACGTTACAAATGGACGCCAGATTAGCACCGTCAACAAGTCGCCGACAACCAGATTAATCAGTATTGATACGATCCAGGCCATGCATTGCCCTACCTGAGAACTGCTGAAGGTCTTCAGTGATAGTTGATACCGCGTCAGAAGGTATATGACAGAAAACTTCAGCAGGAAATCACTCAGATCCGGAGGTGCCACTTCCAAGGCTGCATTCTTAAATTGGCTCAGGAGAGAAATGTCAGCACAGTAGAGTGCAAATCCAATTGCAGCGTTGATCAGAAAGGCAAGGATCCATCCAAGGGAAAAACCGTAATTTTGAAGACAGCAACTGAACGTGTCAAACGATCCATTGACTTCAGAAATGGGATCCATTTTTGGAAAGCTGTAATTTTAACACCTCTACACCGGAAAATGATCTGAAAAACTATCAGCTACCCTATGGGTGCTATGATCGAAATGAAATACATCATTCCTATCAACGTTGCTGTTGCGATTCCAAACAATCAGTTCAAAGTTCTTATAAAAATGTCACCAGAGCAGAGGCAAAAAACATCTATGAACTCGATTGACCCCGTCTGAGCATATATGCGTGTCTTCACATATCTAACATTTGTATGAAAACTATGGATCTGTTAGTGTTATGTTTTCTTCGCTGCTTCTTCAACCTCCAGAAAAAAAACACAAACACGTTAGTTGCAGGCATACAACCAGTACGAAATACGTGAACAAAAAGTGCATACTGAACTAGTCACAAAAAATGAGCCCTTGCTTATCTCTTCATAAACATATGAGGTAGACTCAAACTCTAGGTACGTTCTAGTAAACTGTGCTAGATAAGGTAACATTTAACTTTGAGCAGGGTCCATATAGGTGTCAAATTCGTTGATAAATGCTGATTGCATGAATTGATTCATTAGTGCTATAACATGTTGTCTAGAAAGTTTACCAACAACCACATGTTTTCTTTTGAAAAAAGACCTTTTTTTAAAGAGATTACGTTTCATGTTGTTTATCTTCACCATACAAAAAAAATAGTTCAGACAACCCTTTCCTTGCCAATAAAACCCTTTGATCGAGAGCCATAAAACATTAAAAATACACCCCTGCAATTATTGGCAAAACGAACTCCCTCATCCCAACGCACCGAGACGAAGACCCTGGCGAAATCCTTTGATTTTATTGTTGTCACCATGCTCACTATCGACCGCCAGGCAGGGGTCTTTACAACTCAGCTTTATTGTGCGGTTATTAGCGTCTTTTTTTGGCAAACAATAACGACCGGGAGGAGTTTGCTGGTAAAAATGCATTTCACTCTGAAAAGGAAAGTACGAACGATGAAAGGAAACAACAAACGCTCACCGGTGGCAGCAAAAGTGGAGAAAAGGTTGCAAAAGAATGAAAGAAAGAGGTTCCCACTTCTCAATTCAATACAAATTACATCATTGTCCTTCGGTTGAGGGTTTGAAAGTTGTCGTAAAACAGGAACTGCACTCTGCTCTGTTGTTTATGAAAGAGAATGGGTTTTGAATGGGCAAATTTGAACCTGGAAAGTGATCCTTTTATATTGGAACAGAACTGCAACCATGGAGGATAAAGGAGTTGAACGATGCAATTTCCACAAAATTCGTGTTTATTGTCGTTTGATAGAGAGTGATGTCACTGTCAAATCGGTTTATAATAGTACAAACATTCTCATTACTTCATCAGAAATCAGAAATCAGAAATAGTTATTACAACCTACCTTATTCACTTTATTTATTATGGTGGTTCAAGAGCCACCCCAGGCAAACTGTATTTGATTCTTCTCTTAAAATTCTAGTAAGTTGGTTGCGATCTTATAATACACTGCGTCCAATGCCTTGTACAGACTACAGAATTATAACATGTTATAATGGTTGTCGAAAAATTTCCACAAGAAATTTATCATCAAGATATGCTTATAACTTGTTATAACTGCTCAGTCTGGCCAGTGTTTTAGACGTTTATAGGGAAATTATGAGTTTTATGGCAAAAGTTATCTTTTTGTTCTTTTCCTGTTCGGCGTAATGACTAAAGGGAGTATTTATTAAAAAAATCTCATCAAAAACTTCACCAAAGACAACTTTTCGATTGACCGTCTACATTCTCCAACATTTTAAGCTATTTGGTTATCCCACACGTCCTAACGAAAGTCTTTGCTGCTTCCAAAAACAAACAAAACTTGGATAAGATCCATCTAAATCGGTCAATACTGCACCTACCCAAAACTAAATTTTCTATGTTTGGAATGACAAGTAAGCACAAAACTGTGTGCTGGTTGAGCAAAGACTCTACGGTTGTTTTGACTGTCGAGGCACTAAAAGATACAGCGATAAGCGATTGTACGTCATTTCCTGGAATTTCATTTCCCGGAAGTTTATTTCCCGGAATGAAATTTCCCGGAATGTATCCATTCCCGGAAAATCATTTCCTGGAAAGCACCGTTCCCCGGAAAAGTTAATTTTCTTTTTTTTTCTCAAATCTTCAACTAATAAATCCTGAGGTGGATAGACCAGTGTGTTTGAAAGAACAGTTCATGTTTAAATCTTCTAAAAATGGTTCTCTCAAATATTTGTTTGTAAGATATGAAGAAAGGGAAAATACCTTTCATAGGAGATTTACCCTTCTTTTAAACATGAGCAGTTCTTTCAACTATTTGGACGTAAAGAAAAATAAGAAGAGCTGAATATCACGAGGCTGTTGCTTAATTTTGCAGACTATATAGGAAATAAATAGATCAAACAAATATCATGATTATTATAGAAATTAAAAGAAGAATTAGTATTTTCCTATAAATTAGAAGAAAAATTAGTAATCTCCATTTAATTCCAACTACCTTTGCTTATCTTCGACAGATACGCGTATTTCGTCTACAATGTGCAGACTTCTTCAGTGTCTCGTACTAATACATTGTAGACGAAATATGCGTATCTGTCAAGATGAGCAAAGGTAGTTGAAAAAATGGAAAATACTAATTTTTCTTCTAATTTCTAATTACAGGTATTACACTAAACAGCTCAAACCCTCTAGGATTTTTTTTTGCACCGATACTTCAGCAAGGTCAGTATCGGGTGAAAAAGGGAAATGCTCATGTTGGTGCGTCAACTTTGACGCCAGCTGTAGTCCAAACCACTTTATGAAAACAGTTCAAATTTTGTCCACATTATTTTCTGTATTTTTTTAAGCTATGGAGAAATTTTTAATATGCTACCTAAAATTTTCACAGAAATACGGATTTTTGAAATTGCTTTGTCCAAAAATGACTTTTTTCACATATGTTGTGGTAACTTCAAATTTATAAATATTATCAACATGAAATTTTGGTTACAGGTTTATACATTGTTTATGATGTTGCTAAATTTTCAGCCAAAAATATTGATAATTGACAAAGTTACAGGAGGTTGAACATGAAGTTTTTTGCAAACTAAATTTTGCTCGGCTTTTTTTTGCTACTGAGTGTACTTAAGTCCCAACCGTTTGCAGAGAAATGGAACATCACTTAACCTTCTCAGACTAGATGCTCCCAACGACCATGTTTACATTTTTTTTTTGTTCTGTACACCAAACAGGGCATTCTGTTCAACTATTCTCTCCGACTATTCGTTTTCTTTTTTCTTTGATATCTAGGGTATCTGTCCCTTGACTCAGCCAATTATGCAACCAGCGATCACATTTCTCATTATAACTCATAAAGTTTTTAAGCTGTAAGCGAGATTCAACTAGTTATACACTTGCAAAGATATGTTTTATAAGACATTTGGTAGCATGAATCACTGAAAGTTACACAACTATTTTTATAATACCATAAATTTTCGAGGGATATGGATTTAATGTCGGTCAATAAGCACCAAATTGGGTCTTTTCGTGGATGCAACTTCGTCCCATTCGATGGATTTATTACTAAATGCAGTCTTTGAACGTTTTTTTTTCTCTAATTTTATGAATTAAGGCATTGTGAGCTGTACTGGCTTTACTTTATACATTTCACATCACAAACTAAAGAAAAACTGCCTCGAAACACTTAAATGATGTTCATATATGATTCATCAGCCATTCAATAATGAAAACATTATAATTCACTATGCAATGATTTTGTCTCTTCGATTTGTGTTTATATGAGCCACTTGAATATAAACAACCGCAAATTCATGCATTTCCACTTGAAATTTTACCAATAACAACCTTTTTACTACGTTATTGATACAACAAGCCATAGTTGGGAACATACAAAAAAAATATGTACTCAACATTGGGTCTACGATTTTCTTGTTAAATCATCGTTATTTTAGCTTTGTGAACAGTTAGTTTGTAACGTGTAACTATTTTCTGCAAATCTAGGCCGCATTACTTGCTTTATCGATACAATTAAGCCAAATTTAGATCACTTGAAATCGTGTAGATCATCTGTTCAGCATAACCAGTAAAATCATGATGCTCCAAAAGTTCAAAAAATCGAAAATTACACGGAAGTAAACAACTATTAGTTGATTGATATTGTCCCAATTACTTCGGATTACATCGGTCATCCTAAAAGCAACATGATTTTGTTGATTATCGCTTAATTAATGACACATATGGTACATAGGCCAAATGAAGGAGCTAGGCTAACATTACATACCCTTACCCTATGTACTGAAGGATACGTGGGTTTCCCATGTCTTCTTAAGGTAGATACCAAATCCTCCTTGTGGAGTGTCTTCGAAGAGATTACCGCGTGAAGATACTGATCCGTTTCACGGTGACATGCAATGTCTTCAACGAATTACTCCTCATCGTAGCTCCATCCTCTAAATTGTTTTTCATTACTTCAGCATAACGTTTAAATTAGATGTCTGGATGTAAGATATGTTTCATACATTAATATATTATACTCACTTGTTATTGCGAATACAAATATATATCTTTCTAGATATTAATGTTGCATGCTACAGTAGCTGAAAATGGTGAAGTCTTTCGATGAGAGGATGACCAGCTAAATTACATATATACATTCTATTATCGTTACCTGTCGTACTATTTTTTTATTGTGTTACGTCATTCTATTATTATGTTTTATGATATGAAAGAATATTATTACATTCAATTTAATTTTATTACTAAGAATAATTGTAGTACCAATCAGATCCATTACAAATGATTATTGCAATGAAAGGAAACGGGTAAGGAAATCGAAATTTAAGATTTACTATTCTTTCTTCTTCATTCTTAGCGTTTCAAGCTTAAGTGCTTTCCCAATTATCTTATTGCTTGCTCTCAACATAGTGTTCTAAATGCACTTCCACAGTTATTAATTTAGAGCTTTCGATGCCAGGTATCATTTTTGCATTAGTATGATTGTGTGGGTAAGTGCAAAATTTCATAGACCAGACCGGGAATCGAACCCAGCCACCTCCAGCATGGTGTTGCTTTGTAGCACCACCTTTGCTGACTGAACTAAGAGAGGATCCATTCTTTATATGATATTCTATCGGACTATTCTTCTAGGATTGTATAGGACTTAGCCTAGGACTTTGTAAGACTATTTTTTATGTGATATTTTATTTCAGATCATCCATGGAATTACCAAGATTGATAAAACAATTTTAAATTTTTTTTTCTCTCATAGCTATGATACATTGTCTAAATTTTTCGGTTCATATTGGATACGCAAGTTTTGTAGCATTTACAACAGAACAACAATATACAAACTTGTAGTTACAAATGGAGTTGCTATTTTAAGTTAATATTATAATATCCCTTCACTCTTTTAGGCTGTTTGGTTTTTCTTCAACAATTGTCTTAATTAATTTTAGTTAAAATCTTTCTCCCTTCGCCTTAATTGCAGGCGCATACGTTGATGGAAAGCATCGAAGCTGGCGCGTTCGATATCTTGAGGCATGTTATTCCATAGTTTAACCAAACGTTTCTTAAAAGTTTGCACGGTTAGTCATTCGGTATTCTCCAGTTTGCCCGGCATTGAGCCCCATGCATAAAGGTCGAGAAGATTCATCTCAGGTCAAGAGGCAGGCCACTCTTTCGACAACATTAGATCCGGAATATTGCCTCACACCAAGCCTGTGTAGATTTTGCCTGGTGGGACTCTGCAGAACTTTGATGGAAGCAGAATGATGCATTCTTGTGCATTCTTGTAGTAGGAAAAAAAGTCGAGCAAAACTTTGCTTCCAAAAAACGCCCTGTTCAACGGGCATATCTCATGAAAACTTAAAATTTATAAATTTTATCAACATGTAATTTTGGCTACCTTTGCTTATCTTGACAGATACGCGTATTTTGTCTACTATGTGCGAGTTATTAGTAGACGACACTGAAGAAGTCTGCACATTGTAGACGAAATACGCGTATCTGTCAAGATAAGCAAAGGTAGTTGGAATTAAATGGAAGATACTAATTTTTCTGCTCATTTCTAGTTACAGGTATTCCACTAAACAGCTCAAACTCTAGGATTCATGAAATTTTAGTCACATAAGATCTATACATTGGTTTGAGTGTTGTGAAATTTTCAGCCAAAAATATTGATAATTGACACAGTTACAGAAAGTTGAACATTGCGCTTTTTAGAAGCAACATTTTGCTCGACTTTTTTTGCTACTGAGTTTAGTGTTTTTTACGAAGAGAAGCAAATGATTCTTCAAAACATTATCGATGTAATATTTACTGTTGGTTGTAACACCAGGTTCAATGAACATCAACGGAACATTCAATGTTTTGGAAAAACATTCTCAAAATATCACCTTTAAAACATTCTGGAACATTTGAACAGCTAATTTACGAGGAATATAAGAGAGATGTGCTGCATAAACCCGATCACTTTGCTGGTAGCAGGAACATTTTTTCGTCCGAAAACAGAATTTCACAATCACCGTGGCGCTTAATAAGCTTCCGAAATCTTTCGACTCCTGCAATCTTCTGCTTTTCAGGCAAGCGTTGTTTTTTCAAGGTTGTCTATCAAAAAACTCATGATTGTTGACTGAAAAGCAACAAAAAATTCTGCGAAATTCCCAGTTCTTTGGGAATCTTTCAGTCAGACTTACTAGAATTTCGCCAAATTCGCTCTCTCACTCGTTTGATGGTTTCCTGCAACCTGACAGTGCGTTTACGATAATGTCTTGGAGGTATTTTCTAATAACCGGTTTTTTTTGCAGTGTTTGATGGTGCGAAAGATGAATCTCCCGTTTATTCCGAGAGGTATCTATTTATTTAAAATAGTACACGGCCCAAACTGTTTCTAGAACAGACTTACCACGCGCTTCCTTTTCGCGTGCACGATTACCACGAGTCACAAACGGATGATAATTCAAAACAAACTTGCAAACCGTGTTGACCCTTAAATACACTCTTAAAGAAAAATATGCAAACATGCCTGTGATTAACCCATTCAAAGTTACGCTTTTTAAAAAGAAACACTGACAAGAATGGTCACTCAGTCTGTATACGGATGAGGAAGTTGCGTAAGAGAAAAGTTCATTTTCAGTGCAAAATGTAAAAAACGCATTACGAATCGCTAGTTTCACACCGAATTAGAACACCTGTTTTTATGATGACTGAATTACATGAAAACTTAACTTGGGTGACCTGCTATAGTGAATAAGTTCACGTGACGATTCAAAAATTGGCTGCATGTTGCGGGTACTCCAAAATAAGTAGAGAGTTTGTCCATCTAAAAAAATTAAAGGGGGTGTGCACAATGCACGAACGTATGGTTGACGTTGAATAGAATTAAGATATTGATTGTTTTATTGTTACTATAACATCCAAACGGCCATTTTGTTGGATTGTACAAATTTACCTGCTATGGGTGATTGTATCAATGGAAAGAAAGGCAGTGAGCCAGCACTGTTTAATTAATATCATATGTTTACTTCAAAGTTTCCGAGTAAATAACTTCTTAGAAATTAAAACCGTTCAAACAGGTTAATTTTCGATAAAACGTTCCAGTAGCTTTAATACTTTCCAGTAGCTTTAATACTTTGTTGTGAGCAACATAGCTCTGGTCTCACAAGTTCCTATCTCATGCTTCCACGGGTCTATAGATGACAAATACCGCCAGCTAAGGGTTGCGTACTTAGCTGGAAGTGCAGTCTGGGCACTGTTGTCCTTCTTACTTCTGCTAGTTTGAGGAGGTGCGGCTTAAACAGTGTCTGTTCTGACATCCAATGGTTGCGTAAGAAACGCTGTTTCGCGTCAACTATACATAAGGAGGCAGTCCCACCAACGCGATGTAGGAAGCGCAACACGGGTAAGGTAGCACGCTGAAATATTTTACTACCACGAAAAATTGATGTATTCATTATACGGTATATAATTTCAGATCATCCATGGAGTTCCCAAGCAAGTATTGTATAGTAATCTTAAATTATTTTTTCCTTCGTGACAATGATAATGCAGGTCTGTCTACAATTGCAGCAGGACCACAATTAGCAGACATGCAGGCAGTTCAGATATAATTTTTGTTATCATTTTGTATTGTAACATCCCTTCGCAATATATGTTATGCTTTATCAGCTTCACATTTATGCAGTTTTAGCCCACTTAACCCACGTTATATTGAGATAGGCTGATTTTTAACGTTTGTTTTTAGAAGGGATCATACGACGGATTCTACTATATTTTGTTTTTCCTTCTTTATCCAAACAAATTTAATGATTTAAAAACTAAAACTGTTTATAATCCTTCATTTTCTATTGCACAGATATAAAGAATTTTTCATGGAATCAAGAGTTATTGGAGAATTCAAATTTCCATCTTTTTTTCGTTTTTTATGGATTCGTTAAGTTTCCCTTTTTGTGAAATTTATTTCGGCTTACTGCTTGCTTAAATTTTCTTTGCCATTCTGCTAGGCTGCCCGGTGATAAACTTTCTTTCATTACATCACTTTAGAAATTTTCGACATTTCAGAGTTTATATCATCTAACTTCGCAGTAGAAGAGGCAAATAGCTGTATTTTATTTTAATATGTACGCTAATATTATTTAGCATTTCATTACAACATCGTATTATTTCCATCATATCATCACTGTATATTATTGTAATCGTAATACAATTAAAAAAAAAAATAATAATTAAATTTCATCTACTTCAAGGTTACAGGAAGTTGATTCGAGATAGTACAGATATTTTATTGCATTGTATCTTGAGGTGTTTTTCTATTAATGTAGATCATTGGATATAACTAAAAATTTTGAAATCTCTCCAATTCTGTTGATTTTGTTTATCCATAGGTCATGAATACATACATATTTTTTTAATTTTTAATGTATAATCAAATGTTTTATGTTGTATTTAATTGCAAAATGATCTTCACATTCCAGAGTAACATTCATCTGCCACTGATTGAGCTGTAAAGTTGCAACAAGGTGCCTATTAATACTGTTTTAATTATTTCATCATATTTTTTTAAATTACAGGATGACGACTTCCAACCATGACATATTATATAAATTTTCTAGTATATTTCATTGCTGTATAACATACAACATAAATTGCAAATTATGACCTATTATTTACATCATGTATTATAAATACTGGGTTAGGAGGGAGCATCAGGGTATCATTCAAGCTGAAACTGAACGATGGTTTGATAGACTGCCTTAGTCTAGGAGGGAATAAATGGCATCATTTTCTATATCCTACCGATTCGATTATGATGCTGTAAATTCTACTCCAACAGTTTCAGTGAGATTGACGCGCCCTTCTTAACAAGCCATCCTGTAGAAAGCTCAATAAGTATTGCGAATTGGTTTATTCGTTTTTTTGGATCGTACCGTTGGAAGGAGATTCTCAATTTTCCGTGGATATTCGCGTCTCTGCTTACGGGTCCACCCCTCCGTTTTTGGCCCTACATACAGCGATATTGGGAATTCAGATCGGTGGCCCAATTTTATCTTGCTATTAAGTGAAGCTGCATCCAAGCCAAGAGCATGAAGGGATGGTGGCTGCCATACATACATATCAAGTATTTTGCGAGTCATAGAAATATTTGGAGTAATGAACCGCTTTGATTGCCTAGCTGTGAAAGTGTTGGCTTATGGTTTAAGCGCCATCACGAGCTTTCTGAAAAGAGAAGAAGGACGCGCCGACACAAAGTGATACCTCTCACACTCACAATCGTTATAAATGATTTAGGTTTCATTTTTCTCATACCTTTTTATGTTGATATTTAATTATCGGAGTCGTCAGATTCTGTAATTTCATTAATTTCTTGCATTTTCTTCACCGAAAAAGTTACTATAGTGCCTCTCCCGAATGCAATCTAAAAGTGGAAATGTGAAAAACTGTACACTGTCAATACAGACACAGTAGTAAGTAGTGGCTTTTTGAATAAAACCGGCACACTAACAATTTGCATCACATAAAGCACTGTGAACAAACTGACCCCCTATTCAAAATTACCCAGAAAAGAATTTGTCACAGACAGAACAAACAAAAGGCCAACAAGCATCCAATATTTTAATTCCCCGTAACTTGTAACTCAGATAATCTCAAGAAACACTTCCAAACCCACACTGGACTGTATATTGCTCCTCTAAACAATATAAATATAACTTTGTTTAACTTTTTCACTGTTCGAACATTTTATCATCGACCAAAAACCACCTGCCATGAAAGCATCCTTGATACCTTCAACGAAACTATTTGCACAAGCGCTCTAATAATTCATAGCTTCCACACAATTCACAGTTCATACTCTTAGTTCACAATGCACCAATGCTCCATTTTCGCTAATAAGTTTCCAAATCACTCGAGAAAAAAATTCAAAATTGATGATGAATTTTTAAGACATGTACTAACGAGCACAAAACCAGCTCAGGACAAAAAATAAAACGTCCACTTCACTCAAAAGCACAGCCTACTTCATGAATTTGAATTTATGATCACATAGGGTAGGGATCGGCTTAAGCACCCCAAGACCCTATTCCAAGCACGGGGTAAACGTTAACCTACAACGCTCATTTTTTGCAGTATGGTGCTTCACTACTTGGAGCACCATACTGCAAAAAATGAGCGTTGTAGGTTAACGTTTACCCCGTGCTTGGAATAGGGGTTTGGGGTGCTTAAGTCGTTTCCTACCCTATGTGAAAAATGTCGTTTTTGAAATTGGTATGTCGTATTTTTTCAAAAACTTAGGTTAACTGAAAAAAATTTCACATATGTTATCATAACTTCAAATTTATAAACTTCATCAACATAAAATTTTGATCAAATAAGGTCAATACATTTATTATAGTGTTGTCAAATTTTCATCTAAAAATATTGATAATTTTCAAAGTTACAGTAGGCTGACTATAACATTTTTATAAAGGAAAATTTTGCTCGCCTTTTTTTTGCTTCTGAGTGTAGTAGACATGGTAAATCAATTCGATAATACTTTAAATAGAAACACTACTTTTTTTGGTAATGCAACCAATTTCTATAAACATTTGCAATAATTGTAAGACTGAATGTCTTGTACCTAAAGGTAATATGTAAATGTTCCAGAAAATCCAGCTGATCAGTGACAAACAAACTCCGTAAATAATGTAACATCAGAATCGCTCACTCCGAACGGCACATATAATTGAAACTGCTTCGACATTCTTTTCAACAGAAGAAAAATAGAATGCATACAATCTAAACACAATTGAATGCATAAGAGACTCCAAATTCTCAACCCGATAAACGCTTTTTCCGTCTGTTCCATTTAACAACTCGATAGGTAATGATTGCAATAATTAATGCGGTGTCATTAGCTAGAGTTCATCACAGAGGATAATCATTTTTGCTGACCTGATGACGCGACTGGGAATGAGCAAACGAAACGGTTGCCTCGAGTCGACGTCGACACAGGTCAATTGGGTAGCTTCACGATCTGGCCCGTTTAGTGGTGCCTTTTCCAAGTTCTTAAGGTATCGTGGGGGAAGGTTGTTCGGGCGGAATGGCAAATAAGCTGATGAAGCTTAGCAAAAACCAACACAACAACGGTGCTGACTGGCTAGAGTCAAAACTATTGACATTCCCGTGCTGCTGATTAGAAGATTAGAAATTGATGGAATGACTAAAACTTGGACAATCGACCCTGCAAGTGCGAGGTGGCAGGGGCTCAAGGGGCGGTAAAAACGGAAAATTGCACGAAAGCTTTCATCGTTGTTAGCTTTCAGACGGAAATGTGATGAAGGGGAAAGAGCAGTTCTAATTCTCTTTATATTTTCCAGCTCATGTCTGATGGTTTTTATCACGAGCAACTAAAGTGCTTTCGCGCGGTAGCAAATAGCTATGGGTACATTGTCCACATGAAAGGGTCACGAGAGATGGGTCACCGCCATTTCTGACGGCCCAAAAAAAAAATAACAGCACGCTTCAATCGAAATCGCATGCAATCGAGACAGAAGTTTGCATGGCCCGGCCAACAAAAACAATAGAAGCAGATCAATTTTCGCTTCAACTTTTTTTTTGTGGAGGGAAGGGAAAATGAACAATAAATAAATTGCAAAATACCGTGCTTGCAAGCAAAGGTGAAAATTCTTCCCGACCCACACTACGACTTGACGCTCGCCTGGACATCCAGTTTTGTGTATCCGAAGGATGGTGAATTTTTTATGATGGCTGAATTACATGTTGTGTTTTTTTTCTCCTGAGAGACTTGTAGCCGACCAGTACAAATACCGCATTAGCTGGACTGGCTTACTCCGTACCGTCATATTTATATGCAAAAGTGATGTATAGAGCACCATGCTCCATGATTGCTGCTAATACGGTATAAGCTTTAAAGTTCGTGCATGTTTCAGTTCGGTCAGTCAATGGGGGGACACCCCGTGCGAGGTATGAACTTGCGAATTATTGTTGTGGTCGGTCGGTCGGTCGGTCGGTCGGTGGCTTACCGACTGACCCCACTCACATTAATGCTAGAACTTGAACGCCAAATGCTGATAGTGTCTCAACCCAACGACTGGACAGGACTGTGGTTTATGTGCTGCTTCTGGGTAGGTGCCCAACAGCTCGTCGAGCATTCGTGATTCGCGATTTTTGTTTAGACTTGGCACGGAATGGCGCAATTCTGCTGCAGTATAATGCTAAATTTTTCACGGTAATCATGTAACGTGGGCACCCACTTGATAGGAGGCAGCAATTTGAATATTTTATTGGCTGGACATTGCTTGGATTTGACTGTTTGATTGAATGATGAGTGATTTTTTTATATGCTATTTTGCCTGCTATACTCATAGAGAAAAATATCTACCTATGTGAACGCAGTTCTCACAACCCACCGCAAATAATCGTTTCCACCACCACCAGACTCCATTGCCAGAGCATCTAAAACCTACTCCCACATAAGAAAACCGGCATTTTCTGCAACATTCCCAGCCAGCAGCAGTACACTTTCCATGCTCTCACTCAACATTGTGAAGTTGGTGAACATATTTTTAAAAATAACTTCCTCTTTGACGAACCTATCGGCATCAGAAAACAGCCATTCAAATCCGTGGTTGACATCCGCGAGATGCTAATGATAGTCTCCCCATATATGTACTTCTCGAAAAAAAAGAAAAGAAAAGGGAACGGCCTACGAGAAAATTTCCCGGCACGTCCAAAGCAACGCGCACCACGTCGTCGTTCTAAGCATAGCATCGTGGGCCAAAATCAGTACGAAAAAAATAAAACCGGGCCCCACGCCCCACACCAACACTTGACTCGGGTGGAGTGCATTTTCGCTTCCACGAATCTATGCTCCCGACAAAGTATACACGCTGGCAATCAACATAAATTCTCATTTATCGGTGTTTGTAAGCCACACTCACACATTCAGTAGGGTGGAAAAATTATGTTGTGATGAAACTTCACTCAGACAACAATTTGGCGGCGGCGGCGGTGGCAACCAAAAATCTGCCTTCTTGTCTTCGTTTTCTTCTTCGGTTGCTGCTTGTTCGATCTTTGGACTCGCTGAGTGGCATCGCGCCCCGACCGCGGAATTTGCTGCGCTGCGCATACATACAGATCACGCGATCGATCGTCGCGCAGCATAAGCCAATGCTGACTGGGAACGACTATAGATGTGCATCGTCATCCCCACCATAACTTTCCAACATAAGTAAGCATGGAGTTTATTTGAGTTGGGGTGGAACTCGCTGCTGGTGCTAAAAGCGCTGCGGTTATGTTGCGATCAGGTTGAAGCATTGCGTGAGCCAGTGGTGCCAGGACAGTGTGGACCGTGAGGATTCGATGGGAGGTGCATTGAGTAGAATCATCACAGAAGGTGGAGTGTAAGCGTGTTTCATGGAGCCGCATGGTTATTCGCGCGCAGAAGGTTGATCATATGTTGTTATGATTAAGTCTTGGATGCTATAAGGTTCAAGTTGTTTAGGGATATTTTAATTTTTTTGAAAAATTTATCAACAGTCGATAAAAACAACCGCTGTCGATTTGATAAAAAAAAACAACCTCCTAAGTTGTTTTTAAGATTTTAACAAATAAATTACTCTATTCTTCAACAGTAGGATCAAGCTTTAAATTTTCATTAGCCTATACATATTTTGTTCTTCTAAGTGGATTCCCATGTTATTTCAACTAAATCAGCGATCTAAATTATGTTGTATTTAGATTTGTATAGCAAAATAACAAAACATATTTTTTTCCTTCTGGTTGGGTATTATTCTATTCTATTTATTGTATGATGGTGCTAAGATGAGGAACCTAGACAACAACTGCATCCTTCAATGAACTGTTTTGCTATCCATTCCACTGTTTGGGAAAATCTTTTAAGTGTTTTTCATTGCAAAAGACTTAGCATGTAATCTAATTTTTTTTACGCGGATTTCGGAATTAACACGGTCTTTTTTTACAAGGATTTCGGAATTAGCACGATTTTTTACACGGTTTTTCGGAATTAGCATGGATTTTTTACACGGGTAGGAAAAAACCGTGCAAAAAAAACCGTGTTAATTCCTGAATCCGTTCAAAAAAAGCCGTGCAAAAAATACCATGCAAAAAAAAACGTGGAAAAAAAAAACTTAGTGTACTCTATGAATTTATGTGTTAAAATAATACACAAATCAAACTGAACAATGCATTAGGTCCTAAGCAACATTGAGAAAATCTCTTCGTCGACTTTCTCTTTGGTTAATTGCTTGTCTTTTAAACGATTTGCTGATGTTTTCGACGCATTGGATCCTTAATCACACTTTATACTACTTTATACTTGAACATGTTTTTACATAGCCGTAGTAACGCAAAGAGAAAGTCGACAAAAAGAGTCTCTCAATGATACTTAGGACCTGAATACATTGTTTAGCTTGAAATGTCAATTTAGTATCTAAAATTATTCCTAAATCTCTTATTTTATCACATTTTTTGATATTTTGATTTCCTGAAGATACTGAAATATTTGAAGTGCTTCGTTTTTGACTATAAGCTATAAGATTACATTTTTTACATAAAGTTCTAACAAGCTTTTACAACACCATATATAAAAGACCTGGATTTCATCCTGAAATACCTTTATATCATCATCATTTAATATTTCTTAAAAGAGTTTCATATCATCAGCATATAATAGAACTCTAAGATTTTGTGAAAGATATATCGTTAACTTATAGCATAAAAATAAATAGACCTAAGTGTGAACCTTAAGGAAAACCAGAGTGACTTTAATAGGACTTGAATTTTCTTCATTGAATCTAAATATTTTCTGGAAATCAGTTAAATACGACTTAATCAATTCCTATTTTTTCAGGCTTGAAAATCAACATAGAAATGTAAAATCTATCAAACGCCTTGCTGAAGTTTGTATAGAAAGCTTTTATGTAATTAATTATACCCATTGCTTCCAATGAATAATCATCAAATTCGAGCAGGTTTGTAGTGGTGGAACGTCCCTATTGTTTTATTCCTTTATTATCGAGATTTTCAGCCCTGGGCTGGTTCATCTCCCGTCGTAGTCACTCAAATACCGTTTTTGGGTATTTTCGTAACTTGTCTGGGGGTGAGATTCGAACTCGTGACTTTGGCGTGAGAGGTATAGATGTAAACCACTACGCCGGGGTCACCCCCTGGAACGTCCCTTGAAAAAGCCGTGTTATCTTCTTCTTCTTCTTTTAGCATTTCAAGCTTATTGCTTTCACAATTGGCTTATTGCTTGTTCTCAACTTAGTGTTCTAGATACACAGTTATTAATTAAGAGCTTTCGATGCCAGGTACCATTTGCATTAGTATGATTGTGTGGCAAGTACAATCATACGCTATGCCCAGGGAGTCGAGAAATTTTCCTTATCGAAAAATTCCTAGACCAGACCGGGAATCGAACCAAGCCACGTCCAGCATGGTGTTGTTTTGTAGCTGCGCCTTTACTGACTGAGCTAAGGGAGGACCCCGTGTTATGCATTCTTTATTTTATGTTTGACTTGATTAGGCATATTTTTGTTTATAATTGATTCGAAAAGTTTTAGGATGCACTATATTATTGCAATTCCACGATTATTTCATGCCAGATTTGTAAGATTAGGTAAGATTTTTTTTTCCAATCTGCTGGGAATTTACCGGATGCAAGTGACTTATTGAATAGCCTAATAAAGCTGAACTGCTAAATTTTTCATAAATATTAGCGGAATTTCATCAGGCCCGGGACCTTTAGATTCATCCAAGTCTTGAAGACCTGACAGAATGCCATGGTCATGTATGTGACTAACAACTACATTATTTGAACAATCAGGCTTTTCCATCAACCTTCGTGTTACAAATACACAGATAAAAAGAAACATTGATTTTTTGACGTTATCTAAGGCACATAGAGGAAGATTTGGCTAGATTTTGCAGAACATAATGGGATATTTCATGTAAATTAAAGTCAGATAATGTCTGAATCTAGCTTATTGTACGAAAAACTGCATGCATTGTACATACGGCGCATGAAAGATCGCAAACAATTTCGTTGTTTACGCCTCCTTTGACTTGGAATTAAACGAGGGGAAATTTTACGTGCCTGTTAAAATTGATTTTTTTTCTGTGTATGTAATCGCCTGACGAACGACCTTCCGTGAAGGCTGCCTGATGCAAACCCGAATCACATGTTAAAGCTTTGAATCTGTTACGTAACCATTTAGCTTAAAGTTTGTAGAGCGTATTGCATAAATTGCAGAAATGATAAACACACCAAATATTAACAGTGATTTTGAATTAAATGAAATTAAAAAAAAGGCTGCGTTTTGTTAACACATTTTTATACGACATAGCATAAAAAAATAGTTTGCCGTTCAAAATGCGTGGTCTAATTCCGGAGCAGAGAAAAAATGGTAATGGTACACTGTGAGTAGAATCTCTCTAAGATATTGTTAGGCCAAGTAGGAGGGTGTGAGTGTCGGATTTTTAAAAATGCTTCGAGGAGTGGTCTGAAATCCAGTCCTGTGAGTCCTGCTATTGACAAGAAGCTTAAGGATGCCTGGAAGCAGAAACCAGTGACTTCTGTTTGAGATGTATCTAAAAAGATAGGGAACTTGACGTCTGACGTGATGCGTGCAAAAGAGCGACTTGGACTCAAGCCATACCGGAAGCAGAAGAAACCCAAAAGGAACTTAAATCCGGCCGTGTCTGTGAAACCGAGAGCCCGAAAACTATATGATACAATTTTGTGTAGAAATGAGTGTATAATCATGAACGATAAAACGTTTGTAAAATTGGATTTTAAAACTCTTCCCGGTCTACGATACTTACACCACAATACTGTACGGATGGACCGAGATATCCCCGAAACGGAGAAGGCTATTTTTATCAAAAAAAAAATGGCAAGAAGATGATAGTGTGGCATAGAATACAGCCACAAGTAAATATCGCCTCTAACAGCACTCAACGTACTGTAGGCAATGTAAACCACAGAAGACAACACATATATTGTACCTCCTGCCGTTCCCAGCCTTTCCGTCGCTTGCACCACTGATATGATACTACCTAACTAGGTTTCAACCACACGAAACACAAGACAATATCGTTTCGTTTGTTGTGAGCAAACTCCACTCCGATCCTTCATTCATTAGCTGTCATTAATTGGTGCGCGATAACCGTGATGGGAATATCCCTCTAACGTTTATATCGTTAAAAATAAGCGTTCCTGCTGCTATCGAAGCACTCATTACAGCACCACACTTTAGGCCCATCAAGTCTTTTTCTGGCCGGGATGTTCCGAATAATCAGCATCTGCGCGCCAAGATCCACCGGCTCGGAATACTCAATCGCCACGTCAACATGCTGCCTTTCATTTCACCAACCGACAACAGATTCGCAACATTCTCCTACCGACCAACTCTTCTCAAATTTTGATCAACGACATCAACCCCTTTCACTGCCACAAATCAACAGAACAACTTTGACAATGGTGTAAACTGTGAACTATTGGTTTATTACCAAAACGTTGGAGGAATTAACACTCGCATCCCAAAATATGGTTTTTCCTGGTCCGACTCTAGCTATGGCGTGTATTCATTGACCGAAAAATGGTACCATTTCAAGTCAAATTTTTGGTAATTCTCACAACGTTTTTCGCCTGGAGCTGGCGGTGGAGTACTATTAGCTCTGCATTCCAATCTAAAAGCTCGGCAATTATCGATTCCAAGTTCAGAAGTCGTCGAACAAGTTTGGGTGGCTGTCAGTTTTTAAAACACATACGCACTTCATTTGTGTTCTTTATATTCCTCCCGATCGTACTCAAGACATGAATGTAAAAGAGCAGCACATTAATGCACTTAATCACATCACCAGTCAATTGAAAACAAGCGACAGTTTATTGATTCTTGGCAACTTTAACGTACCCGGCTCAGCCCATCAAATTATCTCTATCCTGATGTTACACATTCTTCGATTAGCCCAACGACTGCCAAGCTTATCGGCAGCTACAGTTTGGCGTGTACTTCTCAATTGAACTTCGTAGAAAATAACAATAGCCGAATGCTTGACCTTTGTTATATCAGATGAATTCCCAGATGCTTCTCAACTCATATTTGAAGTTGTATGAATTCCTACAAGGGTGTTATAAAACGACATCCATAAAACCCTGATCAAGGCATATTTGCCTGATTGCTTCCCTCAAAACCTCATTAAGACTAAAATGTGCCAGTTTGGCCCACCCTGGCAGGAGTTCTGAAGGGTATATTTTAGAGGCAATTTTAGATCGGATTAAAAAAAAAGACTTTATTATGACCGAATTAAAAGCAGTTTAAAAACCATAGGAAAACTATAAAAAAGGCAATTTGACATCTATTAAGCCTCTTTCGTGCCACTTTCACTAGAAGGTTGCCAAAACCACTCGAAACAGTTTTATTCATATTATAATCGTATTCATAAATTTCGTTCACTCTCAACAAGTTCATTTCCACTAAAATAAATCTGACTAAAATAAATCTGATACTCATGTCAAACAAAATGTCAGTATTCTCCAAGTGAAATATTTATCTCAGCTTGATTTGTAATAATTTTTCATTAGTTTCAACCACCAGTGCTCAAATATTAAGTGCCAATTTAAATTTATTGTGTAAAGTGCTTGAAAAGAGCTGAAAAACTAGCTCAAGAGATTTTGGTTGCTTGACTGAATGTTCTGGTAACCAGACATTGATTTTCGCGTTCGTGAGTGATTTTCTCTGCCACAGGATTTTTTTTTCAAATATTCCCGAACAAGGAAGCCAAAAGGCGAAGCAATTGCCAAAATCGCTACAGAGTTTGTGGGGCATTTGTTCGAGAAAAAGCATTTTAAAAAATCGCAGCAAGTCGTGCTTTGGAACTGACGTGTTTTGTTTTTGCAGCGTCGTTTTCACAGATTTTTTTTTAAATGCTATTGTGTAAGACATAGTAAAATAAAGTGCTTTGTGTAAGACATAGTGAATGTGATCGATTCCCTCCCAAAATAAGTGCTCCTCGGTAGTATTTCCCCGTTACTTTGTTTTTTTGTGCTTCACCCCCACGCTCGGATGCAGAGCTATATTAGCTTAGTTTTGATTGCTGATTAAATTAGAGTATTTTTCCCGGGGAATCGTTCGGAGTCGATTGGTGATATTTATCAATCCATTCGCAACGTAATAGCAGTGGAAAACAATAATTGTAAAACGTGTCCATTCTTGGATCTGCTGTCTAGTCGTTCAAAACGAACGGCATGAATGGCTGCTACTAATTGCATTGAACATGAGCTCGCGATTGCTCCGTTTGAGGAAGAATATAGACGAAAGAAAATCTGAGCACAAATAAAGTCCCAATATCTAGAAAAGATTTTTGAGGAAAATGCCAAAGTGAATTTTGATTTGGTGTGCAGGCTTAGTTTGTAAATTAATCGGTGCAAGAAGAGTGTATTAGAGGCAGATGTCATGTTAGTACCGGAAGGTTTCCGACACGTCGACGACGGCCGGCATGATGTGGACGAGTGCCGACTGCAGCAGCTGTGGGTCCAGCAAGACTTGGCCGAGATCTAGGATATCAAGGAGAGCTGGTTTGCAAAGCAACAAATAATTCATTTCTACCAAATTTTGAAGACAATATCTTACATCCTGTTTTATTTTATCTATTACAAAAACGTCTACTGCCTTTCCAAAGCGACACAGTTGTTCCGTTATGTTTTGGCCGGATTTGGCATCTTGCCATTACAGAAAAAACGCCATGGAGTGGTGTGCTGCCAACAACGTTCAAGTGGTGGCCAAGGACCAGAACACTACCAACACGCCAGAGCTCCGCCCAATCGAACAATATTGGGCCATCGTCAAGCGGAACCTTAGAAGACTCAAAAAGCTTTTGTGAGCGAGAAACAGTTCAAGGCAATCTGGCGTTCTGCGGCGAATAAAGTGGACAAGGAGACTGTAAAAAATCTTATGGCAGGTGATAAACGAAAGATCCGGGAAAAGGAAGCTTAGCTGAATATTTCTATAAGGAATTTGACTTATTAATAAAAACTTTGATCGACTCACACACATCACTGTTTGACCAAATTTTGATCGGAACACCCTTTAAGTCTAGAATTACTGAGTATACGTCGTGATGTTCCAAAAACGATCTTTATGACCTTCTTCAATTGAAAATTGATTGTGCTCAACTGTTGTCTCGTCTAAACATAAATATCCCCTATCGTCAACTTCGCTAGTCTTCGTTCCTGTTTCTATATGATGCGCGAACAAATTACCGGCATAATGAACCATTTTCAAGTATGTGTCGATCCTTTAACCGCTGTTCCAACGAATTTGACTTCGATGTTCCTCGTTCCACTCTTCGAAAAAGATTTTACAAAGTACTCGCAATCCACAGAACAACACACGTAAGATTATTTTTTTAGTTCAAGTTAGTTTATTATTATGTATAGCTCGTTAAGTAGATTCAAGGAATCATTGTATAACTTGGAAACTGTTTAACATTCTGTTGATACTCAAAGAAGAGGAGGTTTTTTGCGCCCAATTGAGAAAGAGCTCATAGCTGCAGTTCTACTCAAACGGGCTATTCCCTGCTCCAAATAAATGTAAAGATATAGATAATGATGATGGTCCAGTCATATTTTGGTCTGGTTCAGCATTGTGTCATTACAAAAGCCGAAATGTCTGTTTCGTGCCGAATGACATGAATCTGCCAAATTGCCCGGAGGCACGGCCAAACAACACTTTCTGGGCTTTGAACAAAGCAAAGCTACGGAAATTCGTAGTACCGACGGATGATATCGGAAAATTTAAAAAGGATTGACAAAAGTGGTGAAAATGGTGGGAAGTGCAACTTTACACTCATATTCAAGGAGTCTCGAATATAATTAAAGATGTTGATTGAAGAGTAAAATGTTATGTAAAACACCGGAGCTCATATAGTTCGCCAAATTAAGTAATTGAAATCTTAAAAACTAACACCTTTTTTATATTTTGAAAGTGGACTTATAATCTCAGGAACAGTCTATTCTGTCTTTGGATTTCAAACTTTTGAAATCAGTACCTGAATAGATGCTGACATATCATTTGGCATTCTATTCGCTACCCAAATCTGCTCCAGACTTGTAGTAATCAAATGATATGCTGTATTGCCATTCGTGTACTTGAGGAACTCCATCCAAACACTATCCGCTCTTGGGGATTTACCGTTGCAAGAAAACTGTACTAATCTTCGCATTTTTTCGGCTGTCGGGGCAGCGTAATAGAAAACATATTTTGCTCTTCCACTAAAGTAATCTCCGTACCAGTTATCTCAAGAACTTCCCTGAAGATCTCTGAAGAACTTCCCTGAAGCTCAGAAGAACTTCCCTGAAACTCTTCTGAAGAACTCTCCTGAAGCTCTCTGAAGAACTTTCTTACAGTTCCTCTGAAGAACTTCCGAAGAACTTTCCTGAAATTCTTCTTAAGAACTTCCCTGAAAATCCTGTAAAATACTTCCCTGAAATTCCTATCATACTTAATTCTTAATCCAAAAATTAGTTGCTCAGACACGTCTCACAAAAATGCGCTGTACAAACTCATGGAGACGCATCGTGTTTCAAGCGACAGATAGGTTTTGAAAGAAAAAAAATATTGACGGCCAAATATCAAATTCATATTTTCCTAATGCTCTGACGTAGAATTCCAATCCTTCCTGGCAACTCTGCAAAGCTACAAAGTCACAACCAGTCGCAATCGGGACGCTCAAGCCGAAATTTACCAAAGTAACTCACTGACAAAATCCCATCGCATCAAGAGATGCATCTTCATCCCCTCCACCGGGGCGATCTATGCTCTAGCCCAAGTGTATCATAAATTTGCATTACCCCCACCACTAGCACCGCACGCATACTGGCACTGCACCACCCGAATCTGCTGCACCCGAATGCACTCATCAAAACTAGTCGCTTCCCCTCGTCTCGTCTCGTCTCGTCTCGTCTCATCCAAGATTGAGCCGATCGCACATAGAAGCATAGACAGAATATAGCGAAACCCTCTGTATTCCCTTCCCTGTGTGTAGATGCTGCGTTGTGTGCTGTGTTCGTTGCTAGATTTTGGGTAGGTACAAAGGGCACATTGCATTCGCGTTGCGATACACAGGTCTACTGTTGTTGTTGGTGTTGTTGTTGTAGATAGTGCATAAGCGTTATGTGCAATCCTTCTTTCGGTCGGACTTGCTTGTCGTAATGACACTGTATGGGTGAGTGATTCCGGAGTATGCGCAGGAAAGGGATACCGAGTGCTCGGTAGATGCTCAGAAAGGATGAAAAGGACGTCCTCTGATTGCCGGTCACCACGCTGTGTAGGAAAGTTCAATCAAGTGAAGTTTTCGGTTTATTTTTTGTCAGCAGGGAAAAGGGAAAATGGGAAGGTCGGTTGCGCGGAACTCACTGCTCGGCATACATACACGTACATGCACACGAAGCTTTGTTGTGCGAGACTTTGTCGCGTTTGTGAGTTTGTTTACGACTTTTCGGCCGAATCGGTTTGGCCAGTACCCGAAAGTCAGTTCACGTGTAAACAGCTTCTTCATTCCTTCCGCTGACGTGCTGCAACCGTGACGTTGGATGAGTCTGTTTTTGGGTTGATCGTGTTTTATAGTAAGCAAAATTGGAGACGATCGAAAGCAGGTCGCGAATTGGGATTGGCAAAAATTAGAAGTGCAGAAAAATTTAACGGAAATTAGTGTGAAAGGTACTTTGGGATTTTGGGAAAAAAGTTAATCAAATCATCAAGTGCTGAGAAGATTGATCAAAAGTGTTTTCGCCAAGACCCACGTGTGCTTGTTGAAAGTGTTACAAGAGCGGAGGCGCAAAAGTGCACATGCAACAAGAATCCACTCGCGGACGTATTACACTTGTCACGCGTAGTGCAACATTCTTGTCGATCATTCATGGACACTCACGCACCGTGTGACCCTTCGTGATTCATATAGAAAAATAACAACATCACCGAGGGGAACTCACCCACACAACTGTTCTTCTTATTCCCGAATAGGAGCAGCCACAGCAGCATAATCGCATCGCAATCGCAGCGCAGAGACAGTGTGTGAAAAATGAAAATAAAACTATCAAAACAGTACGAAATGATATTTTGTTGAGTGAGGACGAAAATTGTTTGCCCCTCTCCGCAAAGAGATAGTGTGGGCCTCAAAGAAGTGCGGGCGAACGGGCGCGCGTGCACACGCTCAGGAAGTGCAACGGCAAAGGAAAAGTGCGGTGGAAAAGTGAGCAGCCAAATGGGCGAAGAAGCAACAGCCAATGAAGAGTGTGTGAAGGGCAAATAACCGCAAAAAAACTACACATGAATTTTTAAACTGATGAAACCAGTTGATAAACTTGTGATATTTTAAGTGAAGCAATACAGAACGAACGATAGAATGTAAAAATTCTGAAAATTTCTTTAAAAGTGTAGTGAATCGCATGAGTATAGCACTGAATAAAAGCAAAATTAACTAAAGTAATAAAATTCCCTCGCACAGCAAATAATTTGGATTTGAAGCATTAGCATAAATGAAGAATCAAGGTACAACGGCTATTTCTTACAGCCATTGAGTTAAGCTTTAGCCTTTTTCATCCAAAAAATCTCACATCATATTTGGCAATAAACTTTTCGGACCCGCTGTGTTTGAGGTAGTCAAAATTTTAAAATTGCTCAACGAATCCCGTTTTGAAAATTATAAATATACGGACTCAAAAAATTTTTTTTTTAAATTGTGCGTATCAACCTAAGCAAAAGTACACCAAGGAACTGTGATTATGAACGACGATCCGGCAGTCACAATCTTAATGCCGAACATCTAATGGTTTAACGATCAACGAATTCAACAGTTTTTGAAATAAGGTAAGTCAGTGAATTTTATATGTTTGATAAATTCATAACGAACAGGCTTAGTTTGCTGTTTTTGCTCTAAAACAAAGTATGTTAGCAGAGAAAGAGCAAACCAAGCCTAATATGTTCACCCCTCTTGGGACACGACTTCTGAAAACTGCAAAAAATAACAGACAACACTCCTACGCCCTAACTACCCTGAAACTACCCCACGGAACCAAAGAGCAGCGAAAAGCAAACGTGGAAAACATTTTTCTTTTTTTTTCCTTAAACTCAAACACACATGTGCGTCTACTTTCTATACCGAGCGACGACGGTCGCCACATGTGGCGGTTTTCCTCGCAGAGTTCAGGCAAATGGGATTCGAGTGCATTAAATTGCACAACGCAAACTCACGGGAAAAAAGGACGCGCTCGCTTAGCATACAGTTGGGATTCGGACTTCAAGCTGCAACCGATCGAGAGCCGGGCAGCTGTTCTCGAGTTGCCGTACTTAAATAACTATTTATAGCTGATTGAAAGGGTCAACTAGTGTTTGGTGAATACTTCCAAGCTGAACACCCAATGGGGACGCTCGGTAGAAACTAGTTCAAGGCTAACGGTTTTGGCAAAATTTTGTCAAAATCAAATTTTATAACAATCTTATAAGATAACAACATCAGATTGATCTCACACACTAGAAGCTTAAATTTAACATAAAAAAAAGCGAGAAAACCCATCCCACGAAAGTAAAAGTTGCACAATTCCTTGTTCCATTTTCGACTTCATCTTCATCGAATTCTTCCATTCCTTTCAAGCCTGAAAAAAAAACCTGTAAGAACACCGTGCCAACGAAACTGGATCAGTCAAATTCAAACAAAAGCCATCCTCCGAGGGGAAGCCGCACTAACTCTCCAAGCTAGGAGCCGGATTATAAAAGAGGATTTTTGCACTTTACTTGCTGCAGGGATGCAGAAGAATGCAACACCCGCATGGGTTTTTTTTTTGGTTTTCGCCATTTATTTCACCATTCTTTGAATTGTGCTGAGCAGGAGAAGGTAGATCGGAAGGGCATTTTTCGCTACCCCAGGGCCAAATTCGATGGGAACCTAGAAGTTAAGTTGTCAAGTTCTTTTTGAGGTCCTGATTTCCGGATAATGATGGGTACGGTCAGAACAATGGGGTTTTATTTGCCTGCTTGAGGGATTATTACGAGAGGGAGAGAGAGAGGAAAGAATTAATGATTATCCAATTTAAGAATTTCCGCTTCGCCCTGGTGCACTAATTGAGATGTTGGCTTTTTGGCAGGTTTCACATCATATTATTGAAAATATTTTTTTTATATGCCATGAGATATAATATTCAGTTATGAACAAAGGTTATGAAGATGATTCTATTCAGGAAGTTTCTCTCAGATACGAATTTTCAACTCTGTGCAATGTAGAATGTTTGCAATTTACAATTATGCAAAAGTGGTTTGAGAACAACAATTTATGACGAGCATCAGAAAATTTCAGCAAACACGATGCTTCAATTAATGAATATCCTTATTAGTTAAATATTTCTCATATACTCATATTTGGGCTAAAAGATCCTCTAACATGGGCTTATAGATCCAAAATCACCTCTCAAGTTCGGAAATATATATCTAAGTTTTGAGAGCCTGTCCCATTAAATTTCAGGCATTTATATAATGTCAGCACAATAAATCTAGACATAATTCTACAAAACCAATTGTTCATTTCAGATTATATACATTAAAAACAGTTGGTTGAAATCCTCATCCTTCTTTCTGTAAGATTCTCGAACTTTCTTTAGTATACCCGATTCCGCATTCCGTACTACTTCTTGAGAAATTTAGACACCATCTTGGTCCGAAAATATTCGACAACAGTGTGTTTTTGCATTGCGGTATAAAAAGCCAGACCCGGGAGCTGTTAAAAGTCTTTGAGCACATATGTTTCGTCGTCCATTATGGTACAAGAAATGCTTTGCAAAAACTAGGTGTAAACCTCCTTATGCACGACTTTTTGCAGTGAAATTTTGCTTGTCATCACGGCTGGTCACCTTTTTCGTTTTGGACGCCTTCATTCAATGCCTGCTTTGCTTTTTGTACGTATGATTATGATTTTCTAGCTTTGCGAGCAACATTTCGCACATGAAGGTTGGGATTTTTCTTAACAATGGTTACCACCTTCTAAGTCCATTTGACGGGAGCAACTTTTCGATTTGTTCCGCTTCCAACATTTCAATCCACAGTCAAGCACTAGTCAAACAATTTGCAAATACTAAATATGCTTTTTTTTGTAGTTTCTTGACAAGATCACATATCATCAAAGTCGGAATTTGATGCGGTTAGAACAAATTGCGTTTGCGCACTTCAACTTGATTCGACGCCATTTTACCCATAATAAGATAGAAAAAAAAAGACAGCAAATACTATATGGCATCCCATTTGACCTTGAATAAATCTATCATCTAATTAAAAAATCGGGGATATATTATAGAGCATTTGAAAAAAAATCTTTACTGCGAAAAGTTTAAGTCATGAAAAACTGGACCCACATCATATGAGCTCAATTCAGTTACTACGGCCTAACTGACAAACGTAAACAATGGCTTCATCCTTGAATTTGTAGACCTTGGACTTGTCTTGTTAATCTACCACAGTCATTTCGAAAAACGAAAATCCTTTCTTTTCGATAGAATTGGAAGCTTACATGGGTAAATTTTGTATTACGAGAAATTTACGGAAGAAGCCATTGTTTACGTTAGGCCCTAATGGAAAATCTTTGCCGAATTATCGTCTTGACTTTTTAACCTTTTCAGTTTCAAACATCATGAAAATATTATGAGAAAATATCGCAGTAAGCTTTGCGCGTGGACGGTTGGTATTTCGTGAGCTGTCACGGTTTTACTGTGGTACCGATTGTTAAATTTGAAGTCAAAATTAAGTTTGTCTTTCTACTTTAAATAATGTCCCGAAGAGTTATGTTCAAAACAGGAAAAGAGGTCAGTTCGTGCTTTTGCTCCGTCTTGTTTTCTCAAGAAGTAAAATAATGTTGTTTGAATTCTAAACTACACACTACCAAATGTCAAGTAAATTTCTTTCCCCTGAGACCGACACATGATAGCGTCGCTTAGCACAGAAGCATGCGTTGAAAGAAAAGAGAAAATATATTCAATCAAACACATCTTTCGTCAATTTGCGTATCTGTCAGTTTCAGGAGACATAATTTTACATGAAATCTATCTTTACGTTCCCCGACTTTTTACAAACATGAATTACGTCTCGTGTAAAATTCATAATTACTAAGTGTGTTTGCATCGTGCATCGTGTTACATAAATCAATATCAGAATTTTAACAGTGAGAATACTTTGTTGTACTAGATTGTAAATTGACTGTTGTGTACTAGTTTGTAAATTGACCAAAACATTCACTGAACCTTTCGATGTTTGATGCAGCTATCAATAGAAAAAGTGATCAATGAAAAAAAACTGCTTGACAAAAAAGAAGTTTTTGGAGACCGAGTGTTGGCCATCTATATGGGTGAGATTGTTTCACTGATATAATTTTATTGAAACGTTGGCAAATATTTGAAATTTCTATTATATTCAACTTGACATAACTCGGAACATATGCCACGGTATGTCAACGCATCCATCCTTCCCTGTAGATTCACATGACACATTGTGGTTCAAATCTATTCATGTGAATCCAACTCATCTTTCAGAATAATTTTTAATGTAGTTAATGCAACGCAGTAGGCCTTTGACGTTTGTAGCATGTCTTTGATATGCTGCCAGCACCGATTTTGTCAAAAAATAATAATTGGACGTCATCTAGCCCATTTGTATTAGATTAGATTAAATTAGAACATATTATACCATTGGATTTTTAACACTACTGTGTTTAAAGGTTTCATATTTCTTACATATCTTCTCGGTATCTTTCTGTAAAATTGTCTTCACAAAGACACATTAACGTGAAAGTGCATGGCGTACTACCACTCCGTACTTTCACTAGAATTAATCTTGTCGTCCTGAAATTTTGCAGATAGTAGGTTATGTTTGCTCCACAGTAGCAAACGTTTCAATAAGGAGTGTATCGAATATTAGCTATCCACATACATTTGCGTTGTACGCATGTATTTGTGATGGTTTTTTATACTTTGAACACTGCATGCTGTGCGTTTGACTGTCAGCTTTCTTTTGTTTACTTGTTTGTGCGGTTCAAATTCTGCGTTTTCAAAATGTCGCGTATTGAAAAGGAAGTGAAAATTAAGGTTCTGGACACATGGCTAAGTGAAAAGGGTATTACTATGCGAAAATTAGCGAAACGGTTTGGAATTCATCGTGCGAGTGCTAAAACCATCATTAATAAGTTTGGGGAACACTATTCTTTGGATGAGCTACCAGGAAGAGGCAGAAAACCCGGTTCTTCTAACCCGAAACTGGAGCAGAAAGTGGTATCTCTAATCATGAAGAACAAATCGATGTGAATACGTGATTTGGCCAAAAAAGCAGGAACGGACTTCGGAATGATCCAGCGTATCAAGAGGCGAAACCACCTGAAGACCTACAAGATGCAGAAAATCTCGAAACAAAGTGCAGAACAGAAGAAGCGAGCAGCAACAAGGAAATTGTATTCGCGTCTTTTGCAGCGTCCGGATGCATGCGTTTTGATGGACGATGAGACCTATGTAAAGGAGGACTCAAAAACCCTTCCAGGTTCATACTTTACTGCCGTCGATGGGGAGGATGTGAGCGATGCGGACAGGTCGATTCAAGTGGAGAAATTCGGTCGAAAGGTACTGGTATGGCAAGCAATATGTTCCTGTGGTTTGAAGTCAACCATTTTTTACACTACCGGAACTATAAATACGGAAATCTATCGATCTGAGTGTCTCCAGAAGAGATTGTTGCCTTTATATAAGAAGCATAGTACACCTCCACTGTTTTGGCCGGATTTAGCGTCGGCTCACTATGCCAAAACCACTCTCAATTGGCTTGCGGAAAAGGGTATGGATTTCGTTAAGAAAAATTGCCCTCAGTTTCGACCCATCGAACGTTACTGGGCAATTGTGAAGAGGGTCTTCAAGAAGACTGGTAAGGCAGCTGGGAACATGCAGGAGTTCAAAAAAATTTGGGCTCAAGCGTCCAAAAAATGCGATGCAGCACTTGTCCGGAACTTGATGAAGAGCATTCGATCCAAAGTTCGAAAATTCGTGAAGGAATCACTTAAATTTCATCCGGTCTTCATTATGTTCAAGGTTAACCTCGTACAATAAAGGATCAATTTTTTGTATGAATAAAATATCGGTTTTCAAGATAATTTGAAAGAAAGTTTGTTGATAGCTTATTTTCGATACACTCCTTACATTCTAAACTTAGTGTACTTTGTAGAATATTAATTCATGGAAATATTATGTTGATAAATTTAGAGCGTTCATAAAAGTAATTGTACTATGGCAAACGAATTTTTTTAATGATTTGCATTAGTTCTTGATCACGATGGATCATCCAGAAAAATGGTCACCATTAACTCACAAATTCTCTGAAAAGTACACAGCCGCCCTTAACTCACCTGAAAATTGAGTTGAAAAAGTCGGCATATCGAAAATGTTGTTGTCTTGAATCAGGTGGATTGAATTTGTAAATTTTCGGGAAATGGTTTGAGAAAAATTGTCCAAATCTTGTAGCTTACCCGTTTTTTTTTATTCAGACAGATTTAGCTGAACAATCAGGAAACCAGCGCGTAAGGCTATTTGGTAAAAAATGTGATGATTGCTCAAGGATTCGGGTGGCTCACCTCAAATTTGTATCCATAACTAGGTTTAATTACAAGCCGCAGTCGTCGGAGTCAGGATGAGCTCTTTGTCGTTCAAGGTTCATAAGCATTTTTTCTGGAGCAACTCACGTGACGTCTTGTGTTGAATTCGGTCAGACTATCGGCGGTACTCGCAATTCGTAACAAAGCAAGGGCGACATCCTGGAAACAACCAAGATTATACATTGTATTTTATTCCCTCAATATTTCATGACAATCGGTCGAGAGACTTGTCTTTGAGGACGTGTTTAAAGTGATGCAATTTAACTGTGGACACCCTTTACTTACATAGACGCTAAGAAGCCGATCATCCTTCCAAAGTACCATCACGTTACATAGCTGATTGTACAGGATCGTTACGGGCGATACCTCCATAAAAACCACGAGTTGCAAGAATTCTTCCGGAGCCCGAAAATCCAACGGGTAAGGGCGAGTTGTCAGGAGTGCAAACACTAAAGAGCGGTTCCACGCCTTTCCCCGATGGATTCCCAAGTAACAACAAGGCTGTATATATAGGGCATATGCATTAAGTCTAGTGCATCATTGAAGTTGAATTAAGCTGAAAAGGGCCCCACTAAGATCGAACTAATGCTGTATCTTTTGTAATGCCATAAGATACTGCTAAAGTAGCATTATTGCATTGGTAATGCATCACTACATTTTTAAGCTAATTTAACGCTTCATTATTTGCCAACTGTTGAATTGATGCGATCCCGCATTACCGATGTTGATTTTGGGTTGAGTAAGTGCAATAATATAATGCTTGTGGTTACTTGGGTTGCCTTCTTAAAGCAAGACTGACAGCTTGTACAAAGCCATTCTCGTTCACTGGCATAGATTACTTCGGTCTTCTGTTGGTGGTAGTGGGGTGTCGAACTAAAAGGCGTTGATGTGTGCTTACAACGTATGTAGAAAATGCACATGTGCCCAATGTGAGTTCGTGCTCAAAGCCATTGAGAAATTTCATGGTACGGCGAGGCGTACCGAAAAGGACATACCGTGATCGAGGGACGAAGAGAAGGTCATCCGATAAATCATCAGTCCAGAGGACCCTGAAAGAGGCTGATACAGTAGGTGAAGAATAATCTCATGGCGACTTGAAGGCCTCCAACTGATAAAACTCGCCGTAATATGCTGACCGAAGTGGAAAACGTGAACGTGAACATGAACTCCCCCAGTCTGAATCACGTGCTAGTAGAAGAACCAGAGACTCCCGTTCTGACACCTAACCATTTCCTGTTCAACCAGGGTGTTTGACGATAATGCGGCAGTTCTACACTTCACAGGTCGAAGCGAATCTCTTCTGGCGGTGATGGATGTGAGACTACCTTCCAGATCTTGCCAAACGAACCAAGTGGTACAGCGAGATTAAGTCGATTTAGGTGAACGATATTTTGGTGCTGGACGATCCAGAACTACCACGGAACTGTTGGACCTATGGACGGGTTATTTCGGTCGGACAGGTACGATCAGCGGCGATTCAGACTCAGGCGGGCATCTCCGAGCGACCGTTGGAGGATTGGGCGTACTTGAGGTTTAACGCGATGAAGAAGTATGCCAAAAGGTTTAACGCGATGAAGAAGTATGCCAATTTTAGCGTGCTTGCTAACGTTCCAGATTCGAACGATTGCATTAGACTGGTATAGTTTCCTCGCTATAACGCATCTACTGTAACGTTGGTAAGCATCTGAAACGAGAAAAGATAAAATTAGTAATCGAAGTTCACAGAAAATTGCAATTAAGAAAGAGCAGGAGATAGGACAGAAGGGGGGAAATAAAAAAGGCAAGAATACTAAACTTAAGTTACTTAACCTTACTTACCTTGCACTAGTAATATTCACATACCATTGTCTGCTTAATGCAGGAAGTTTTTTAATATTCGTCGTCAATTGATATTATAAACTTGAAAGGAAAACTTGCTCTTCTTCTAGTTGGTCTATCGCCAGGCAGTGACCACATTTGAAATATCTTCAAGTTGTATTACATCCTGAAAACTCAAAGCTTTGATTGAGCTCCACCCAACTCAATTAATTTCAAACCAGGTTTTAACCAATATTTTAACTGATTTGGGTGGAAACACGTACTTTTCTGGCAGTTGTAATAGGACAAAATTTTGGCTAACTAATTTCTCGTTACAACAAACAGCAAACATTTGCGAATGGCATCATTGCTGAAACCATGGTTTGTTGGAAATGTAACGGTTCTTTTTTTCTTGTATTTCTTGTATTCAACATTCTTACCATATGCCCAGCCCACCGTAGTCGACCCATTTTTGCGGTGTGAGCTTTGGGAGGTTCTCCCAGCTACTGGTGCAATTCATGGTTCATTCGCCTCCTCCATGTCTCGTTTCTCATTTGCAGATGTAGTGCAGAAACGTAGAGTGTGAGGCTTGAAATGCCAATCTAACTCCTAACGACCAAAATGAATAAAGTAGGTAAACTATTGTTTTTCGGAATAATGCATGAGGAGTATTGTTATCTATATGTTATAACTTTGAATTAAAAATGCAAAAGTCATTCGAAGTAAATGTGAACAGCCAGACTGCCAGAACAAACTAGAAAATATCCATTAATTTGAAAGATTTGTTTTTTATTGCGAGTATCTGAACATAAATAAATCTTCTGGTTACTTTATAATTTCATCGAGATAGAAAATTACAGGTTCTTCATGTCACCAATATATTCTGCTATATGAAACTGCTTTGATTGCATAAATATTGATATAATTGCAAAGGTGCCGTTAACAAAACTATGAAGAAATATTGTTCTTTCTCCAATGTTCCAGCCTTTAAAAGGCATATGAGAAGCATTGGACATGCAAGTATCATAAACAAATTTTAGTAATTAAAAGGCTGATTTTCCTCAATTTGATATTTTTAATACTGAATAGCGTTGCCAGCTGGTCTGAAAAGTGTTTGAAAACCCCGGTATTCATCAATATTTGTCATTATTTTATGGTGTTTAATAACAATGAAGTATTTCTAAAAACACCTCATCTTTTGGTTGAGTTTTTAGGGGATTTACCTACTTTCGGCAACAGAACTACAAAACCATCGAAATGTTTTTAACATTGTTTACGTTTTGAAATTTATCGCAGAAATAGTGTGAGCTTAAGATAATACTATTGATGTCTCCATTCTAGTGGCACATCAAGGTAAATATCTGGGGTTCAAGCTGAAATACTTACACGAAGAGAATTTCTAATGGAACTGGGGTTAATTTCAAAAGAAAGTGCTCAACGCTGGGTAAACGAATCTTTTTGTGTAGAAATATAACCTTCTTTAATATTCATCCCCTCGCTTTCATCCTACTCAAAAACTATTGATTGACGCGCAAGTGGGTTCTTGTATTATGATTGTGTTTGATGTTAAACGTAAGCAAATAATATAACGTAAACAGAACAATAGATTTGTACTTCAATCTTAAATAATATATATTTGTAATGCTGAATAGCGAAAGTAGGAGCATACTTATTTTCTTACACATTCTGTTCTTAAATTTATCCAAACTAAATAAGTTGCTAAATTCTCTTTCCAAATTGAACAAAACAAAACAATGGGCTGAAAATTGAAACTCTTATATTTAAAGGCTGAATCGATAATTATTGCGACACTTCACATTGATTGGTGTTTCGATTATAATTATCGAAATGAAACCAAATTTTAAAAGTAGTTCTGTATATGTACCTATTTTAGCTTACTTACGTCGGTTAATTTTGAGGATCATTTCGAGTAAAATGCTGGACATTTGCGATTGCCTTACTCCATCATAGTCTGTACAGTCGTTTCCCATACGTTTTTTTTAGTTTTTTGTCCACTTCCTTATCGTTTCCTTTTCGTACAAAATCCAAAGCCTCATACCACTCCTGAATGGTTTTGGAGAAGTGATATTAAATTGGAAATATCTTCCCATCATCATGAGATCCCAGTACTGGACAGCAATTTCTGCAAGAACCAAACATGTGAAGAGAAGGTATCGATAGCGTTCGGCAGCGGAAATTGAATAGAAGTAGTTTGAAATTGAGCGTAGGGCTTTTGTAAAGCAAGCACGCGTTTTGGCAACATTCTCCTCGCGATCCACCCAATTTGGAAAATTCTGCACCTTGTACGTTTTCAATTCGAATTTGCAAGACATGAAGTCTACTGGCCAAATCCTGCGCGGAAAGGTATGGATTCCGCTTGAAATTAGCTATCATCTCTCTCTCTAGTATTTTTTTGGTGTTGTTCCCGGTTTTTGTGTTCTACTGTCATTCGTTCCTGGATCCTTTGGAGGATCCTTGAGACGGTCGAGTGATGTATATTCATATTTTTCTAAAGCGTGATGCGACAACCCAGGATGTAGGAGAACAAAATCATTTCACGAATCTCACTGATGGTTGCACAACTGAGCGAATGTTAACAATATACTTTAAAGAGAAACTAGGCCAAATTTCGTTTTTTTTGGTGGAGTATGAAAAAATCTACGCCAGTTTGAATGTTTCGTAATATTCATCGCGTCACCCTTTATTCTAAATGTTATACTTTTAACTGTTCGGTAATAACTTTCTAAAGTTTGTCGGTTTAGTTTCAACTCAATCGAGTGAAAATGAACAATTGTGAAAACAGGAATTTTTCTTCGAATTGCTTATGAAAAGTTTTTGTTTGATTTCAATGTTTCTAAAATACCTTTGGTCTCAAACAAGTTTAAAGTGAAGATAAACGGCTGGTTTAGAAAAAAAACAATTCCTTAAAATTAACTTGAATTCCAGTGCAAATTCGAATGCCACTGGATAAAAACGCAAGCTAAATGATGCTGATATTTATATCCCATTCCACAGGCCCATGAAACTCCGTTTATGATAAATATCTGTATTGTTCCCTACTGTCCAAAAAATATTCCCACAGTACCTCTTTGGGACTGTCATCCTTTTGAAGGATTCCTCCACATTTTTCAGCAGAGAAAAGAACTGCATAACGACTCATCCCTTTTTAAAATCACTTTCCTTTCTCATTTCGAGCGCAAAATTAGCATAATCTTGCATTTTTATGCACCACGATGCAATCGCGTCACATCCCTTTTACTTGATCATCCTTTTTCCTGTCTGCACGTCTTTATCTTTTGCCAGGCTTACACCCCAATCTGCAAACACAAATCCACACATAATGGCACTGGGCCACATTACAATAGGCGATGATAGTTTATTTATCTCACTTTTTGCCACAAACACTCTTTTGTCACAGTGAAGGTTCTCTTGATTTGCAGTTTAAGGCAAACAACAACAGTAGCGTGGGAAACGATACCCTTGAGGCAGTCACCACCTACTCAGCTAATCCTGTTTCCCTTTCTAAATGGGTTGTGAGTTTCATTTTCATTTTAAAAACCACATCCAGTATTTGATGAACAAGGCAAACGCGAGCGAAAATTTTGCGGTTAAATAAACTCATTTTTTTCTAATCAAGCACCCAACGCAGCTGACTGATTTGACCCCCTCGAGGGATTGCTAAATAGAACTACAAAATATGATTGTTCAGTTTTCGAGTTTCCGGAAACGAAAATGTGCGTTTTTTGCTTCCAATGAGGGTGCGAAATGCATTGCCAGCTAAACATTAAATCGAAAGTACTTTGACCCTTGTGAGTCCCTTATTTTCCTCTCTAGAGAAAGTAGGTTCACCATAGCCGACAAATTAACCCACAAGCAGCGGGTTCACTATCGCTTATACCCAACCAAAATCCAGAGAATAGAGGGGAGCTCTTCGGCATTTCTAACCCTCATTTCCGCCAGTCGACATGACATAGTTTATTGCATCTTTCACCATTCGATCTATTGTGTTTTTAAATTTGACGATCCGTGAGTGAGTGTGCGTGTGTTTAAGGCCTGTAATTGGCCACCCGCTTCCCTATCCGAATTGTGCAATCCATTCGACCCCTCAGGGCGCCTGAAAGTGAGCACATGTGTGTCATAAATTTTGATCCGCTGATTAGCACAGGCTGATTGGCGTTAATTAACTTATTATGTACCAAAAATGATCAGCAAAGAACGGCTTGCGATCAGAATTTTTTGTAAAGTTTTCGGGAAACTTTGGAACAACAAACCCTGAGTTAAGCTTACATCCAGTAATAACACTAATCGCGAAATAGCCCCCGATTTTATGCAAATCACTTATCCAACCATACAATTACACTTCCTTTTTTCTGCGCCTTCATTCAACAATTCTGCACAAGAAAAAAAAACACGCAAAAAAGGAAAACTGATGGAATGAAAAATCATTCCACATTTACGTTCCCATAAAGGTAGCCACCATAAACCAGCAGCGGAAAAGCGCCAACACACACCCCTATTCGTCCACAGCTTTAGGAACCCCACTGGGGGAGGATAGGTGAACTGCACTCTTCACGGTAAATGCCTATCAATGAAAACCTATGACAATGGTGCAGAAACGTAACATGTTTACGAGTTGAATGTCTAGACAAGAATAAATCTGAGTTCCAAATTTCACATGAATAAGCCTTGACCTACTATCAACGTATGTTTGTCAATATAAGTTCGGCCATGGTTCTACAAAAAATAAGAAGGAAAAAATCGGTTGAAATACGTAATATTTCCCACGTTAGCTCATTTCACCCCCTTTGATGGGTGCTCAAGCCTCCCAGGCCGTAATTACCGGCGGATTTTTTTTTATTCCAGCGCCACCGAGGCCATGTTTCGTGTCTTCCTTTTTGGCGCCCGAAAGCAGGCAAAATAATAAAATTTGCAAAATTCAAGCTTCCAAGAAGCTCGTCACGGTTGATTAGTCACGCGATGACTTCCTACCGTGGTAGTTCCGTTCCGTTCCGTTCCGAACGATGATCGTAATCACGATTGGGCTGTAAGAACATTTTTCGCTACTTCATCGTCTGAAGTGGTGGCTGGTGTTTGTCCGTCACCACAGCCTTTCAGAGTACACGTGGCGGAATTTCCCACTCTTCCTGCACACACACACACCGCCGCTGACATCATTCGCAATGATCTGAATCACACGGTGAGCAATGAGCGGCACGTCTAGGTTAACTGGCTACAGCCGCTTTCATTGGAAGCGGTTATCTTTACACTTCTAAGCGGTAAACAAAAACAAGTTAGATGACCTTGAAAATTAGCGACCGACGTGACTCAACTATTGTAAGCAAAATCCTTTCCAACTCTGGATGTCTAATGGTTTCTGTTACATTTATCTTTTTTTTCAGCCAAGAAAATTTAAAACAATTGTCACCATGGGTAGTAGTGAGGCGCAGACCTACTGTCTACGATGGAACAACCACAAGTCGAACCTGGTCGAGATCCTGGATGCGCTCATCAAGATGGAGTGCTACGTCGACTGCACCATTTTCGTCGACGAGCAGGTCCAATTCAAAGCGCATCGAGTCGTCCTGGCAGCCAATTCACCCTATTTCCAAGCCATTCTGCAAGACGTTCCAATGGATCACTGCACCATTTTGTTCCCTGGTGTGCAGGAATTCGAAATGCGTGCCCTCTTGGAGTACATGTACACTGGAGAAGTAAACGTAACACAGTCACAGATTCCAAGGATCATGAAGATTGCTGAACAGTTGGAAGTCAAGGGACTGTTCGACATGGCTGACATAAAAGGGAGGTTCGAGAAGATGGTTGTAGAACATGAGCGAGATCGAGACCCACCCTATGTAAGCAATAACAACTACAGTAGCAAACCTCAGCCACCTTCTAGCAATCAACAGTCACCTCCAGTCATTTCGACGTCCACGAACATTTCAATTGCTCAGAGCAGTAGCTCGTCTCCCCCGTACACGTACAAGTCACCATATACGAGTTTGTACTCTCGCACCAGTCCCACAGCCATAGACCGAGACAGAGAACGTGAGCGTGAACGTGAACGGGACCGGGAACGCGAGTTTGAAGACCGAGAACGTCGTGAACAGTCATCATCCTATACCCATCCTCCCGCACATCCTTCATATTCCCACCAGAATGAACCTCCCCAAGACGAGCAGCCGCAAACTTCGTCGGCTTCATCATCCTCGTCAGTTCCGCATCCGTCACAAAACCTCAGGTGGTCACTGCCGGGTCAGATCCCGGTCACCCTGCACCAACCGCAGCTTCACAATATGCTCAGCTCAGTGTACGACTCAAGTTCGGATATGAACCCGCTCAAACGCAAGAAGCTCCAGTCCATGTCCAGCATGCTTCGTGATACGCCGATCCTTCGGAACGTTCTTGCTCAACCAAATGCTGCTGATTCGTCCCAATCTTGTCCTTCAACGATGTCACTTCAGCAGGCTCCCACAGCATCTGCAGCAGCTACGGCTACCGCTGGACATCATCATTCTTCGGAACTGGTCAGCAGCCATCACTCCAATGGTGGTGGATACAAGGTGCGTCTAAGTCCTTTTAGTCATCGACCGATATCTAATACAATTTTCACTCCACAGCACATGAAAGAGCCTCTTTCGCCGTACGCCGACAAATCGTATGACGACGAAGCTATGCTTGACCAACGCCTCAACTACAGTGCCGATGATGCTCGTTTGGCATCGTATGTTCCTCATCAGCAACAGAAACCTGAGTGGAAACGATACAAGCAATACACACGCACGGATATCCTGAATGCGATAGAATGCGTTCGCAAGGGTATGAGTGCTCTGCAGGCTTCGCGTAAGTTTGGCGTTCCATCCCGCACTCTGTACGATAAAGTGAAAAAGTTAGGAATTACAACCGGTCGCCCCATGAACCGCACGATCAAACGAAGTCCCAGTTCAGGTGGCAGTCCTGCATCTTTCCCCTACGGATTGAGCGGAGCATCTCACATGTTCGGTCCGGGACACCCTGCGGAACAGCATATGCCATCACAATCGCAAATGCAACATGGCGACGAAGATAAGTCGCGCCGAATGGAGCATTCGGGGCACCACTTGCCACCCACGATACCTCATCCGGCAGCAGCATTGCTAGACCCTTCATTCCTCCAGCAGGCTCTGGAGGCACGTGGAGGAGAAGCACTCCAAGCGATGGCTTTTGCTGCAGCGGCTCATGCTGCTGTGAATGGAATCAATACCTCTCCTGGAACGCACGGCTCGGCTCGATCACCGAGTCCTAATGTTCTGATGAAGTACATGCGTTCGGTTTCAATGAGCTCTCCGGAGGATCGTGAGGTAGCTCGTGATGCCAGCGAGGGTGACCGTCACCATCATAGCAATGGATCCGAAGGTTATGAAAGGCCAGAACGTAGACCAAGTGAGCACGAGGATCCACGCGATGTAAGCGGTGGTGCAGATGATCTCGTGGAGGATTTGTCTATGGCAAGACGTGGGCCGGACTCTGATCGTGAATCTCTTTCACCGCCACCACTGCCGTTGTCCAGTCATTTGCAGCAGCATGCACCGCCACATCACCTGTCTCATCCTCCGACGCCAGCGCCACCGCCGCCAATGATGCCTCCACAACAACAGGGCGTTATTGTTCCTGCTCCGAGCAAAATCAAAGACGAATATGCCATCAAGCGAGAGCTGATCGCCGACAGCAACGCCCCCATGGAGTCATCGTAAGAAGGTCAGATCGATGAATCAACCTTTCCCCCCTTTCCGCTCCCTTCCCTCTCTACTGTTTGTTTCACAAGCTTCATAACTCTTTCTTGGACGAGCGGAAAGTTTTCTTTTCGTACTATTGTGTTTTCTAACAAAACAGGAATCTAACTGCAGAAAACACTCAAACTCGAAGCTTTGTTCTTTACTGTGAAACGGGTCTATACTAATTTCCTATATTACTTTTATGTTAATGTTCGATTTTCTTTACATCTTATTTAATATTTCGAGAGTATAGCATAAATATCGAGAAAAAGACATTTGAAAAAGCTCAAACAAACAAGGATGTACGAATTTAGTGGTTAAGGGAATGAGTTTTTTTTAACATACGGAACAGTACGATAAACAAAACCGCGCAACATAAGTTACCTTGAAATAACCTGAGAAAGCAATCCCACCTATTATTGTTTACTTTATATATGCTGTAGTTTTATTTTAATGCTCTAGTGTCTTAAATCTATAGCAGATGAAGTGTATCATTTCTTCAGAGAAACGCGTAATTCCGAGTCAGAGAAAGAATCTCCAAAGTTCACACAACACACAGTATGAAAATATGACTAATAACAAAATTAGTTACTTTTTGCATGATACCTCATTAACGACAGGAAGAGTTATTAATTTTGTTCTACGAAACTTTTCGAAAATCACAATAACCAAATCAGAACAATCACCCACGCAAATCAATAGACTGAACAAAGAACTGTTATGTCGCTTATGAGAAGCAAACGCACATACTAATACACTGCAATCGTCCAGTAGAAGACCAGCATAGACGAATCAATCATTCAAACCGAGGTGCAATAAATCGAAACTATTTTTTAACATCGCAGAAAAGCCCTTATTTGCTTTACCCTATACATTTTTTCTTTAGTAATGTTTTAAATTATTCAAACTATTGGCTTGTTTGCCAGCTTTTTTTGTTTATCTATTATTAGTATTCTCGTTTACATTATAGCAGATTTGTGTACTATAGCAACGTTAGCAAAGGAATACGGAGAGAAGAAATCATATCAAGTTCCGTACTAGGCAGTAGATTCGACAGGTTTCGTTTTTAAGTTTGGTTGCAAGACAAAACAAAGTTGGTAACACACTGGTAAGCAAAAAGATTGTATATATCTCTAAAAACGAAAAACCTTGTTACACATTAGGTTAAAAAAAACGCCTAAACAAACACAAATTCAAGCACGCGCAAGCATGCAAACCGTCAAAGTCTGTACTATTACTTTAGGAAAGAGCATTAAACCCCTTTCTTATTAAGTAACTATCTGTAATCCTAGGTGGAAACTATCTTCAAACTGTTTTTTAATATATATATATTTTCAATCAGATCTAAGTAAAATTTTGTTAAACTATCATCACCAACGAGTGCCTATAAAACAAGAATGAAAACTCCTGTTTCTGTGTTTACTTCCTCAACTGAAGAACTGTTAATTTGCGAAGCCATATCTCGATTGAAAAGTTAAGCAAAATCAAATATATTTTGTTTTAGGACAAGGAAGTCTAGATGTAAGAAGTAATTGGTAGATGTGTTGTTAGATTTAGGGCTGTAGAAAAGAAAATGAAGAAAAACTATTAGCAAAAAATTAACTAAAAAAAACTGTGTAGTGTTAATGTGCTTAGCAGTTAGTTGGAAGAAATGCCATATTTGATTAGTGTTGTAGATTGCAAAAGCGCGAGGTGCAGATGGTGAAGCAAGAAAATCAAACATTTACATTTTCCCCCCCTTTCTATCTATTGAAAACAAGACTGATTAAGCGAAAATTTGTTGTTAACTAAAGAAGCAGAAAGAATCAAAGCTGCAAGTGGGAAGCGAAATGAAAGGATTAAGGTTCCAAGCAAACTTAGGTGTGCTTATGTTTGTTTAACTTTGTATGGAATGAGTAGAAAATGAAACCACAAACAATGATATAAAGAAGGCACCGTTGAGTTGTTTTGCCGATTCCGTACTTTTCGTTTTTATTAACTTTAATTCTTTCGAATGAATTTTAAAGACTGATTTAGACTTTTTCGCCGTTTTTTTATACAACACTATGTATCGATTACTTAGATATTTATTTCACAACAAGCAAAGCATACAGTAATGGAAACGAACTGGCAGCGCTAAATACTACGTAGTTACTAAAGGAAAGAAAAAGGTTCCAAATGTGGAGGAATCCCAAAACTGAAAATAGTGCTGGGGCGATGCAATACTACACAGGAAGAAGAAACCATACACGAAAACATGAACAAATGGAAACGTGCGGACCATTGCTGACGCCAGTTAACTAAACTAAACTAAACATAGAATGTGGGTAGAAACGAATATCTATATGTAAAAATTAAACAACGTTGAACGTAGAAAACGTTGAGCGAGAAAAAGATTGTTCAGTTAATTGCTATAACTATTTTCTATTATACTATGTTCGCTAAATTAAAACTAATCACTACTATTAGCGGTAGAATGAAATCAAATAATCAAAAAAGAAAAAGAAAAACAAGCAAGTTCCAAACACAACCTAATCGTTGCCTAGATGTTAGATTTGATTATTCGTGTTTTGCGATAGAGCAAACTACCTTAGGGTAATGTAAGAATGAAGATGAGAGAAAAACTATCAACTGACACTGCGTAGTGCGTAGGTGAAATATTGATTTTAGGTTTATGAAGGCAGGTGAAACCGAAGTTGTCGCAAGTAGCGAAAGGTACGGTCGATGTGCATTTGAAATTTTTCTTTTTGGAAAAATAAATGTATTCTGTAGAAGTGGAGAGAAAACCAATTATTCGATGGGTAATCTTTATATTGAATGTATAGAAAAAGTGAACATGAAATAAAAAAACGATGAAAATATACGATATAAAATGCAATTTGTCTTATCCGAAATTGAACTGAAGCCTCCTCGGAGCGGTCCACGTAAGTTTTTTTCGAAATAAAATGGTGTCCACAGCTAAATTGCATAACTTAAAACTATTCGCAAAAATAAGGCTCTGAACAGAAGGTCATGAAACTTCAAGGTTGAATCCGTTTAGCCGCATCAACATTTTTTGTGTTTTTGTTTTTCAAGAAAAGAATCAAAGAATGGTTTTTTTTTTTACTATTATTAATTCATATCCTAAAACCAAAACAATCAATCAAGTTTCTTCAAAACTAGTTCCTTTTATGTAGCTTTAGTTGACAAAAAAAACAAAAATATGGTGTTGCAATAGTTAAGCTGCACTGTAAAACAAATTAAGAAAATTGAAAGTTTCTAGAAAATTGGAAACTTTAGTACTTGCTCCTCCTTGATGCTTGATAACATCGAAAATTCTGCGGGGCACAATGGGAGGTATTGATATTGTTTATAAAATATTTTATTGCTTAAAGATATCGTGAACTAAAATGTTATCTTGTTTTCATTGCTGAAAAGACAGAAAACTTGCAACTCTGTTGAGTGTTAGCCATACTTGATCAAAAATTTGTCCAATTTCTTATAATACATAGAAAAAAGCGCGATAATACATAGCGCCCATTCCGAGGTTACTTAGGCCCCGCATGTAAACATTACCGATATAATTTGGATAAGGGCACTGCAACACACTTCCAGATTTGGAAATGTTATATTTCCAAACCAGGCGTGTATTTGGAATTATTTAAAAATATGGTTATTGTTAACCCTTATGTGATCGACAGGGTACCCAGGTACCTTTTCATGTTTTACATTACTAAATTTCATAGTTTATTTTAAACCAGGAAGCTGAAATTTAGTGACATCCTAATTATAGTTGGAAGGCAACTTTTTACATAAAAACATTTCGTATAGTAGCAAGGGGTGCCGAAGGGGGGGACCTCGATTTTTTTACCCCTAATTCATATGATCATAACTCTGGCTTTTATTGACCGATTATTATTCTTTTGGCACCGTTAGATTTCAAAACTCATTGGCTTTATGGACATGATAGGCAATGACCATTTGAAATCATCTGGTTCCCGTAAATTCGGGTTACCGGGGCTGTGTTCCTATACGCAGACACAATATCGGAACATCTATTGAATTTGCAAGAATGGATGTCAGAATGTTAGGAATCACTCATAGAAACTATTTCTATCCTATTGTGGGACATATACCAACTTGTTCCTGGAACGGTCATACTGTAACAGGTTCCTGTGGGGCCTCGAGTGGCCATGCACATTTTCAGTAGAAACCCCTGGCAATATGGGTATCAAAATTCATGATATTTCGCCAGTAGACTATTTCTCAAAGTTTAGTGGCCATATGATGATTTGTTCACGGTCCAGTCAATCCGGAACAGGTTCTCGTGGGGCCTAGAGTGGCCATTAACATTTTCATTAAAAACCCTGTCAATATGGGTATCAAAATTCATGAAATTTCGCCAGTAGGATATTTCTTAACGTTTAGTGGCAATCTGATGGTTTGTCGTCGGACTTGTCAATAACCACTTGTTCATAACCACTCGAGACCTGACGGGAACCTGTTCCGGATTGACAGGTCTTAGGATAAATGATCAGATAGCCATAAAAAACGTTGAGAAATATCCTACTGGAGAAATTTCATGAATTTTGATAATCATATTCACGGGGTTTTTACTGAAAATGTTCATGGCCACTCGAGGCCTCACGGAAACCTGTTTCGGATTGACCGGACCTAGAACAAATCATCATATGGCCACTAAACGTTGAGAAATATGCTACTGGCGAAATTTCATGAATTTTGATACCCATATCGCCAGGGTGTCTTTTTAAATATGTCCATGGCCACTCGAGGCCCCACGGGAACCTGTTACAGAATGGTCGTTGCAGGAACAAGTCGGCATATGGTTTCTTGGAATTATTCCATAGATTTTGACATCCATTTCCGGAAATTTAATAGTTGTTTCCAAATAGGGCCTCCGTACCGGACCACAGCCCCGGAAACCCGGATTTTCGGGAACCAGATGAATTCAAATGATCATTGCTGATAATGTTTCTGAAGCCAATGAGCCAATCTAACGGTGCCAAAAGAATAATAATCGATCAATGATAGCCAGAGTTATGATCATTTGAATTTGGTGGGTACCCGGGTACCCTGTCGATCACTTAGAGGTGTTTTTTTGTCAATCACATAAGGGTTAATGTAGTTATAGCACAGAGAACAGACATCCAAGCTAGAGTACCCTCCGTGTGTAAATTTCTGAAACTGCCATTTTAAAATTACAGCGTGTTTTCGTTAGTTTTGGTGATTCGTATGTTGATGGCGCCACCTGCGCGCCTTGAGATTAGATAGTCTGTCAATTTTAGTTTGGTGAAACCTAGACTAGGCAGCGCTGATTTTCCAACGGTTAACTTTTGAAATTTTACACAGTAAATTGAGAAAAAAATGTTCGAGCCTGGATGTCTGTTCTCTGTGGTTATAGTCAGACACATCTCACCTATAACCGCTTCCTTAATTACACTCGCTTGTTCATTCGTAAGCATAACCCGCATAACGAAAAACAATTTGCTTTAAAGTCAAAACTATCCTTCGAATGTAAGATATATTATCACATTTTATGTTTTTGTTATCGTATAGTTTAATTTCATTTTCATCATACAACCTCTACATTAACACATATTGTTAATGTTTGCCATATTGTCATTGAAAGGTTTTTTATTGTCTGCACTCGGTCTGGATTATACACCAACTTTTTGGCATAAAGTACAGCAAAATATTTGTTCGTGAAAATTGCCTTTTTTTATGGTAACCTAACTTAACCGCCTATTCAGCATATTGTTATTTGGCCTTTTACCATCTGACATATTTTTAAAACTTTATAGTAGTATAGTAGTATAGTAGTACAGTAGTATAGTATATAGTAATATAGTAGTATAGTAGTATATAGTAGTATATAGTTGTCAACGATAAGGGTAAATGTCGTAACAATAACGGAAACGGTCGTCAACAATAAGGGAAATGGTCCAGGAATGGTTTGTGATTATGCGGGATAAGTTCTGGACGTTGATTCGTAATTAATTTCATGCACTCACAACGAACAAAATAAGCACAAAAACTAACGTTTCCAAACAACCGGTTAGATATGCACACAGGTGAACGCATCTGAAATTACATGGCGGCCTTTCACGCGTGCATGCGCGTTGTCTATGTTTACTGCTTCTGACCAGCAAATGGCCGTTTTCTAAATGCACTGGTCTTATTTTTTTCACTCCACAGTCTGCCAGTAATCAAATCCCCACTATGCGGCGACTCTATATCGAACTTCAAAACTGCATCGATTCACTCGCGACAAAGCGAACAAACACTCAAACTTAATAATTTATGTCACAATACTACCACCAATAAACATAACTAAGCTGATGTAACTCTTCTTCCGGGTGCTGGTGCGAAGCACAAAAAAAAATAAAAAATATGGAAAAACTACCGACACTCACACATTTCAGGAGGGTATCGATTGTATTCACTACGTCTTTCCCAGAGCACGCGGATATTTTATGATTTCACTGTTAGTTAAAGTTAAATTACGAATTATTGTTTGATTTTTTTTTCGCGAAAACGACGCAGCAAAAACTAAACACGTCAGTTTTGAAGCACGGTTTGCTACGATCGATCTTTTTTTATTGTTCGAGGAAATGACGCCAAAAAAAATCCCAACGAACTATCGGTTATTAAGTGAACATCATTATGGCGATTTAATTCAGTATCGTTTTGAAAAATCTTTGAACTATTTTGAATCACAGCTTCTGTTTAGACATTATTCACATAAATTTGGAGAAGTTATTAAGCTGTCGCCAAGCGATTTTGACTACCGGTAATTGCATATGCTTAAGAAACAAGTTTGCAGCAATGAAGTTTAACTGATAATTGAATAACTGCTATTTAAGTTCTGCACTTAAATTTCGTTTACTTAAATTTCTCCTCGGTTTTTGTTCACTCAATTCTGGAGTACGTATTCATCTTTAGGATTCCAACTCTCAAGCTTTTGCCGCTAGAAAGGGACAGCTGGAATATCTGATGAAGTAAAGATTGGACTCGGAAAAAATGCGACACTTTGTTGTGGGTGTAACTTTTTATCGCGTGGGTAAAAACCAATGAAATTTTTGGTAATACTAGTTTAGAGCGTTATGTTTATGTGTGCTAAATTTCTGTCAAGTAGTTTTCAAGATGCATTAGAAACAAGAGGAGCTACGGCAGCAAATCTTGGGCGCGTTGATCGATAATCCTGGTCAGTCGCACAGATGGATCGGCAAAAGGCTTAAAATCAACCATTCCACCGTGTCCTTCGTTGTGAAGATGTTCCAGGAAACGAAGACCATCGAGCGACGAATACCCAGAGGAGGCGCGGAAGATAAGGCAGTACTTTAAAAATAACCCGAACCTTTCCACCCAAGACGTGGCCGAAAAGGTCAATTCGTCGAAGTGGTTCGTCCAGCAGACCATTAAGCGGGCTGGGCTACGTGTTTTTAATGTCAGGAAGGCACCAAACCGGACTTACAAGCAAAACACGGTGGCTAAATTGTGTGCGCGGAAACTGTACCGTGACTGGCTCGTCAAGCCAGGCTGTCTCGTCATGGAAGACGAGACATATATCAAGGCGGATACCAAAAAAAAACCCCGGCCTCGAGTTTTTTTCAGTACGTCCCGCATGGAGGTTCCGGAAAAGTTCCGGAAGAGAAAGATGGACAAGTTCGCGAAGAAGTACCTGTTGTGGCAGGCGATCTGCGAGTGTGAACGGTACAGCAAGCCGTTGTGGTCCCAAAGGAGGCGAACCCGCCAAATACACCAGAACTTCGTCCGATCGAAAAGTTTTGGGCGATAATGAAGAAGAAGTTGAAGAAAAGCGGAAAAACATTCAAAACCGATGAAGCTTTGAAGAAAAACATGGAGAAATTGTGTAAGGAAGATGGACAAAGCCTCGCCCAAGATCTCATGAGCATTGTTAAGAGAAATGTACGAGCATTCAGCTTGGGGGTGGAAATTCAATAAATAAATTATGCTCAAACATAGCTCATATATAGTTATTTAATCCCTGAAAATTTGCGAAGTATCCGATTTAAAATGAATTTTTGGTGATCATTTTTGTGAGTCTCATTTTTTCCGAGTCCTGTCTTTAGATCCAGAAGACAGGCCATATTCTGTTTAAGAAAAACGGACCGAACACCATCAGGTCAGGGCTTAAACGATGTTTTTAGAACTGATGCAGCGTTCGAGATCGATTCAAAATCCACATCAACGAGGCTGAGTGTTTGATTTGCCAAAGGAACATTGCTCGCGATAACGTTAATGGAATGAACGGGAAGTCGCTCGTCTTCAAACACACTAGCATATTTTGCGGAGAACAGATCGTAAATCTCCTGACCAGTGCCGTTTCGCTATTAAAGCCCATGGACGATGGTAAGCCTACTTCCTTGCGTTGTTAGTTCCAAAATGATTTCGGGTGTGATTTAAGTCGCCGTTGAACCAGGTGGAGAAGGTGCATTCAGAATCGAGCCAGACCCCTAGATATTTATAAGACAAACTTTGAGTTATTATTTTACCCATGAGTTGAAGCGGTAACTGCGTTGGGTCACGCTTCCTAGAAAAAACAAATAACTCAGCCCCCCCAGACAACCTAAAAGCACGTATATTAAAAGTTGTTTTTATGATATACATATATAGTAAACAAATCGTATAGAATGCAAAAATATGGCTTATATGTGCAAATTCCATTGTTCCCTTAAAGGAGTTGGTTTGATATCGTATGCGATTGAATTTGTACCACAGAGAACAGACATCCAGGCTCGAACATTTTTTTCTCAATTTACTGTGTAAATTTTCAAAAGCAAACCGTTGGAAAATCAGCACCGCCTAGTCTAGGTTTCACCAAACTTAAATTGACAGCCTATCAAATCTCAAGGCGCGCAGGTGGCGCCATCAACATACGAATCACCAAAACTAACGGAAACAAGCTGTAATTTTAAAAAGGCATTTACAGAAATTTACACACGAAGGGCACTCTAGCTTGGATGTCTGTTCTCTGTGTTTGTACCTAATAACAAATTCGATTATAAAAGGTTAGCGTATATCCGATTTAGTTTGTGAAGCAGTACGATGAATAAATGACACATCGTATAGAAGTCGAAAATTTAAAATCTTTACGCTGTAATTTAAACATAATACAATAAAGGCCACAAATAATTGCGATTTTGACTAAAAATATAGGAATATACGATACTATACGACTTGTGGTTGTCTAATTGTTTAGGATATCATGCAACGGTCCCTGCAGATTGTTCGCTCCTGGTCCTATAATTGAAACAACGGCGACAGCCGCAAGCTGTCTTAGCGTGCAATTTTCTACGAGGCAGCTATCGATTTCTCTGACGTAAAAATTATAAAAAGGGGGTTTAAACAACAGTCCTGGGAGACACTTGAAGCTAATTCGTGAAGTTGTCGAAGACCCATGATAAAAGCTCCTATGTTTCTCAGACAACAAAATGTACAAATAGGTGTTTAATAATGGCGAAAGGCCACACTCGTAGAATTTGTCTGAAAGGACGTCTACACAAACTGAATCAAAAGTCCCCGTAATATCCATGAAAACTGAATCCCTTTGCTCATAGGCCAGCTGTATTTCTGTTGAAAGCGGCGCAAGACAATCGGTCGTTCCTTTGCCTCTGCGGAAACCAAATTGTGTATGAGATAGAAAGCCTTTCGACTCAATCCATTTGTCAATCCGATGGAGATCCGAATGATAAATTTCCCATGAAAGGTAATTATTTATGCTTTCTTGCAAAAAAAATCTACGCCCTGGCGAGCGGCCTTCCGGCATTTAACTGGAACATTCGCCATGGCGGACGAAAACGTGTGTGTAGGCATGGTTTTGAGTTCTTTCATCGTTTTATTTATCAATTCTTCCTCAGTTTTCGCGACTAAATTGTTGGAGTAGATCTTACGCTTCAGGTTGGCTCAGAAATTCTTGATGGGACGCAGCTGGAGGATGTCGGGCGGGTTCGCCGACTTGGGTGCCACATCGTCTTTGCCCTTATGGTATTTCTTGATGAACGACGCAACTTCCGGCAGGCATTTCGTACTATAAATTTCCCCGTTCACGGCCAGTCCGGAGCGAAAGAAGAGCGGCTTTGACAACCCCTTCACAGCAGCACCTTCTTGTGGAACTTGGTGTGTGAAATGAACTTCACCTCGGAGCTCACTTCCTTCGTGGGGGAAGTAAAATACAAAGTGCCCTGCCAGTCGTTGCCATACAGGGTGAGATAGGTCTCGCCGTCCATCACAACCGCCACGTCGCGATTCGCCGGGAAAATCAAGTTGCCATCTTATTCAGTCATTGCTTGCAGTTCCGAAACCAGTGGACGCGACATCTGCTTCCTAACATGTATGTTCATGTTCGTCAGGTAATTTTTCACTGTTTGGCCGGTTGAACCGACCTCCCAGCCATTCGGTCTTCCTCTTCAGAATCCTTTGGAGATTCTTGTCGGTCAAGGTCGTTGGCCGTCCGGAACCGGGATTTTTTTCGATGCTCTGATTGTTGTCTAATAGTGCCAAGCTGTTGTAGATGCCGGAACGGGTGTATCCACAAAGTGCCGCACGATGACCATTTTCGACGTTGCGGGGTGCCGTTCTTTGAACGCGCACATTTCTGAACGGAGTTGCTTCACTGTTTTTGCCATCACGGTTAGAGTTCGACTGATAGAGCTGTCAAATTTTGTCTGCTGACTCGTGGGCTACTATGATTATTAGTTTCGTCAGTGCGGGTGAAGGTTAACCCATACAAAAAAAGTCACCGCTGATACGACCGCTAGTTCCTCTACTTCACAATACATGGACTGGATAACCAAATCTATTTTTGCAACCGAGTTGCAATCCGTCTTGCGAACTACTTTTTTTTGCATGAATGATAAAAATTTTCGCAGCCATTTGTCCCTAATATTATGAAAGGTGAACATTTTCAAGCGGTTCAAGAGGAAAGTTTTGGATTTCGGAAAGAAAAAACAACAACAGTCGCAACGTATTTTTACGAAGAGCATTCATTGCCTTCACATAGCCAAGACCAGTGTCGTGGCTCCAATGTTTTATTCATTATTATTATTTACTGCAGTATCACTTTTCGGAAAGATAAATTTAAAATCGCTTAGCTAATATCTGTGGCTCATCGCATCCCCAAATTTTCTCCACGCTTTATTTTAGTTTGCTTTAATTTCTCCCCACGTTAATGGTTATTTTGTACTTTTGGAAAGTAAATAGATACATCGATTCCCGTTAGCGTTAGTCTTCTATTCATTTTCAATAGCATCGGTTTTTCTCTTTTATTGGCAAATACGGGAACCAATTTCGCTAGCTTTCTCTGTGCTACCACGATTCTTGCTTGTGAACGCGCACTATGTGTGTGTCTCTTGTGACTCGTTTGCAAAATGGCTTCACTTAAGAATTAATATCTTTGATTCAATGTGTTATAGTATTACTGTTTTTGTTTTGTTTTATTGTTGATATCAATATATAAATCTATAAATGAGCAACTTTGCTCGCACAAATAGGACTGTAATGCATTTCATGTTTATGAGTGTCCATTTTGTAGTATATGCGCGTGTTGTATACATCTGATGCCTAATCTGATTTCGGATTTAAAACTTATGAACTATTCTACGAAAGAGAAAGTGGACTTGTGTGTCATGCATGTAGGTCTGTAGTACTGTGTATTTGATTGTTAAGAGTGTGTTGGAAAAAGGTATTCTACCAATATTACAGTGTACTATCAACAAATTTCATGTTTTCCAAGAATTTTTGTTCTTAATTATTCCAATAACCCACAGGTTTCAGTGGTTTGGGCTTGCGTTAATGTGGGGTAGGGAGTTGCTATTACTCTACTAAAGTTTGATGTAACTAAAACACAAATTCTATGGCTGATACAAATGGTTATGCATACTATTTACATGGACAAATAATTCTGAGATAACGAATATTCAGTGTAGGTATTTCCACAACAACATTACTATTTTTCCTACGGAGTGCGGTAGTATGTTTGAGAAACAATGATTCGCATTTTGAAATGAAGATACAATGGATTACGAAAACATTCTATAGTGAGATTATGACCCTGGCAGTGGCACCTTTGGGGTCAACCAATGGATGAAATGTCACGCAACTACTACGCGAATGCACACATGAATGTAAATATATATTAGCGGTAAGTCTTTGTTCACATAACGATGGTAAAAATCTGATCCTATGTTATAAATAGCAACGCTTAATTCAATAATCATACGGTAAAGTATTCTAGTGCTCGATCAATTTCTCTTCAACAGCGAAGCATATAATAAAGTGAATAAATAATCGAAAATTTTCCACAAAGTACATACCAATTTCGTTTAAAGAAAAAAGAACAGCTCCACCTCTACGTTTTTCTTTTAAACGCTACATATACTAAAATTACTCATCCACTCAAATAACTATATGTGTGTGTCGTCATGTTGGTACATCTGTATAAATATATAGTTTTTTTTTATTTGTTCATTTTTATTCTTTCTACTTTGATACTGTTAATAAAAAGTTGATGCAAAAAGTGCGTGTAAAATTCGACCTCAAAACATTGTTTTCTAATCCACCTCGTTTGTTGATTTTCAGATTAATTTTCATAGTATGAGAATGTATTTTTTCGTTACTTAATCGTACCATACGAGAGCATTCGCTTGTCCTACTACAAAGAATCTTCACGTAAAAAGAAAAAAAAAACATAGTAAACGTACAATTTTGTAAGTGATTGTTGTGTTGTGGTTGTATGCCATAATCTGGGAATAGTGCTCCAGAGAAAGATGTCAAATTTCGACAGATTACGTTCAATAATAGTAAGAGCAATTCTATCAACAGGAGAAAGGCCATGGAATTTTTTGAACAACTATATATAGTTATCTACTTAAGAGTGGAAAATATTACCGGATCTCCCGCCAAGATTTGTATTTGCATTAAACACAGACGTTCGAAACGGAAGTTTGCGCAAAGATGAAAATACCTGCTCCAATTGTTATCCCTATCTAAGTACACGTTCCTATCTACAATAGATTCACACGATCACGACCGATTCCTTTCTATACAAAACATTTCCGGCGGTTTCCGAGAAACGTTACAAACATTCAAAGAGACGGCAATAAAAAAATAACTTAGAATAGTACAACAGACAGAAGACATAAAACAGCCTTCAAAATGTAGAAAAGTTTGCTTATTTAATCTAAGAAGAATCATTCGATACCCATCGATCTGACTTTTGGTGTTACCATTTATTCCTAATAGGTCATTCACGTTCCATGTGTCATTTGATCTGTGTTTCTCGAATCATATCACTTTCAGATGAAAATGCTTTTCACTCTATCCCTTCTGTTCGTGTTTTTGTAAAGTAATCTATACAAAGCGATTACTCAATGAAATTGTCAAAATTATAATTTCCAATCCTCATTTCAATTGGCCAAAACCTTGCTGACGTACAGTTATACCGTATACTGTCTCTTCAAAACAACTTATAACAACTAGGTATAACCACTAATAACAAGAAACAACAGAACTGCTTTCCAACTTACCGATCTTCGCCAGCGTAAAATTAAAATACACTTTGCTGTAGCATTACTTCTTCACCATCGTGCTAACCAACGTCACAAATTTGTCAAACTTATCGAGAAACCTCGACTTGGTCATCCGATTGTTCACAAACTCGATATTGTTCACCATTGCCAGGCTACTAGCTACCAGGTCTTTGCCCATGCTCGCTTCCGAGTCGAACTGCTCACTGAGGAAGTTGTGTAGTAATTCCTTGAAATGCTCCGGGAAGCAGCAGATCAACACAAACACGGTCCGATACCAATCCATCGTATTATTTAAGTCGATCTTCTGGCCGAATATCATGTCCAACATCAGCTTGAGGAATGGAATCAGCAACTGTGCCATCGGTGCTTGCGGGTCCTGATTAAAGTACACACTGTTTGCGTAGATCTCCAGGAACTCTAAACACTTGCACTCGATTTCCGACGTGAAGGAACTTAAGCCAAGCTCGATGGACCCGAGCAGTTGTTTCAGCAGGTCCGGATGCAAGGTGGGAATCTATAACGACAATATTTTAGTAATCTTTTTTCAAAACTTCATATAGAAAACAGTCTCACAATATGCGATTTTTCCTCGATGAAGGAAGTGATTGTGCTGTAGTACTGCAGGCAGAGATCCGGATGCTTGATCAGATCGATCGTTATCAGTGGAACGATGTGCGTTATGCCGAAAATGCATATCTCCGACGTCTGAGCATTTGTTTCGTCCGAACCGACAATGTCGTCCGAGAAGAGCAACTTCGACGTCAGGTTGTTGATCAGCTTGAGGATGAGAATCAAATCAACCGGATCGCTGTCCTTGTCCAGCGCCACGCGGTTGGTGTTATTTTTCACGTAGATTCGAATCACAGAGAAGCAACACTCCAGGATGGCCATCCGGATGACCTTTTCCGACGACACGTTGGCGATGTTGGAGACAATTTCACACACCAGTTCCAGAATGAGCTCGACGATTTGCTAGAGAGGAAGATTGGTCATTAGTGTCGTACATGGTTTTGATGTCGATATGGTTCTCAGGAAGCTTGAATGCGCAGAATCAGCATTTGACTTTGGTCAAACAAGTTGCACTAAGCTAATTCTAGACTTAAATGGTCAAAAGACTCGAAACTATAATTTGTGAATCAATGACTTCTAGCGTAGCTTTAAAACGATTTCTTTATGACGTAAATGACCACCAACGATCAGGCCTCGAATTTACATCCGTGTAGCCAGTTGAAGAAGCAACTGGGCGTACCATTGCAAGTTTACATTTTCAAGTCGGATGGTTTCAAGTGCGGATTTGATTCCGTCGACTTTAACTAGAATACGAATATCACGTTTCAAGAATAGTGACACAAGGGCCCATCCGTAGCCAAAAACGGGTCGGTTTTCGCCGGAGAAGGTTTGATTCAACAGTCGAAGTCCTCAGAATTGAAAATGCAAGCGTGTGAAAGGTAAAGTAGTCCTGCAATAAGAACTTAGATCTGGACATATTTGAGCGGCAGGCAAAGCCCTGAACAGAACCAAGCAGAAGAACAACAAAACTGCACTTTGTCAGAAAACCTAGGGGCTCACCTTTCAAATGGTAAAAGATAAACACACAAACTTTTGTACAACTGACGCTTCGAGAAAGGCCAGTCTGTTGAGATCTATGAAACAATACCATTTTCATCGAAAACATATTTCCAAATCTCTTAAGTTTAGCGCGGCTTTACCCTTTTTTAATTTATTGTTGAGGTCCAACAGAGGGAACCGCATTTCGACCACTTTCTCATTGATGGACGGTACTTCTCCGATATTATTCACGTCAGAACCTACACTGTATCATTAAATTGTCCGTACAGCACTGACTAACATGTTGAATCGTTGAAAGAAAAATTAAAACTGAGACCCTTTTGAAGAGTTTTTGTTTCATTTACTGTAAAAATGTATCCTTTTCGTCTTACAGCCATTCAAGTAAACTCAAATACAATCTCTCAGATAAAACCATCATATACCATAAAAAGTTAAAAAAATGATGTCAAAAAATTATCCGTACACTTACGTCTTTATTTCAAACAAGTCGAGTAAACAAATGTACGTCGATCTGTCAAAAACAAAAGCACGGGTTGCATTACAGAGAAGAATTTACCACTGTTTACAACAACAGACAAGGTAAAATTTTCATATTTTAGTATTTTTCCCTGAAATTTGAGTATCCCAGCGTTAATTTTCAGGAAAATGGCCGCTTAGCAGTTCGGAAACTTATTATTCGCCTGAAGAATGGTGGTAAAAACGAAATTGCAGGCATAGTTAACCGCCCACGATCATCGGTTCAGTATGCCAGAATGCTTCAGAACTACCAGAGAACACAATCTCTAGAGACGACTCCCGGAAGAGGCCGTAGGCCAAAGTTAATAACTCGTCACCATCGCATACTTTTGCGAGAAACTAAACAAAATCCTAGGTTGAGTGCTCCCAAACTTGCTGACAGTCTGTCGAAGTACGCCAATATCAAAGTGAACCCCAAAACAGTACGGAATGCTCCCCATAATAAAGATTACCGAGGTTGCGATGCACGGAAAAACCGGTTCATATCTGCCAAAAAAAGAAAAAGCGGCTGGAATACGCCCAAAAGTACGTGGTCGAGTTAGAAGAGTTCTGGCAGAACGTTCTATTCACGGACGAGAGCAAATTCAATAATTTGCCGATCAGACGGATCAGTTAGAGTGTGGCGCAAACCAAACACTGAATTGGATGCAAACAATCAGAGGCCGACAGTAAAGCACGGTGGTGGAAATATCATGGTTTGGGGTGCTTTTAGCGCAAACGGCACCGGATACTTGACGTTCATTGACTGCATCATAGATGGATTCGTGTACCTGGATACATTGAAGAGCAATCTTTAAGACAGTGCGATGAAATTGGGTCACGAATCTAATTTCTATTTCGTTCAAGCATTCCTCGAAGCTCGTGAAGGAATGCCTGCTCTACAATGTCAAATCGACTCCACATCTTTCGCAATCACCAGAGCTCAACCCAATAGAGAATTTGTGGGATCATCTGGAACGGAAGATCCGAGAACATACAATTCAGAACAAGAATCAGCTAAAGGAAGTTCTCATGGAAGAGTGGCAGAAGATCTCGCCAGCAACAACCCAAAAGTTGGCTATTTCGATGAAAAGACGCCTACAGAGTATAATTGCAGCAGAAGGCGGTCATACCAAGTATTAACTTGGTATTTTGATTTCGTTTTTTTTTGTCACTATATTTTGTTTATAATTTTTTGAACATAAGAATGAACTTTCTGCTGACTTTACTACTGGTTACAAATATGGAGATATTGTTTTATGCTATGAAAGAAATATGACACCTTTGTTGATTGACAAAATATATGTTTTATGACTTACTTTATATCAGAGCAACTGCTGTACGGACAATTTTTTGATACAGTGTATCGTGGCTCTAACATCGACTCTTGTCACTACCTGGTGATGGTTAAACTGCGTCTAAAACTCTCCGCCATCATCAATGTACGGTACCGACGGCCGCCTCACTAATACCTTTGGCGCCACTGCGTACGCACAGCATCTTGAAGCAGCATTGACGGACGAGGGTGTGCTCGATTGGGCCCCTCTTGAGGACGGCTGGAGTAATGTGCCGAAATATGCAGGAATAAGGATGGAAGCATCTTGACGGACGGACGAGAGGCGATTGAAAGGTGGAGGCAGCACTTAGATGAATACCTGGATGGCAAATGAGAGGATTCCAACAGATTCAACAGCTCAAGAACAATAAGGCTGAACTCGTCAAGATTTGAGTGGCCGAGTATCAAACGGCCTCGTGTTGTCGCAACAAGTGAAACACCAAAATCACGTGCTAACGCAAAGCTTTTATGTGACACCGTTGACACCGTTGTAAAACCTACTGAGAATTGTTTGGTTATTTTTATCTCGGATTGCGCGCCACGTCACAGAGAAAGATATATCTAAATTGGTAAAACATTGTCGGCAAACTGATTTAACTGTTTATGTTAGGAAACTTGTGCGTAAAGATGCTGACCTAGAGCATTTCGCTTTCATTTCATTCAAAGTTGGATTTGACAAAGACTTGAAGGAAACTGAATTGGCTCCATTAATCTGGCCAAAAGGAATCTACTTTGGGGAGTTCGAGCATCTTCAGTATTCGCGAAATTTTGGGGGGCCTGCGAAAATACCACGAATGGACGATGGGACACCGTCGTCTGGGGTTTCCAACTTGCTATCTCAGGTAACACGTACTCGTCAGCCAGTCAGCCCTTCCAATCTACTATGAAAGTAACTCCCAATCTCGAAGCAAATTATGTTCCCACCGCTGATTCATCGTTTGTTGCTACGGAGGCACTATTAGCAATGAAGCCAACGAACGACGTCAATCTTTATGCTGCCCTTCGACCTACGGATTCTGCCACTTTTTCTTTGCCTGCTACCATGGGACTAATCTCACCGAGACGTACGCCGCAAAGCACTATGGATGCCCCCAAGCCCTCCGACACAGTCGCGTCTGCAACTTCAACCCCGTATCCTGCCCGTATCCCCGTATCCTGCCATCCAAGTCGTCTCGACCCTGTGGTCGGAAATGGCGAGGGGTATTCCAACCGGCATTAGCGGGCAAGTACATTAATTCAACAACTCATCCGCTACTTGATAGTTCCCTAGTTTCCAGCAAATCGCCCGGTAAAGTTAGTAGCAGTGTGTGCACACGCCAAGGCAGTCGTATAGATTCTGGGGGACTACGCACGAAGACTTCTCAACTCCGTTTAATACTTTCATCATGCGATTACGACGTCCTGGTTCTAACTGAAACTTGGTTTCGAGCGGACATTCTACGGGTTACTATATCTTTCGCTGCGATCGTAATCAATCCACCATTCAGCTCTCCAGAGTGGTGGCGTACTTATTTAACCATTTATGCAAATCTGTCACGATTGAGGATTGCGACCATCTGGAGCAAGAGCATTAACCTGGAACACCGGTCGCTATTCATTTCCGGAATCTATCTCGGCCCTCTCTCCTGCCCGGATTTATACAAGTCTCACACCGATGCTCTACAAACGATCATCGAAAGATCTTTGTCTCGCGATTTCATCCTGGCACTGGGCGACTACAATCTCCCGTTTTTGAACTGGAACTTCGACGAGGATGTGACCGATTATTTACCATCGAATGCGTCTACGGAGCAGGAACTGGCACTTACGGAACCAATGCTTACCAGCGGACTAGTCCAAGTTAATTCACTTGTAAATTCAAATAGAAGACTCTTGGACTTAGTCTTTACCACCGAACCGAATGCTATCAACCTACTTGAGCCTCATGTTCCTCTCTTGGACATCGATCAGCATCACAATCAGTTTATCTTGAAACTAGACGCTCACTGCAGTTCGCCCATTATACCCGTTTATGATTCGTACTCACGAACAGACTTTAGAAGGTGAGTCCGTCGATGCTATTTCTGACCAGTTTTACGACAAACTGTATGAAACTCTCTATGTGCTAGTTTCTCCCCGACGACGGATTACAAGGCCAACTTCTGTGCATCGATAGTAGAATCCAACGTTACGCAATCTGCGGAATATGCTACGCAAGTCGCGAAAACGACATCTCCTTGCCAGAACCAACGAAACTAAAATTAATCACCGTTTAATCGAAACGAGGTACAACGTACATATTTCCAAAGTCCACGTCCAGAAATTGCAAGCGAACGTGAAGCAAACCCCAGCGGCATTTTGGAAGTTCGTGAAGTCACAACGTTCTTGTAATAATATTCCTAACACAGTTGAATTCCACTGGGTCGCCGCTAGCACCCCTGTCGATGCTGCGAACTTGTTTCCGTGCTTCTTTCAATCTGTTTATAACACAAATGCTCCACCTCTGCACCCAAATAGCTTCGACAACATACGGAAGTTCAATATGAACTTCCCAGCGCTTTGTTTCTCGACGGATGACGTCATGAAAGCCTTGAACGACCTTGATGTTTCAAAAGGCCCTGGTGTAGGTGGAATTCTTCCGTCTCTTCTCAAGTTTTGCTCACGCTTTCTTGATTTTCCGATATGCACCATATTTAACCGTTCGTTAAGAGAGACAGTTTCCTGGAATTTGGAAGACTGTGTCAATTGTGCCAATCCATAAAGCAGGAAATCGAAACCTGGTTGAAAACTATCGTGGAATATCGCTTCTATGTTGCATCAGCAAGGTCTTTGAAACGTTAGTTCACAACGCTGTGTACAATGTTGTCCATTGCCCATCCTTTAATATCGGAGTACTAGCACGGATTCGTTCAGCATCGCTCTACAACTACGAATTTTCTGTGCTATACAAATACGTTGTTTCAAGAGGTTGAATCCCGAAGGCAGGTCGACTCTATCCATGTTGATTTTTCTGAAGCTTTCGACCCAATACCACACCTGTACGCAGCCGAAAAGCTAAAGGCTGTAGGATTCTCAATTTGGTTTGTTGAGTGGATTCTCTCTTACTTGACCGACCGTCAGTCCTTCGTTACGGTAAATTCCGCACGCAATAGACATTATTCTGTACCTTAGTCTGTAGTATACTGGAATACGCGACCGCTTTCTGGTCACCATATCACGCATCACTGATCATCAGAGCCGAACGAACTCAAAAGATCTTCATCAGATTCGCGCTACGGAATCATTCACAATCATTCAACAACTGGTTGTCTACGACCTGTTAGGCGGCAATATAGGCTGTCCGGAACTCTAACGCGATGTTCCCCTTCACGTCCCACCCCGACAATTGAGAAGCGCACAACTAGTCGCTGTACCTGCTCACCGGACCAGTTACGGCTTCAACAATCCACTTGACGCCTGCCTGTGAGCCTTCAACGATACCAATGAACATTTCGACTTTAACATTAGGAAAAACGTTTTTAAAAATAGGATTAAGAATACCTAGTAGGTAGAGTAATCTGTACGATTTTTAATCGAAGACGAAGAACAATAAAGATAGGCCCGGGAAGTTGGCCATTTTTGGGGTTTATTTCATTAGGTCGAATCTAACATTGAGAGGCTCTCTTTGATTACTTTCTCTTTCATTCATATTCCAATCACCTTTACGCTTTTCATTATATTATTGGAGAGTATGCCAGCCAGCACTCTTGTGTTTCGATCTGTACTGTAGAATCCTTCGAAAGTTTTATAATGGCGCTGTAATAAATTAAACAGAGCGAAAGCGGAGAGAATATCTCTTTGTTAGATTGAAAAAAGTTCCTAGGTTTGTCTGCACTGGTTGATATTCCGAATCTGGGAGACAGAACCAGGTGGAGTGGAAGGAAGGTGTCATTCTACAAAAAAGACTTCTACACTTCTACAAAAAAGACGACAAGTTGAAGCGATCACCATTCTTTATGCCGCCCACAAAGTGCTATGACAGATCATCTTCCGTCGTCTATCGCCGATAACCACTGCGTTTGTAAGTAATTATAAAGCTGGCTTCGTCAAGGGCCCCACGACAACGAATCAAGTCTTTTCCGTACGGCAAATCCTACAGAAATGTCGTTAATTCAGTGATCTCTACGCACCACCTGTTCAACGATTTTAAGGCGGCGTACGACTAGTCCACATGCTATCAAATGTTTACCGTTAGTCTTCTCTTTCCTTCGATAACAGTCAAATAAATACCCAGGTCAACCCTCATGCAGCCATCTAACTTACCATATAGTTGTGATACAAATCCAGGAATGTGGGCAGTTCTTTGCATATTCCTTGGATTTTAGTAAAAATGATCGTCAGTGAGTTCGAGTAAGCACCCTGCACACAACCGATAAGCTCCTCCAGGATCTCCAGCACCTTCTGCTTAACATCTTCATTTTGATAGACGGATTGGAAATTTTGATGTGAGATCAACATTTTGTACCTGCGACAAAACACAAAACCGCCCTTTTAGCTATGACCAACATCACATTTTGCTACTAGAATCCAAACTTACTTCTCTTCGATGGGCAATAAAATCTTTCCCAGATAGTCAGCTCGCAAATCTTCACTCTCCACGCTGGCAGCAACCATCACGAAGCCTTTCAGCAGTTTCCGTTTGATGGACACTGGCAGATCAACAGTCTTTAGGTCGCAGATCGACCGGAAGAATTCCGAATTGAAGATCGCTTGACATCGTTGTTTTCGACTCAGCAGCACCAGGAACAGGTCGCAAGTTTCCTCAATAACCGACTGTTCCGAACGCAGATATTGCGCATTCAGACAAATCTTATTCAGCAAGTAATTTATCACCCACACCGATCCGTGAGATCCTGCTCCGAATGCTTGCTTGAATGTCACGCTAACAGTATCCTCTTTCAGAGGCATCAGATAAGCATCGGACCAACGCCGCAGGAACCAAACCAACGTTGTACTTAACTCGGGACTTAGGAACTGATACATCCGAACTTCGATGGCACTTTTCTCCAGCTCACACAATCGGAATCCAGCGGCAATCAGCCGAATCACCGGATCTGAATTGGCCTCGGCATTTGGAATCTCCTGTATGTCCTGATTGGGAGAAGCCAACAGTTTCAAACTATTGTTGACGTCTGTCACATTGTTAACAATATGTTGATTGCAAATCTTCAGAATCTCCGATGGAATCATTGCCGACTCGCCGTCCGCTTCCATAGCCAACACATGCCCGGTAATAAGCAAGATCCAGTGGATGTCCTCGAATAAAGTTACCAACGTTTTCGAACTACTAACACTCATTGTTTTAGTTGAATGAAGCATATGAAGCTGGGTTCCCAAACTGCGGGTACGATCTTCTAACAATTTCGAGAGCAACGGCAGAGAATGGGATAGGATTTCCCTCCCAAAGTATCCAATGATGATCAGTTGCTCCTTAAAACGTTCCCGATCGGAATCTTCAAATTCTGCAATCTCATCAATTGCTTCTCCGTCACGCCCAACACCACGCATGCCATCCGGTGCGGCCAGATGGTACTGAATGTATTTCTCGAACATTTGCGTTATGAAGGGCACCATCACATCAACGGGGTAGTTTTCCTTGTCATTCAGAATGTGCAACCAAATTTCCAAAAGATTACCCAATGCTTCGATGTAGACGGTTTCATCGGGAGCCATCTGTAAAAAAAAGAACCACCAATGAAGAAGACGTTTGGCACGCACATTTAAAACGGACTCACAGCTTCCTCCATCGCTGACAGTTCAATGAATTTCAACGTCAATGTCAGAGTTTGCTGCATGTATGCCTCGAACAGGTTATTAGGCAGCCCTTTAATTTCGGCACGGGGCAGGAGTTGGAGTATTTTTCGTAGTATGAGCGAAAAGCTGTACGCTTCCTTTTCTTTGATTTCGATACTGTTGAAGATAAACATAATGTTAGCATTTAGATTTCCAAGATGTTTATTTTAACGACTTACGTGGAAAGCATTGAGAGAAAATGGGTCAAGTAGTTCACCAAATACGTCATGCTTTCGTCCTTATTTTCGGTAATGATCGGTCCTTTCAACGTAGATAACTGTAGGATACAGATAAGCGCTTTCGATTGCAGTTCCTCGTTATCTCTCGTCTTCCAGTATATGTAGAAGAATATCTCCAACATCTTTGGTTCAAAGATTATGTTTTTCCATTGGGCATGCAATCGTAAAGGTGGTGCATGCAAAGCTTTTGTCACCGATTCCGAAGTATCGATAATCTTCTTCGAAAGCGCTGGTTGCAGGACACGTACAATTTGCAACTTGGGTAGCAAAAATCCCCACGTCAGTATAGTTTCCATCACCGAAAGCTTCTGCTTGAACAGATACAAATGCATTGAATTGCTAGAATCGAACATTTTAATCAACTCTTCCATCGACTGAAGTGTCATGACGAAGACCTTGAGCAAATCCGAATCCTCGAATTGCTTCTTTGCGCGAAAGTGTTCGTACGTCGTTAGACCAGTATCGTCCGATCGAACGATGTTGCAGTACTCTTCCAATATGGCCAATATGATGCTGCAGCTTAGGATTTGCTGCTTCACGTCACCGGAAGTGAGCATCTTCTTCGTTTCTTCGATAATTTGACCCCGCTCGACCCCGACGTCTTCCAGGCTGGCGCGTTTTATCATGATCGCAACCACCTGGAGCAGTTTGTCCCGAATGAATACTGGAATGTCCCGTTGAATAATGTAATTCAGCAGATACTGGCGCAGTGACGCTTTGTCCTGATCAGGAATGTACTTCCATTCGGCAATGACGGCCTTCTTCAGGACATCGGCAGCCTCGAACAGGACCAAATCGACGACGGATTTCTCTAGGATGGTCTGGCAGAGGACGTATGGGGATTTGGTTTTGCGGAAGTTCATAAAGATGCTTTCCGACTGTTGCCGCTGCTCTTTGCTGACCACCGTCGGTGGGGCCTGTGGGAATCGAAAAGAATGGTGATGGATTAGAATTAATGTGGTAGATTGAATGTATTTTTTGTTGATGTAATGTGGTTTCACTCCCTCCACTAGTTGCATTTGACAGCATAATTGAGGTAGACAGCGTTGTGATGACCCATTCCACTGTCCTGTCATTTTCGTTGAGGTTCATTTAAAAAAAAAGAATTTTGTTTTTGGAAAATGTAAGAAACGGCCAGGAGATGCGAAATTTCATGTTCAAAAACATCATCTAAGACCAAACGTTAATACTTAAGGTTGACGATTCATCATCAATTTTCAGTCATCATCAGAAATCTAAGCAGTTTTTGTCTGATATTGAAAATCTGGAAATGAAAATGTATTCACGGTGGTCCGCTTGGCGAGCACAATACAGTGAATACATTTTCACGAACTATGATTTGATTTTGAACGAAAAAACTGCTTTCAAAATTTCGATGATGACTGAAAATTGATGATGAATCCTTCAACCTTAAGGACATACGGGATCGAGTTCCTATCACTTCGAAGTTTTCTGAGCACAAACCTCAAATAATATTGGGACTTCAGGCGTGAAATCTCCAAGAATCGTTTGAAGCATCCATTGGTTATCAATTTGAGTGTTTTTTATTTTTTGATTGTGATTTTTAGTCTCAAAAATCGTGAAGTGATTCTAACCTATAAATCATATAGAAAAAGGACTCCCTCCAGTTTCACTTTAAAATGGAATCACTGTTGGACGCTGTTCCATAGCAATGTTTAAATGGCGTCCAACGGTTTTGGCCGACAGATTTGTGGCCCTCTAGTAGTCAAAATCTTAACCCGTTGGACAAGTCTGCAAAACGTTTCACCCTAGCTTGAAGACCCTGAAGTCTGGGCTACGTTAGAAAAAAGTGTGCTAGCGTCCTGCGTCGTTTTGAGGATGTCATTGAATACGATATAGGAGACACGTTGAGTAAATTTAGCTGAGTAGTTGAAAATGGCATTTGAAAGAAATACTCAATACTTTCGCATTTTTTCCTGCCGCACCCTGTACACTCTAAGCAAAAAGTTCCCAGTGGAGCAGTTAAGTGTGGGAAGCCAATTTTGGGTATAATCACGTTTACCTACCGTTGGGTTTAAATAACTTAGTTTCGGGTAAAATTTACCCATCGGTAGGTAAACATGATTATACTCAAAATTGGCTTCCCATACTTAACTGCTCCGCTGGGCACTTTTTTCTTAGCTTGTATAAGAGAACAAATTGCGTCTCTAGCTCTCATGATGCTGATACGTTTTCGTTACGTTACGAATGTGTGTGATCAAGTAACTGACACTGCAGTTGATATTCGTGCGTGTTTTCTTTTTAGATAACTTAATATTCTCTCGAGACAGACGCGACGCGAGATTTTTTAGTTCTTACGTTAGCACAATAATTAAATGAATTAAGTTCTTACGTTAGCACAAACCACACAAACATTATAGTTAATATTGTCTATAATATAAAACTCCAGAAATTGACATCTATTTAATGTAATTCAATAGCTTCAAGAAAACGTTCTCTTCACAACTCCTTTCAATGCAGTTACAGCCTTACTTCTAGTAAACCACGATTTATCGGTCATCATAGCATTAAACTAAAGCTTTTCTTCTTTCTTAGTGCTCCAAGCTTATTGCTTGCTCTCAACTTAGTGTTCTAGATGCACTTCCACAGTTATTAATTAAGAGCTTTCGAAGCCAGGTACCATTTTTGCATTAGTATAGGAAATGCTTGTAAGATGGAACACGATCCGTTTTTTGCTCGTAACATGTATAATTTATATTTTTACGCAAATACAAAGACATTTTTCGAAAGAAGAACTAAAAGGCTCCAACTTTGCCCAAGAAACTGATTATTTATAGTAATCAATAAAAAACGTTATGGCCTATTTTCGAAATCCATCGAAAATTGCAATTTAAAAAAAAAGGCTTGTAAGATGGAATACGATTCCTTTTTTGCTCGTAACATGTATAATTTTTATTTTTTCGAGGATCTTTCGAAAGAGGAACTAAAAGGCTCCAAGTTTGCCCACGGAACTGATTATTTATAGTCATTAAAAAGAAATATGGCCTATTTTCGAAATCCATCGAACATTGCAATTTCAAAAAATATATTGTTATATTTCAATGTATTGTTGATTCCATGACATTTCCAAAATTAAAAAAAAAACATTCATATGTTGTGTTCCATGTAAAATGTGTTCCACCTTACAAGCCTAACAGTGTTCCATCTTACAAACATGACGCTATAATCACAAAACATCAAAAAATTGTTTCACTTTACGATTTGTTTGGAAATGCCTTGGGATAATAAAAATACATCAAAAATGCTAGCCAAAACATATGTCAACCTTTTGATATCCATGGGAAATTCCCACTTACTAAGCACAAGAAATAAATGCTATTTTAATTATGCCAACACTTTCGAACATTGAAACCTAGAAGAGCTAGATTGAATGAGTGCATTCACTCCAAAAGCAAATGAAAAATGAAGAATAGTAAAAAAAATGAGGTTAACACTTGTCAGCGCGATAGTGTTGTCGTTGTGAATGTCAAAAGTGGCGCTGTTCCATCTTACAAGCCTTTCCTCTATTATTATGTTACAGGTACAATCATACCCTATACCCAGGGAGTCGAGAAATTTTCTGTAACGAAAAATTTCCAGACCAGACCGGGAATTGAACCCAGTCACCTCCAGCATGGTATTGCTTTGTAGCTGCGCTTTTACTGACTGAGCTAAGGGAGGACCCTAAACTAAAAGGTGTACCGTTCAAAACCTGCACACACAAAATTCATTCTCAAAATTCGAGTCATCAAATTTTCATGGAGTAAAATGAAACAATTAAAGTTAGTTTTGGCATTCCTGAAAGTCTGGATAACGACTATGCTGACTTGCCAGTCCCTATGTTGTATGATTTTCAGAAAGCCGACCACCCTAGCATAACCGAGGAGCTGACCAACATAGACTGGGATACAATTCTGGACACTGACGACATACGTCATTGACAGTCATATGCCGAAAACTTCATTCAAGGCAGACGGAGGAACTAAAAAAGCTTAAATCGACCAAAAGAACAGCACTAAGAAGATACACTAAATACCGAACGCTTCCCTCGAAACATTTTTACCTGAGGCTCAATTAAGGCCTGTTCGTAAACCACGTAGACTCATTTTCGAAAATCCTAGAGATTGCTGTCGCTCAGCCGATATAAATCAGCGTTCAAAGAATAATGATTAGACATGAGGAGAGACATGACACGAATGAAGTCGCGACCCACATCCATCCCCCTCAACCAAGATTTCCTCGACACCTTTGGGATGATAGAATGATGCCATCGCCATTATAGAATTATAGAAAAGCAGAGGCTGATACAGTATGTGCGCTCATAACCACTTTAGTTTAAATGAATGTGTTTGTATAAATCAAATATTATTTATATTAATATCACACAGTGGTGATTGCTTTAAATAACTTAATTGGTTTTATTTGAATGAAATTTTGAATTGATTTGAACCATTTTTATGAATATAAAAACAAATAGGAACCTTGTATTGAAAAGCAACAAATCATTTTGTTGATTAAAAACATAGTGATTTCTTATGGTGAAAAAATATTTTGTATAAACAATAAATTAATCATTTGAGTAAAAAAACGAAAGGGTGAGTTATGTCAGTGACATAACTGCAAAGTTGACTGCTTGTTGATATGAATAAAGTGTCATCGAATTAATAAATTTCTACTATATTTTATTCAGCCTAAAGAACCATGATACCCTATGCAATTAGTGTGAGGCTTTACTGTTGATCCTCCACGAAAATTTATAGATACTGCAGTTCGGTCGAATTAACTGTTAAAAAAATTTTGTTTTTTGAATGTCCAACGTGCTTGTAAGTGTTAAATGGGCCTGTGTTTACATTTACATTGGACAAAGAGCGAATTACAACGAACAACTTAACTTTTTTTTTTTATTCCTTTATTATCGAGATTTTCAGCCCTGGGCTGGTTCATCTCCCGTTGTAGTCACTCAAATACCTTTTTGGGTATTTTCGCAACTTGTTCGGGGGTGAGATTCGAACTCGTGACTTTGGCGTGAGAGGTATGGATGTTAACCACTACGCCGAGGTCGCCCCCACAACTTAACTTGACACCCAGTGGACCAATTTGGACATTTTCGTTTTGCGAAAAGTTCCACAAGGCAGGAGCGGAAATCGAACCCTCACTTCATGCCAATCGCTTGAACGATAGGTGACGCCGCTAACCACTTGACCACAAAGATGACGTAGGCGATTGATTTGGCTGTTTTCTCCGGGACGTGGCGCGTGGTATTGAAAATTTCGGTGAGCGAAATTTCAATCAAACATACCTTTCTTTAGTTGGCAAATTGGTTTGGTCGTCCTGAAAGGACGGATTTTAGTTGTTCACGGAGGGAACATGTTTCGCGATTGAAATTTTCTTCTCGGTCTTCTTGGGCTGCAGGATGGCCTGAGTGTTTGGTAGCACGTAGCACGTAATACTACGATAATACTAGACGGCGTTTTCTACCAACGTGCTCCGCGAACACGTCTGCGCTCAGGGATGCACAGCGAGAACTGATGGTTAGTCGGTCGTTCACATGTTTCATAATCACTGGCATGGCACTGGTATGGCAATATGAACCAATCAGAGCGTGGCGTAAAAATGATGTCATTTTCGACCAATAGCTTTGTGCGATCAGAAATTTTAGAGGCAGGACATCGTTCGTCAGGGCATCTAGTTTGAAATAAAACTAATTAAATCATTAGAGATAAATAATATAATGCAAACAAAATGATTTTAACTAAAGTAAGTTGAAAAAACTCACTATCTCATGCATATTTAAAGCAAGATAAATAACTGACGCCGACGCATCGTTGACGCTATATTGTGCGGTTTAAGCGTCATCAGCATCATGAAGGCATTTTAGCACTGAACGCTGGCGTTGACAACTGACGCGACGCGACGTAGGAAACGCTATTGTGCGCCGGCCTTTAATCCAATGAGGTCTATGTAGGTGGAGCAGAAGTGGTGCAGTTGGATTAGTGTAATGTAAAATACTGTAATTGTTTCCGTGAAATGATGCACAGCCTGTTGTTTGCAAACATGAGTGATGTTTATCTCTATAGGGGAAGGTCCATTAATTATTCACGCAGTAACGGGGGAGGGGGTGGGGGTAAAACGTGACAATCCATACAAAAAATGGAAGGGGGGGGGGGGGGTTTATAAAAAGTCAGTTTTTACGTGACATAATTAATGGACGTTCCCTAAACAACAATTCACAACAGCAGCAAATCACAGGACAGAATGTTTATTTACGGTATTTGGTATAGTTTTAAAAAGCTTTCGACTTCTTGTGCAGTAAAAGCATAGACTAACTCTAAGACCAGTAGGTCCCATAGAAATACGATTTTTTTCTTGTCTCAGTCAGTACTAGCACATCGGTCCCAAGGTCGGTCCCAAGCTCAATAATGCGCCCCTAATAATGAACTCACACGAACACACTTTCAAATATTCGCTTGTTTTAGGAGTTTCATGTCACTATCCGAAATCATGGATTGTTTACATATTTTTCGTTATTAATACTAGCGGCTGGATAGTCATGAAGAAAAATTAATATATTTTTCGGCTCAGGAAGTACTAGCACACCAGTCCCAAGCTTGGTCTCAAGCTTAATAATTCACCCCTTATAACGTACCTCATACTAACACACCCTTAAATATTCTGTCAAAATAACACAGCGAATCAAAACAAAAACATAGCTATATGGGGGTATTGCAAGGAGTAGACTGCATGGCCTGTGACTATATGCGTCGCGAGACCCAGAAAGAAGAAGAAGAAGAAGACCTAGGGATTCTACAACAGTGAACCATTTTCAAATCACTAGTTTCATATTGATTGTTGCTAATACCAACAAACACTTTTCTCTTCACCACCTGTATCACGTTGCCTATAATCAGAGTTGTGGCCGCACCGATTAACGATGTTAAGTTTAAAGGATTTATCATCAATTTTCAATCATCGAAAATTCGAAAGCAGTTTTCCGTTCAAAAGCTAAACCTAGTTCGTGAAAATGTGTTCACTGTATTTTGCTCGCCAAGCGTACCACAGTGAATACATTTTCATTTCCAGATTTTCAATATCCAACGAAAAAACTGCTTTAGATTTTTTGATGAAAAATGATGATGGATCCTTCAACCTTAAGAAAATGTTACCAAACATATCTCTGCGGAAGAAAAACAACAATACGGAATTTATTTTAAGATAATTTCACAGCCCACAATATTTTTTATTTTATTTTATTTATTTTATTGACAAGAAAAGTGAGTGCCAGGTCACAAGTTTGATGCACAAGAACCAAACCTTACATACTACACTAGGGTGTTGAATGGGCTATTTTTAACAGCCACCATGGGGATTTGAATTTACGGGATACATCATAAGTACCTTAGAAGTGTACAATTGATATTGCATCACTACCCACAGGATTGGGGAGGGGGATGAATTGTTGGATATGTAAGGCCGTGAGTGGAGAAGAGCATACATCAATAATTTTGGACATAATCTATTACCTTCTGATTAATTGTCAACGATATCTTCCAAAATACCTGTTTGGCTTGATATTACTGTAAATCAGAGTTTGCTCTCTCGTTTCAAGATGAGATTTTGCTTCTTGTTTTGCGAGTTTGTCTTGAAATTTGTTTTGAGTTCTTCAGCAAAACTTCATTTGATGACAAGGTAGATCGTCCATTGTCGATGCGCACCTTAAAGACTTTTGATATGTTTAGAGGGATAATACATTTAGTATTTATCTTATTTTCAACATGCGTCTGTTGACTAGTTCACTCATTCCGTGGAATGTTTCCTTAGAACCAGATAGGATTTTTCATTGAGTTCGGGGGCTTTGTCTTGAAATTTATTTGAAATTCTTCAACAGGACTTCCTCTTGATGACGTAATAAGGAGTGTATCGAAAAGTAGTTATAAACATTCGATGCGTTATTACGCATAAACTACTGTATATATTTTTAGCGTGTAAGCGCCATTTGCTTTGTTTACATGTCAAAAATGATTATTCGGTTCATTCATTTCCGTTGATAAAGTTGTATTCAAAATGTCGCGAATTGAATTTGAGACTAAAAAGAAAATTCTGCACACTTGGTGCACCGAAAAGGGTGTTACTTACAACCAGATTGCGAAAAGAGTAAATGTTCACCCGGCAAGTGTAAAACGCATCATCGAAAAGTTTGGTAAGGAGTGCTCCCTCAAGGATTTACCAAGAAGTGGCCGGAAACCCGGCTCCAGCAACCCCGATTTGGACCAAAAAGTTGTGGATTATATTCAACGGAACAAATCTGCCTCTACTCGCGATCTAGCCAAGAAGTTCAGGACCAGAATCGGAATGATTCAACGAATCAAGCGCAGGAATGACTTGAAGACGTACAAAAGCAGAAAGTGCCCAAACAAACTCCGGAACAAAAAGTCTCGTGCCAAAACCAGGGCTCGAAAGCTGTACAGCTGCATTTGGACAATGTCGACCAGTGCATTTTGGTGGATGACGAAACATACGTTAAAGAAGATTCAAGAACGCTACCGGGGCCGCAGTTTTATACTAAATCTGTTGGGGAACGTGTGCCAACCGCAGATACGACTGTTGCGATGGAGAAATTCGGTGAGAAGGTGCTCATTTGGCAAGCTATTTGCACATGTGGCTTGCGTTCTTCAATTTTCTATACAAAAGGAACTATAAATGCTGAGATTTATCAAAAGGAATGTTTGAAGAACAGGTTGCTACCATTGTATAGAAAGCACCAGTCCCCTCCTCTCTTCTGGCCAGATTTGGCATCGGCACATTACGCCAAATCCACTCTACAGTGGCTGACGGAGAATAACATCAAGTTCGTAGAAAAAGACATCAACCCACCAAACTGTCCCCAGTTGCGACCGATCGAACGCTATTGGGCAATAGTCAAGCGTATATTTAAGAAGGATGGTACAGTGTCCCAAAACATGACCGATTTTAAGAAAAATTGGGCAGCGGCATCCAGGAAGTGCACAAAGGTCACTGTGCAGAATTTGATGGCAGGTGTCAAATCAAAGGTACGGGCATTCTACAGAAATGAACATGATGACTAGTTTTTCCGTTTGGATCTTTTGTAAACATGTTAAGCTATAATAAACTGAAATAGTATGTTAATTTTAACCATGTTTTCATGCCTATTTTATTATTTGGAAGTTTATAACTACTTTTCGATACACTCCTTATATCGTCAATTGCCGATGCGCACTGTAGGAGCTTCGTTTTTTTCAAAACTAAGAATGAAATAAGCAAAATCGCCTCTTGGTAGAAAGCTTTGATACAAGCATAGCATCTTGGGTTACCATTTCCATTTTCATCTCATCTCTTAGCAATTCGCGCAACTTGAAAACGAAAGATCGGCGCGTAACCATCGAATTTCTAACTTTTTATTTAAAGTTAATGTTAATTATTTTTGGAAGTTGAAATTAACTTAATAATAAGAGGAATAAATTGATTCATATATCGAACTCTTATAATTCCGAATATTAAGAATAATGGATCATGAGATGAATAATGGAACAGGCTCCCCTATGTGATAATGCTTTCCAAAAGTGCGCTAGGTTGTGATAATAAACTATGCAGATTTTTCTACTGCGTTTATATGATCAAGTGCAACATTCCAACTATTCGTAAATTCTGTACTTGACCATTGATCACTATCTTAGTATAATAATGTTTGTCGATAGGAAATACTAGAGGATTTTCAGACGCATTTTGGGCTGCATTATCACTGATCTGGCAACACTAGTGTGCTTCTTTCGAAAATGGTAAAGAACCAGACCAGCCCTGGGAACTGGTAGTTTCATTTTCATTTTCATTTTGTGATGTACAAGGGGGTCGAGGGCCAAGTCACCGATGTGAAATTTCACATCGTCCATAATACATCAGGGAGGGGAAGGGAATGAGCATCACAGCATCTTTAACCCATGGGGGTCAATTAAGTTCTGCGTGGTTTGTGGTAAACCGGCTGCTCAGGGATTATGGGAAGGTAAAAGGTTTGGGCAGGTTTTTTTATGTAAAAGTTGTATATCGTTGAACATTTGCCTAATTTGCTTGGCCTCTCGTCATATGGGGTTTCGTTCGTCACATAGCTAGCGAAAAAGATTTCATTTTCATTTTCATTTCATTTTCAAGCACAGAAGGGGGTCATGGGGCCAGGTCTCCAGTGATGAAAATAGAAGTATAGATTTGGTATCACAGAATAATAATCACAGGGGTCAAGTGAATCCTGCTTAAGATACCGGATAGTAAGACGCTGTTGAAAATAGGGGATAGTTAGAGTGAAGGAATATCAGGAGGCAGAAAGTGAAGCAAGAGAGAGAGAGGCGTTTGATTGCTGAAACGAGACCGGAATAATAGTTTGGTGATTAGTACATTTTAGCAATTGATAAGTTAAACTATGAATTAGTTCTCATCTGTTTCTTCTCCTATTGGTTGTTGTTGCACTGGTACCGCAAGTTACTGTCATCCAACTTGCTTTTCGATCTCATCTACTTACTGTTGATTACAATTTTGAAAGCATTTGCCACTTCTCATGTGTCTGCAGAGATAAATTCGATGATACAAATCTAGCTTTCCTGTTGACTCCAGTATACCAAAAAGAAACAGATATATAGTCATTAAAAAGTGATATTATCAAAACGAAATGGCTATTCAGTATTGTTCAACGGATGTGAAATGAAGAAACATCGGAATTAAGCATGTTTGGAAGAAACAACGAGATGATAAGTTCAATTTCAAATACATTTGTTAGCCTTGCGTTATTAAATTTTTCAATAAAGCATCTCAGTCAATTTATGAAACATCGACTAATGTTCTATGCTAATATTAAAAATGTTTCGTCATATTACATCTTCAAGTGATCTGTGTAAGCCATTTATTTTGTTCAAGCCCTTTGAACAAGATGAGGTGAAATAAGGAGCCCAGTATTTTAGAACTAGGATCCAAACAACAATGACATGATGAATGTCATCACTTACTCCTACTTGATTTCCGCCTCGACCAACCTAGCGGAACGTCACCCAATTCCTTACTGAAGCAGTTCAGACAATAATCATGCGTTTTGGCAACAAAAACAAGAGACAGAAGAGAAGAAAAAAGAAATTAGAAAAGAGACAATAACAAAGTAATTATTAATGTGAGTTGATGAAAAGAATTCTAAAAGACACTTTCGCCTACCACCAAGAGTAAAAATAAAGCAGAAAAGAAAAGTTAGTAATAATACATAACTACAATATAACTAATCTACGTAGATGAACGTTGGTTTCGGGGTCTTGTTAGTGCTAGAGTTGTTAGTATAGACCCGTACTTAGCCCTGGCGGTCCCTCTAACAATAGTGATAGGCAGCTGTAGTTAAATCATGCGCAACTGTTTCTATAGCTATGTTAAAGGTATGATAAATCAAGTTTCGAAAAAATAAATAACTTAAATAATTGAAATATCTCAGCTATAATTACTAGTATTAAACAGAAGATTGATTATATCGACACTTGACGAATCATCGTCAAACCCTTCATCCTTGGCCAGGGACCAGCCCTGGGAACTGGTAGTTGAAGTAAAACTACCTCAAGGTTTTGCCAGAGCCCAGGGATTACCATCTGACATATTGTTAAAACTATATAGGAGATTGTTAGTTTATAGTTGTCAACTATAAGGGAAAATGTCGTAACAATAACGGAAACGGTAGTCAACAATAAAGGAAATGGACAAGGAATGGTTTATGATTATGCGGGGGGGAATTGGAAAACGGGCATTTTCTACGTGACGTACCGGGAGGACGTTCTCTTTCTTTGTAGCCAGAGTTATTCATTCACTCTGAGCTCAGATGATGATTAGGGATCTCTCAACTTGTTATGTCTGGCAAGTGCAATTCAAACCATTCTACGAAATCACCATTCACCCCATTTTTCGCGACCTTATGCTGGTTCAAACTTCTGGACAAATTCTTCAAAGTCGTCTACCACACCCAGCCACTTGTAGCTGTGTCCTCCAAAGCTTCACAAAGCTTTTGTCACCACACGCAGACATGCCACCAGTTATCTAACCGTCTCATTTCAGTCAAATCCTTTTAGCCAGAGATCTGTAGTCGTGTTGGAATTGAGCGAAAGGATTTTCTGAACTTCATCTTCGTGCAGTTATCAATGTACGAATGAAATTTTCAATGTCAGCAATTATTTCCAAGAACCATCAACACTATCGTTGAGGAGTATCGACTTTTGTTCCAGTTTTAGATCAGTGCATCGACATTGTTGGATGGTTGGCTCCGTTCAGGAAGTTTTTCGAGATGACCGACTAAGCAACTGTCAAAAATCTCTAAGAGTGACTCCAGTATGACAGAAAAAAACAGATTGAGTACATTTCTTGCGAATGCCCTAAACACGCACGGAAGATAGTAGAGTTTGAAGATCGTAAATTGTTTGCACGCTGTACATTACACCTGACCTGACAAGTTATATACCCAAGCTCAGTACAACGCTGGTTTTGGTGCTAGGGCAGTCGATAGGATTATCATCGTCGATAGGTTGATATCAGTTAATTGAAAAAAAATGAGATTAACCGCCAATTGGATCACGATACTATTAAAACAATAACAAAGATTCTAGCAAAAAAAAATCGATAGCACTCATCCTACGTTGGTCGTCACTATCGGCCAATTCTAGACGTTAAATTACAAACCTGGTACATGATCCCCACTCTTGACCGGAAAAAACATTCTTGATTCTGATATTGAACCCGCAGATCAAGCCTCTTTGTTCAGATAAGTCCTTAGCGATTGCTTTAAAAATATAGCCTAAGAATAACCCAAGTTCGAGCACCTCATCAATTAACAGTCGGGATCGATTCCTGTGCACCGTACGCTTGATGGTGAATATTCCAACAGATCAAAACAATCCCAGTTTCGATGAGATGCCGTTCAATTCGTGTTTACTTATTCGAACAATAACCGAAACGCACAAATCCGACAGGCAGACAAACAGATAAAGCGGAACGACCTTGCCGAGTAAGTTCCTATTTTTAACCATCAGAGCTCACCTTCGCATCTCAGATTCTCATTTATAACAAAGAGCCGAAAACAGTCCCAAAATACGCCCTAAACATCAACCACCAGTTCGTGTTTGGAACTCAAAAATGCAATCTAACGGCCGATCGGATTATTTTTTTTCATTCAGGAATCAATCTGTGCACGTATTTTTCTTCAGACCAACTCCCTCACTCCTGATGAAACAAAAGAAATTACCTTGCGGTTTGCCCTCAAGGTTGCACCACGATCAAAAGATGCATCGCAAAATATTGTCATGTACTGATATGTAGGTACTACAAACATATAAACCAACGTCAACAGCCGCCCGCGTGCGTTTCAGCTGTGCATCGTGCGTGCGTGAATGCAAGTGGACTTTAAACAGTAGTTAACTAGCTTTGTATGTGTGTATTGGTGGGTGGGTGGATACCCTTTTTCTTTAGCTGCTGCTTGAACGGGAAAAATCAATAATATTTTGTTGCTTTGTTTTGGTTACGCGCTAGCCGTTTTTGGAAATACGATATTCTTGCCTGGTCTGGTTTGGCACTAAATTCGTGAATATAATGTTTAACTTCTTCAGCAACTTACCATTATGATGTGGGCAGCCGTTTCCAAATCCTTTAGATAAGATTCCTCCATTGTGATGCTTCTGGTCTCTAACGAATGCAGGAAGATCTTTCCACGTCCTCGATTTTTTACGCCTTATTCAGCTCCCGTTTTCGGACCTCTTCAGACGTGTTGCATCTAACTATTCCGTCTGCGCTGTGGCGAATATTCCTTATCCAAATAATAGCAGACAAATGAAGTGCTATCGCTGCCAGTTATTTTCTACTTTCTTCGGATCATTCGGAACACAAGCAGGTCTCTTGTTCCAACACGGACCCGTCGTTATATTTTGTCTTGCTTTTCGAGTACCAAATTCCCGTCCTTGTCTGCTGCTGTTACCGCTGCTGCTGGTGCTATTGATTGGGGTACGGGGATTGTGAAAATTTTGGGGCCCTAACTGGGATCGGCTGAAATCAGTATCCGGTCCAGATATCCTGCCACACACTTACAGGTACACTACAGCACTACACGGGACTTGACGGGAGGTATGTTTTCACTCTCTTTACGGGATAGCTAGTCGTGGGATTTGCTGGGAAAATAATAAAAAAGAAAGGTTCTTCACTATTTTTCACGCACAATGTTTTTCGGGCGACGAACAGTGGAGAAGTGCGAGTTTTCTTCGGCGGACGAAAAAGCAGCGTGAGATGAAACACGAGAACGGCCGAACTTTGACAGCAGTGGAGTCAGATTTTGATACCTACCGTTCACAGTGGCGGAAAATAGCACTTCACAGTATGTTTCACAGCGCGAGACAAGTAGTGGCTGTCACTGGCTGTGTTCTGTTTGTTTTGTTTGCAAAAATCGCAAGACGAATAAAAACGTTCTGAGAAAGATCAGCTGGCGTCTTGATTATTAGAGATAGTTTGCCTTGCATTTTAAGGCATAAAAATGCAGACTGGTCGGATAAAGTTAATACAAGAAAACAATTTCAAAGTGTGTCGCTTCTGTTTATATGCTAACGATCAGGAACTGTGTAATTTATATGAAAAAGACCCCGATGTAGAAGCCATGAATCAAATGATTATTGGTTTACTACCCGTGCTGAGAATAGAGGTTTGATCGAAAAACTTAATTGCCTTTTGGTGTAAATTTGAGTAGGATTTTCATTCTCCCACCAACAGATCGGACCAAGCGACCCCTACCCCAAACTGGTCTGCATCAATTGTCGCGACACACTAATCTCGATTCAACACTTCCGGAAAAATTCGCAAAAATCGATCTTATTGTTTGAGAAAGCCATGGCCATGCATCAATCGGTAAATTTGAAGTCTGAAATTGACTCGGAGGAGTTCGTGTTAGATGACGGAGAACCCCCGATCAATGAAGATCTGATTACAGAAGTAATAGTTTATGAACAGTTAGATTATAATGACGAAAGCACAACCGAGGACTCAAACGAAATCCAAATTGCACCAAGCACGCTTCCGAAGAGCGAACCAAGCGATACAGAAGCAGAAGACGTTACGGAAATCGAAATTCAAACAAGTGTGCTTTTGAAGAGCGATCCTGACGATGCAGAAGCCGAAGAAGCTGATCTTGAGAGTGGCTTCATCCCCATTCAGGAGTGTGAAGAGACCTTTTCAAATGAAAAAACCCCAAAGAGAGAGAAGAAGCGTAAACCAACGTATCATGTTTGTACAATATGTGGTACCAAAACTACGGCTTTGGCCGTCCATATGCGAACCCACTCCAACGACAGGCCATTCGCTTGCGATATGTGTGATTTAAAGTTCTACACTAGTGGCAAACTGCGCTGCCACCGCGATTCTGTACACATTGCTGAACGAAAATTTTCGTGCGAATTGTGCGCAAAGGCATTCGTTCTGAAAAAGAACCTCAAGGCCCATATGATGTCCCATTCGAATAAAAGGGAGCACATTTGTCCGAGTTGCGGGAAAAGTTTTCTCTTCAGATGGTCACTAACGGCACACGCGCGTACCCATACCGGCGAACGACCCTACCTTTGCGACTGGCCAGATTGTGGAAAGAGGTTTGTCACTGTTTCAAACTTAATTCAACATCAGAAAACAACCAACCACTCGAAGGAAGCAGCGGTGGAGATTTGTTCCCTTTGTTTAAAGGCTTTCCAAACTCAAGCAGCGCTTAAAGCGCACCGAACCAAGGCACACGTGGGATTTTTTCCGGAAAATGGTAATGTTCCGTGAGCGCCTTAATTTTCACGTGTTTGCTTCCTTGCCATTTAGTGATGATAAAGAACGACTCGTTATCTTTACGTTTTGAATTACAATATACCTATCTAATCCTTTGAACATCAATAAAAACGGTATTGTAAACCCTAGCATCGCAAATGTGTTCGTCTGCGTTCTTTAGGTCTTTATTTTATTTGAACAATTCCCGCCACCTCGCTATTTTTAAGATATAAATTGTAGTTGCTACATTAGATAAGGGAACGTCCATTAATTACGTCACCTCCTCCTCCTTGTCACGTTTTTTGTATGGACCTTCAAATTGTTTTGTATGGATCGTCACGTTTTCCCAACCAGCACCCCCCCCCCCCTTTACTGCGAGACATTATTAATGGACCTTCCCTAACAAGCATATATCAATATGTACTTGCATTCCAATACTATTTTAACCATGTCGGTTAACTGGTTGTACGAAATTTCGTGAAGGAGGCGAATGAATCACGAATTGCATCAGTTGGTGGAAGAACCTTGTTCACACCGCTATTGAAGAATCCAAGTTAAGCTAAAGTGAGGTTAAACATCGGAGTACCTAAAACTGAAATTGATAATAACTTTCTGGCTATTTTTCTAACTGTATGGAATTGGTCAGTAAGGTCATTATCGTCGATTTTCTTATCTTTTTATCACCAATTACTTTGCATAGACAGCTCGAAAAAACATTTTAAACAAGCGCCATCTACGACGTTTAACCTCACTTTTGCGTTGGCTGGATTCTTCAATAATCAGTCGACTAAGGTGGGCTGGGCATGTCATAACAAGAATGTCAGACGACAGCCCAGTAAAGATGATTCTCAATAACGATCCGACAGGCACAATCTGAAGCCGCATGCCACAAGCAAGGTAGATGGATCAAGTAGAAGGAATCGAATAAAAAGGTGATAACTTCTTTGTACAGCTGAGGCCACCCTGGCCTTACTGGTAACGTTAGTAACATCCGATGTGCCAATTGCATTGGAAATCATCATACCATCTTCATGCCGAATCTTGGTCATTCACATTCAATTGAATAAAAAAAAGCATGGAGGGGATGACAAAATCGGGTCAGCTGCAATGAGTGGTATGAACTCTAAGTCGAGGCGCCCACTGGTGTGGCGGAAGTGAGGCATGGTTATGTTATTAGGGAAGATTTATGAATTATGTTACGCAATAAGGGGGGAGGAAGGGTTTGGGAAAACGTGACAGTCCATACACACATTTTTCAACGATGCCACGGTTTTGATTTGACAGTTCTACAATTCGTTTCGAAAGTTTCAACTTTTAAATGTACCAAGCAAGAAAATTTTGGTTTGAAAGTTTGAACGTTTTTGTTGTGAAAGCAAACCACTTTCTACGAAAAAGAACCAGCGCAACTTTTCAAATTTAGCAATGGTTTTTTTTTTAAACAATCATTATTTTTTGTGTGCAACGTACAATTTTGAAATTAAGCTTAATGACGTTAATGGCACGCCCACTGCAGTGCCCAACAAACATAAGTGTTGAATTAGAGCTTGTTCAAGCAAATTTGGAGAAGCTATTCAGTTATTCTAGAAGAAACAGCTGAATAGCTTCTCCAAATTTGCTTGAACAAGCTCTAATTCAACAAATATATTTGTTGGGTGTCTATCGTAGTGTAAAAGATTATTGTTTTCCCACAGATAACCATAAAGGTAGCATACCATTTTAAATCTTTTTGACAGTTGTTTTTATGTTTTCATCTAAAACGCACTACACACAAAAAAGGAATATTGTTTTATTAAATGTTTAGCACTTTACATCTAAAAAGTGTTTATTTTTCATTGAATTGAAAGTAAAATCATCTACTATGAAAGTTATGCGTTTGATTTAAAAGTATATTTTTTTGGTTCAGTGTGTTAATTTAAAAGTGTGTTCTTTTACTATGAAAATTGTAGAACTGTCAAATCCACCAACACAAAGCAAGTCATCGTTCTCGTCGTCATCGTCGTTGTCGAATGGAATTTTTAACTACTGTTGTCCGTGACCGTGTCTTCTGCGTTGTTCGTTGCTCCCGTCCCGTCCCGTGTTTTGTAAAAATTTCAACAAAATACTCCGTGATTCTTGGCATGATCGACAAAACCCGGTCCCTTTAAAAAGTTATATAAATTCATCTGAAAATAAAAACCTTTTTATAAAAACATATATGTTAGAACTTTTTATTATTTTAATCTAAACAGCAAACATTTATTATTTCTAGTTGAAAATTCATTTTTAAATTAAAATAATTTGCTTTTATTTTTAAAGATGCCTAGGTGTGGATTTGACATTTCTACAATTCATCTGAAAAGAAAACTTTTAAAGTTAAAACTATTTTTTATTTCAATCTTAACAGCGTACTTTCATTTAAATTGCATCACACTTTCTAATTGAAAGATTGTTTCGGAATAAAAATAATGTTCTTTTATTTTCAACGATGCTACGGTTTCGATTTGACAATTCTACAATTTGTTTTGAAAATTTCAACTTTGAAATGTTGAGCAGCAAAATTTTAAATTAACGGTTTGGAGGTTTTTGTTTGGCAAGTAAACCGCTTTCTACGAAAAAGAACCAACCCAACTTTTCAATTTTGGCAATGTTTTTTTTTAATTTTAATAATCATTATTCTTTGTGTGTACCACATTTTCAGAAGGCACGCCACCACACCCAGACGTAATTAGCATAATGGCGGGCAAAGGTTGAGTTTGACAGCATGTTAAGCAATAAATTTACAAATCGTCTCAGTTCTCTTTTTTACAGTTTAGTTCATAAAAGATTAAATTCACAATATTTACAATCGTTATTTTATTTATAGTGTTGCGGAGCTGCCGCGATCTAGAGTTTCGATCGGTAGATTTTTTTTGTCAATTTTCGGTACTCCTCTGTTAATTATAGAAATTCAGTATTTTTTATTGCTTGATTTTCATAAAAACTAACTTTTTACAGAATGTTCGGTGCAATTTCTGTTTTAGACGAATTTTAGATACCAAATTCAGCAAAACTCAGTATCGATCATAATTTTCAAAATTTCACAGCGAAAGGCCAGTATCGACCTAAAAGGTAAAGAGGTTACGGAATTTTGTTCAATATTACCAAGCGGATTTTTGACAATTGATCTGCATGGAACGAAATGTTATCTTCACTTACGGAATAATCGAGCGGAATATTTTTCGGAAAGTAAAAGTGACAGCTCCCAATTGTTTGCGTGGGAACTTTACAAATTCAAATTTTATTTTTCGTTCTTTTCAGGTGGATACTGCTGCAGAAATTTCTTTCCGATTTTTTACTTTTCCGTTTCAGTAAACGGAATTTAACATGGGTTTGGGATAGAAAAATAAATTTCTTTCGAACACTATACCGACCTAAAGTTCACACACGGTAGGAATCGAAAACCATTGAAAACCCAGGTGGAAAACCCATTAATGGGTAAAATTTCACCCATTTTTCAAGCCTGTATGCAGCTGTTAAAAAATGGGTAAATGAAAAAGCATGAAAATACGTAAAATATTACCCATATGGGAAGATCCATTAATTATGTCATGCAGTAAGGGGGAGGGGAGGGTTGAGAAAACGTGACGATCCATACAAAAAAAATAATGAAGGTCCATACAAAAAACGTGACTTGAGGGGGAGGGGGGTTGGTTTGTAAAAAGTCAATTTTGGCATGACTTAAATAATGGACGTTCCCTATGGATAATTTGTTATTGAAAAAATATCGGTATTTCTGATCCCATAAATGGGTTTTGAAAATATTTCAACTTTTCTTTTGTTTGCTCATGCCATCCACCATCTTACCTCTTATCAGTTTCCCAAAAGTGATTGTACGCATTGACCTCATTTTTGCCCCGATTTTCAGAAGTTCATCAATAATCCTACTATAGATGAACAAAATAATAAGCTCAAAAATAATCGCTTGAGAGGTAGTACCAACAATCAATATGCATCTAGCGGTTTGAAGTTGGTTCACTGTTGTAGAACCCCTTGGTCCGAAGTACACTTTGCAAGGTGCAGGTTTCGCTATACATTGTACGCGCCTTTGTTTTAATTGCTTGCACGCTCGTTCAGATCTAAATTCTAAATAGAGTAACTTTCACTCAGTTTCGTATTACCATGCTAAATGTCAAAAACTGAGTAACTTGATAAAAGGAAACTGAGTAAATGCTACTCTGATTGTAAAAACGCTATAATTATATTAATAGAGTAATTACAATGAAGCTGTCAAAAGCGAAAAAACGTGGTTCAGTCGATCAAAAGTTATCAAGATAGAATGGCTGTATGTTGTAATCAACAATTATTTTCACGTCAAAGTGCCGAATTCATTCCATGACCCAACAAACATCAATGCTGAATAACTGTATGTTCAAACAAATTTGGAGAAATTGTTCAGCTTTTTCATCTAGAAAGCTGAATAATTTCTCCAAATTTGTTTGAAGAAGCGGTTATTCGACACTGATGTTTGTTGGGGAATACAATCAATCCATAAATTTACAAATTCAAAGTATTTCGACTCTTCCGTTTCGACAGGACAGTTGTCGGAAACAATCAACAATTTCATTAAAATAAAATAAAAAATAAAATTAGATACTGATTAACGTTTAATAAAATTTTGACAAGTGATTTAGTTAATCAGAATTGAGTAACTCCTTAGCTACTCTAATTAGGGTAGTTCCAGTTTCAACAAAACTGAGTCATTTTCTACTCAGTTTTGTAAAAATACAAACATACGTGACTGAGTAATGTTTACTCTAACTTTGACAGGTGATCTAGTTAATCAAAAATGAGTAAACTTCAATTACTCGAATTAGGGTAGTTCCACTTTTAACGAAACTGATTCGTTTTCTACTCAGTTTAGAGTAATTACAAACGAGCGTGTGTATTATTTTGACAGAATATTTGAGACTGTGTTCGTGTGAGTTCATCACGCTCAAAACTGCCTCTCTTTCATTTGTATAGATCATTGCACCGAATCTATTAACCTCACTTTTTTGACAGTTCAGGGAGCTTGTTTACAAGGTGTTAGAATTTGGACCGCTTAAACGAAATTGTTCATTGGCTTTTTCCGGGTTCTGTACGATTAGATTCAGGAAATGATGTAAAAATAAGCAGTGGTGTCTGTTTTCTGGCAAGTTTAATTCAATCGCAACAATTTCTGAGCACAAAATCTCAAACTGATCTTACCGAAAATATTCTAAGTCCATGTAAACAAGCTCCCTGAACTGTCAAAACTGCATTGTATGACGCCATCGATGCAATGATCTATTGCTGTCCCTTTTTTCTCACGGAAAAGTTACTCAATTGCGTAAAAGTGGAACAACTCAATTGATGAGTTGTTCCACTTTACGAAAACTGGAATAACTTTTCCGTGAGAAAAACAGAGACAGTAATACAAATGAAAGAGAGGCACCCAAGTAACCACAAGCATTATATCATTGCACTTATTCAAACCAAATTCAACATCGGTAATGCGGTATCGCATCAATTCGCATCAATTCAACAGCTGTCAAGTAATGAAGCGTTAGATTAGCTTAAGAATGTAGTGATGCATTACCAGTGCAATAATGCTACTTTAGCAATGTCTTATCGCATTACAAAAGATATAGCATTAATTCGATCTTAGTGGGGCCCTTTTCAGCTTTAATCCAACTTTAATGATGCACTAGACGTAATGCATATGCCCTATATATGCATGCTCTTACAGCCTCGTGGTTACTTGGGCAGTTTTGCGCGTGATTATTAGGGGTGGATAATTAACCTTAAGCTTAAATTTGGTTTAAAATTTTATCACTGCGCTGCATCTGAGAATCAACACTACCGCCATTGCAAAGTTTATGACTTATTGCAATTGTACCGCCTCCTCACCTTCAGCACGGAGAAAAAACAGTCCCGTTTGAAACAACAAACTTGTTAGTTGACTTCCAAACTAAAGATTTAGTTGTTTCAAAACCCGGTTTTGTTCTTTAAAACCAAAGATTTTGTTCTGAAACAAACAGGCAGATTAGTTGTTTCTACCTAAATATGTTACCACAAAACAACACCAATTATGGTTGTTCCAAACCAATATTTTTGTAGTTTCCACCTTGAAGGGTGTTCATTATTACCAACAATCAATATGCAACTAGCGATTTGAAATTGGTTCACTGCTGTAGAACCCCTTGGTCTGAATTACACCTTGAAGCCAGCACCTTGCTGTACATATTTGCGCCTTTGTTTTGATTTGCTGTGTTATTTTGACAGAATATTTGAGAGTGTGTTCGTATGAGTTCATTATGAGGGGCGCATTTTTAAGCTTGGGACCGAGCTTGGGACCGATGTGCTAGTACTGACTGAGCCGATGTGCTAGTACTGACTGACCCCAAGTAACCACGAGGCTGAAATAGCATGCATATATAGGGCATATGTATTACGTCTAGTGCATCATTGAAGTTGGATTAAAGCTGAAAAGGGCCCCACTAAGATCGAACTAATGCTATATCTTTTGAAATGCCATAAGGTATTGCTAAAGTAGCCTTATTGCATTGGTAATGCATCACTACATTCTTAAGCTAATCTAACGCTTCATTACTTGACAACTGTTGAATTGATGCTAACTCGCATTACCAATGTTGATTTTGGGTTATATAAATGCAATAATATAATGCTTGTGGTTACTTGGGACTGGTCTTAGAGTAAATCTATGTTATTACCATAGCACAGGTTGCGTTGAATCAGAGAAACGAATTAAAATTTTAGATTGATTCAACCAAAGCGGTGGTTAAATCAAACTGAAATATTATTTGGAGAAAAAATAACTAAAAGTTTAGTTTGAAACAAACTTTTTTATTTTGAATTACTTCTTTTTACTTTCTTTTCTTTAACCTGATAATGGTAGAAAGACTCGCATTTACATCTGAAAATTTATTTTAGACTGAGTGGTCTGTATATGTAAATGTGCGCTTTTCTAATGTTTGTTAGTATTTCATTCAAATAAATATTATTGTAATTATCACAAAAGAAATGTAGGTGATTGTAAATGGAAATGTTTGTTGTTTCAACCGATTTCGTTCGTTTGTTTCAAACAGCAATTCAGTTCAAATCATACTCAAATTTGTTTGAAACAAACCATAAGCGTTGGTAGAACCAACTAACAAATCTGTTTGTTTTCGTAGCTGTCATAATGAAACAACCAACATAATAGTAAATTCAAACGGATGTCAGTTTAACTTAACTGCTTTATTCCAGAAACAATAAATCAAAATTTTAGTTTGTTTTAACCACCGTAGGAAGTCATATCAAACTAAAATGATGTTTGTGCCCAATTCAACGTAAAACTCCGGTTGAATGAAACTAGAATATGTTTGTCTTTACCAATCTTTTTACTCAGTGAGGCTAAATAGTTTCGAATTTTGTTTTAAAATAAAGAAAGAAACCAGCTGTAGAGACTGAGATTTGTGACAGCCAACCCGAAGGGTGACTAGAAATATTTACCACAAGCGGATCATGAAAATTCCGGAGACATTTGTAAGGGCGAATGGTTCTGTGCTTGTAAATAAACATTCCCATAGTCGATTGCTAGCCAATAGTTGCGGGCTATAGTTCAATTCAGGACACTAACAGCAAAATTCTATAGAGGAACTGAGCTGTTATTTAAAATTGACGATTGGAAAGTTTGTTTACAGACGAAGAAACGGCTTTGCAAATTTCTCCAGAGTTGAAATATTTACCTTATTCCAATGAAATATATTTTTTTATCATTCAATTGTAGATTACTGGAAATATGGAAGAATTGACATGATTAATCGATGGGGATACAAGGAAAAAACTGTATGGTAAGTTAATTATTCAATTTGTATGTAAATCATACGACGAATCTCAAAAATTGAAATGAATTGCACTTGATTCATATACACATGCTAATTTATTCTATATATTTCAGCCTGTCGAAGGTTGGTCCAATGCTGTACCACTAGGAAAATACCCTTACAATATTTGTCTGACAACTGCACTAAAACAGGGAGAGTATTATGTGTATTTACATGGAAAAATCATATTTTGTGGTCAGCAAGCAGCCATGTCTACTTGGAATAAAAATAACTACTTGGAAATGAAATACCTAATTAAAGCCTGTTGACATTTTTCTGATCCGTTTAGTGGGGAATAAATCTGTAAAAAATAGATCTTACAACCTTGCTTTAAACATTTTTGTTATAGCATTCCAAAAACCCAAAACAGAAAAAGAAAACTTAATTTTCGGTAAAAATAAACGATTGCAAATAGTTAATTATTAACGTTTTTCGCTTGTCACCAGCATTACCGAAATTTAATAATCCATGTTTACCGATAATTTCAGTATGTGCCCCTTGTGCGGTTATCGGTATTTTTTACCGAATTTTTGAAACTCTGGTGCGTGTAGCAATTATTTTAATTATTATTATAGTACAATTATTGTACTCAAAAATTGAGTAAAGTGGCGCGAGAGTGTGTAACAACCAACTGTACTCAAAAATTGAGTAAAATGAAACGGGAGTGTACACTCACTGAACATCACTGTGATGTTTGGAAAGCCAAACTTTTTTTTATCTTTTGTTTTGACTTATAATTCGCATCAATCACCACAGGTCGATTACAGTAAACATTGTTTTCAGTTGAAAAGTAGTTTTTAAATTCTTTGAAAATGTCCTTAGCGCGCATCAAATCGCTGGTGGAAATCTACTCCAAAGTGTGTCGCTTCTGTCTGCAGTCGAATTCAGAAGATCTCGTCCACATTTTCGAACAAATTGCCGGAAAATCTGATATCGTAACCATTAATACTACCGTCCGCAGCGTCCTGGCGTTACTGGGCATACAGGTGCGTATTTTTTCATTTTCCTTGAGTTGCTTAACTAAACAGCGGTTTTCGATGTCTCAGATCACACAATACGACATCTACCCGAATCTAATTTGTGGTAGCTGTCGTGATTTATTGCACTCCATTCAAAGCTTTCGCGAGATGGCGCAGAAATCGATTCATTTATTAGATCAGGCTCGGCTTTTGAAGGAATTCCCCAATGCCAAATTTGATGATGAACCAGCTACTGATGAGGCGATTGGCGGGAAAGTTGACTTTGAGGATCCATCCACCCTGGATGTGGCATACGAAGTAATGGTTGCCTCCAACAAAGAAGAGACTGGATCGGTGACTACAGAGACAGTTACGCCAGATGACGAAGACGAAATGAAACTAGAAGTAGACGTTGTAGAAATCGAACCGGAGGCGGCAAGCGAATATGCCGAAACAGAATGGGTAGTTTACGATGATTGCGAACAGGATGAACAGCAGCAAGAGATCGAAACTGAAGAGGATTATGTGAACGAAGAATACATTCAAGAGAGTTTGCCGGACGAGGATCAGGTGCCGGCAATTTACGAGGTAGCCCAGATGGTTCTCAAAGAAGACGAAGAATCGGATAAGGAGGAAGAAAAACAACAGGCATTGATTGAACACATGGAACCACAGTCTAACAAGAATTGCCCTGTTTGTGGCATAACCTCTACAGCTATGGCAGTTCATATGCGAACTCACACGAAAATTAGGCCTTTTACCTGTGGAACATGCGAGAAGAAGTTTTACACCAACGCCAAGCTCCGGTCGCACATAGAATCCGTACACATAGGAGAACGAAAATTTTCCTGTGAAATCTGCGGGAAAGCGTTCGTTCTGAGGAAGACTTTAAATGCCCATATGATGTCGCACGTTGCTGAAAAAGCCTTTGTATGCTCAGTATGTTCCAAAGGATTCCTGTTCCGATGGGCGCTGGCAAAGCATGAGCGGGTTCACACAGGTGAGCGGCCCTATGTGTGTACTTTGGATGGCTGTGGGAAGAGTTTTGCCACTTCATCCAATCTGAGTCAACATCAGAAGACGAACACCCACTGGAAGAATCCTCGGGAGGATATATGCCAGGAATGTGGTAAGTCGTTCCAGAATAAGTACGCCCTTAGAGCACATCAAAAGAGCCACCACGGTGGGAAAGTAGTGGGAAATAATGATTAAAAGCTATCTTTTAGACAGGCAAAATTGACTACATGATGTTCGATGACAATCCATCCATACTATCATTTCGCAGCAAACACAGTACAACATTTCAATTATTTCTAAATATAGCTAGGTTTCAGTACTTGCGACACACGCTTCACGGCAGTATACAATAAACGAAGAAATCAACAGGCGCATCGCATCGATTCTATACCAAAGCATTTTTGATGCAACGTAAATACCGACCGGTATAATTGGCACTCGCGATGCAGGTCCCTTACCGAAGCGGCATGTTCTAATAATAGAGTTCTGTTTACAAACATGCATCTCGCACGACACTCCTACCCTTATACACACATTCCTTCAATTAGAATACGGGGAAAACAGCTGGTAATATTCTCCAGGATTGGTTTCCGCACATGCGTACACTTGTCCTAATCCCTTGTATCGAAACAATTCGCAACAAATTTCATGCGATAAAACACTTTTCGTTTGACGTTTTTCGAGTTGAGTTCACAGAATAGTAAACTGAATCGCTATCCAAAAAATCATGCTGTGAATTAATTAATTTCCAATCCTGCTATTACATCCACCTGCGAAATGTCCTTCCTGAAGTTTAAATTTTCCATCAAATCGATGAAGCTGCTAATCTGTCTCATCGGAGTGTCCTCGTTGCTGTTATTGGTTTTCTGTCTCTATACTACACTGAACACTCCGGAAAAGGTAGTACAGCCGTTGATTCCGGGTCCCGACCAACACGTGATTAGTTATGAGTTGCTACGAAGTCAGAATGCTGCTCTCGTACCGGAAAAGTATAACGAACATGAGGTAAAATCTCGCATCATCCGAGACAAAATCAAAAGATTGGCCGGAGGAATGAATACCGAACTTAGTACTCCAGCCCGCCGAAACCGGACTATTGCCCTGAATCGCAACATCCAGATATTCTACTACGCTCCGGTAACATGGTACAGGCCACATCCAACCGTGCCGACCGATAGGGTGAGTTTTCTTTCCACAAACAATGCTGGGTCGCGTGTAACCCTGATTCGATTCCAGGTGGTTAGCCGCATTACAGAAAATGGTTCCGCAGTTTCGTTCCGACCAAACGATGACCAGATCATCAATGTTTCATTCTATCCGAAACGCAAGCTGTACAATACAACCGAAACGATCATCAGGGAACACTTCAACGACATCCAGAACTGTGGAATTGGAGTTGTGACCCTCGTATGGCATCCGAACTTCCACGAGGGTTTACTACGAGCCATCTTCAAAACGGCTGCCATTCATAATCTCAAGATAGCTATTGAGATTCTGGAATATCCAGAACGAACGATAGAAAGCATCCGGAACACAATCAAGTTTTTCATCGACCTCTTTGGAAAGGATCAAGAAAGCACGTTGAGTTACTTCAGAGTCCTCTCGAAGCAACGAGATCTTCCCATATTTTACATACGAAAATCGTATCAGATCACTGATGCGGACTGGATGCGACTACTGTCCCGGAATGGAATCCTCACCATCCGTGGAACCAGTTACGACGCCATAGTCCTGGCGCACATATCAACCAAAGAGCATAAATCGATCGTACGCCGAGGAGGGTTTGATGGCTTCTACACATATCTGCCTAGCAATGGAGCAAACTACGTAAGCACGTGGAAGAATTGGTCACAGCTGAAAAAGTTTGCCGACACATACCACCTGATGTTTGTACCGACCATCGGTCCCGGGTATTACGATCGTAAAAAATACTCTCGCAGTGCTCAAAGCCACGGAATCTCCAACATCAAACGCTACCGCTCGAATGGACAATACTTTGACGTGGCATGGCGAACAGCGCTGAAGAACAATGCTCAGATCATCACGATCAACAGCTACAATAACTGGGTTGACGGCACACAAATCGAGGCCGCCATACCGGTGTTTGGGTTCAGGGACTACCTCCCAGGACCACCGGAGAAGTATCTGGACCTGACGCAGTCGTGGATCGAAGAGTACGTCAAATATAAGCTCAACAGTATCAAACAGGGTAAGAAGAGTGAGAACTCTCTGGGATGTTACGACTTCATCAATAATACCGTATGCTAAGTTTTGCGAGTGATTACTACACACGTGTTGTTAATGCACAGTTTTAACTTTTCTCTCACTTCATGTAGAATATAGCCGAATAGGTAGTAGCTGCTCTGTGTAGCCTGAAAAGCTTTTGTAAGCAATGTAGAGAGATCTTCTTCCCGTTATCAATATGTCAGCAAATCTAGCGTTGGATGATAAGAGGTAGTCAGTCTAGTTAATTCAATAATTGATTGTACTAAAACGGAAGCTAGAGCTAGAGAACCCAAGTAGGTGCATATTGTCCTATGCAGAAATTTTGTTTAACAATCTCATTGTTGTCAGTGATTCACCATAGGCCAAAGGTTGTAACTTATCAACAAGTGTTGAAATAAACAGTGTGAATAGTTTTACAATAATCTAGTGAATTTTTACTGCTAATGAGAGCGACTATTTTTTTGTTTTGACGTAGGACTACGTCTTTGTTTTTAATACAGGGGTACACGTTGCGAGTACAAACATTCGGAGCGTCACGAAATATGCTTAGGTTTTGAACGTTAATAACTAAGTCATTCCTCGATTGATTTCCAAAAGTTTTGCCTCGATCGATCGGAACATTTTCTACGCTTCGATTCCAACATTTAAATCTAAAGGGCGAACACGAAATTATTGCGACACATTCAACAGGGCATAACTTTTTTACCATTGGATAAAAATCAACCAAATTTTGCACACTTTCTCATTGATGTGTATTGTTTACATGCTGTCAAACTCGAAGTCGTGTTTTTCGATTCAACGAAAATGGAGGTGAACCAACGCGAGTCGAGAGAACAAATTTTTTCCAAACACCTGGAATTTCCTGACCTGTCGCACCGGCAGTTGGGAAAAATGAAGAACATTTACCATTCAACCGTCTCAAGAGTGTTGAAGCGGTTCCAGGAGCGGTTGACGTTGGACCACGGCAAAGGAGCTGGAAGAAAACCGGGCCCGGAGAAAAAAAAGACGGAGGGAAAGGTGAAGCGGATGATTAAAGCAAATCCCAACGTCTCAAGCCGTGATTTGGCTAAAAAAAACGGCATGTCGCAGAGCTACGTCCAGAATGCACAGAAGAGAGCTGGACTACATACATACAAGGTACAGAACTACCCAAACCGCGATGAGCGGCAACAATCGACGGCTAAATCTCGGGCACGGAAGCTCTACGAGAAGATGCTGACAAAATATGGCTGCTGTGTGATGGACGACGAAACGTATATAAAAGCCGATTTTAAACAAATTCCGGGGTTGGAGTTTTTCACCGGCAAGAGCAAGTTCTATGTGGACGACAAATTTAAGAAGAAGAAAATGTCGAAGTTCGCCTCCAAATATCTCATTTGGCAGGCCATCTGCTCTTGCGGACTGAGGAGTGAGCCTTTCGTGACAAAGGGCACAGTAAATGGCGAGATCTACAAATCTGAGTGCCTCGAGAAGCGCCTTTTGCCGTTCTTGCAGCAGCACGGCGAAGCTCCGCTATTTTGGCCAGATTTGGCATCATGCCACTATTCTAAAAGTGTCCTGGAGTGGTATGAGGCCAATTCTGTCCATTTTGTTCCAAAGGACATGAATCCGCCAAACTGTCCGGAACTGCGCCCGGTGGAGCAGTACTGGGCAATGATGAAGCGGGAACTTCGGAAGAGCAAGAAGACAGTCAAAGACGAGAAGGACATGTTAAGAAAATGGAAAAAAAACCTGAGAAACTGGTACCGGATGACACTGTAAAGACTTTGATGGAGGGCATCAAGCGAAAATCCGTTCAATTTTACACTCAAGGCTCCATCGATTAACTTTTCTTTTGATTTTTGAAGAAAATATATGTATAAAACTACCCTAAAATTTTGGTTTGATTCTTAACATTATAAGAAAATTGGCATGACATTTTCGGTGTCGCAATAATTTCGTGTTCGCCCTTTATTGCTGTTCAATATTCTAATATTGAAATTAACGTAAATACAAGGTGATGTCTTATAATGCCGATTTTTCAGGGTAAATTTAAAAAATGCACAGTTCTTTTCTAGCGCAGACTTCATATTTAGATAACGAACGTCTGCTAACCAGCCACGCAGGTTATAAAAAAAAGGTACACCTTCACATTTTGCTTTAGTATTTCGGCAGTCGTAGAGCAGTGTAGTGGCTACGCGAACGCAGCTGGCGGCAGCAAGCACCTTGAAGGGTGCACTGGTGAGCAGTCGTTGCTCAGAGAAGCGTTGGTGCAGTTTGGAGTTGGTGCCGATGTTCCTGTCAAACTCGCTGCGAAAAAATGGCTGCTGAAGCCTACGAGTTGGCTGGAAAATCCGTCCTTTTCAGGACGCCCAAATAAATTTACCATATAAAGAGTTTATTTGGTTGAACTGTTCTCTTGGGCTGTTTGAAATTGAAATTACCGCGTCCCGGCTGAACATGCCGTCCCAGAGTAAATGACAACGTTGAACCAACCAATGAACGAAATTCTAAAACGGATAATTCATGCCGAATTGCAACACATCACATGTGGTTGAGTTCGTTGTAGTTCCTATTTGTGGATACTGGATTAGCAGTTGGTGGTGGCAAGCAAGGCATATTTCATCAAATCACCCGTCTAGCGTGCACTAATTCAAAACAATTATTGTGGCGCAATAACTGAAGGTCGTCCCTTTTGATGCAATTTGTATTACATTGTCTTCGTTAGTATCGCCTTCTTTCGTACAATAGCATCCGAGGCCGAAGAACAGGTCTTAGCAGAAAATTTTGATTCAGTCTTACGTCCTCGTCAACTAATCCTTCCTTTTCAGTACGACCAAATCAGATTGCTTATTAAAGAGTTTGTTTGATTGAATTTGTGCTGTAGTAAATTTTCATTACCGCGCCACGGCTGAACATGGCATTGCTTTGAACGCCATGTCCCGTAGTAAATGACAAAGAGCAACCAACTAACGAAATTCTATAACGGATAGTTCGAGCCAAACTGCAACACGGCTAACCAACCATGTGCACACATTTACAGTATAAAGGGGAGGTTCAGTTCGTAGTGGTTTCTAGCTGTGCATGGCGGATTAGTTGCTGATGGTATATAATAAATAATGAATAAAATGATTCAGTATTGAACATAACAAATATCTAAATAACTTTGAAGCTTGCTTTTTTGCCATCGCTTCCCACTGTTTGCTGTCACCGTCATTATTCTCTTATAACTAGTTGTTTAATGCTGGTAAGGGAACGTCCATTAATTACGTCACGCAAAAAAATGACTTTTATAACCCCCCCCCCTGTGTCACGTTTTTTGTATGGACCTTCAAATTTTTTTGTATGGATCGTCACGTTTTCCCCAAACCCCCTCCCCCTTACTGCGTGACGTAATTAATGGACCTTCCCTAATGTTCTCTTCAAATTGCATTCAGTGCTCCAAAGTGTTTCTTACGTTCTAGTGCCTTGAATGGAGTCCCTACCATTCGATAGAAATCAAATAATTTTAAGAAAATCTAATTGAAATGTTGCACACGAGTGTCCACCGAAGAACTGCTATCGAGAGAGCTCGCTGTTATCGGGCAAAGGAAAGCGGCCGAAGATAATGCGTCGCCTACTGGTTGGGACGCTGGAAAGGTCCTCCAACTCACTGCGACCAGTTTTGAGATCTATAGATCATTGCATGGAATCTATTAACCTCACATTCAGGGAGCTGTTTATAAGGTGTTAGAATTTGAACCGCTCAAATTAAATTTTTCATTAGAATTTTCCGGATTCTGTACAATCAGATTCAGGAAATGCTGTAAAAATAAGCACTGGTATGTTTTCCGGCAAGTTTACTTCAATCGTAATAAATTCTGAGCACAAAATCTCAAACCGATCTTACCGAAAATATTCTAAGTTCACGTAAACGAGCTCCTTGAACTGTCAAGACTGCATTGATGACGCCTTCGTGCAATGATCTATTGTGATATATCCCCCTTTTTTGGCTTTAGTTATTGTCAGCATGACGCATCACTATTGACAGAAGTGATCGCCAATGTTTGACTTAAAGCGTTGTCCCAGAGTGGTATAACACACCAAATGAAGTGTACTAGCGTACTGGGGTTTGTTTTCCAGATCTCAGAGGGTTCTAGTAGCCCTTTGCTGAAAAACTTAAATCTTTTGTTGGAGATTGCCGGGCAGTGGCATAATAAGTGTTCCGAGTCTTCTTTATCCATGTAACAAAATCGACATGAATCATCTTAATATTCCCCTCAGCTTCAAAAGATATCGGCTCGGACAGTGAGGCCTGTACATACGTTTAAATGGTTTTTGGTAAGATCAAGTAATTTGCGAGCCATTGAAAAGTTTGGAGTGATGAATCGCCATGATTGTTTAGCTATTCAAGTGTTGTTCCAGTTTGCCTCCACTTTCAAGCTTCCCAGGCATTCATATCTATTCTAAGTGAAGAAACAGATAAACAGCAAAAGGGTTCAGGTCCTACGAACTGATGAGACGATTCGAGTCTTACTTGTTCATCAGTTCTCTCGTTTCTATCAATTCTACAATGGCCAGGAACCCTGTACAAATTGACTTGATAACTATAGCTTTGGGAGTGATTGAACACATTCCCAAACATTCTTGGAATTGCAGGTTGCTGACTTTAAAGCATTTAAAGCTGCTTGACTGTCCGATATAATGCATATATTTGAATATCTATAGTTTCTGCGTAAGCATATAACAGAATATTCCACAATTGCTTGAATTCCGGCTTGGAATACAGTTGGCCACTTACAAGCGATCCTTGTCGGAGGTTTGGGCCACCTCTTTCCCACAAATCACGTCCAGGATCAATAAATTGATACGAACAGTCAAAGTTGTATTTTTTCTCCATCCAATCTTCGATGTTCATAACTAAAAGATTAAATCTAACAATTTTTACAATTTCTAATTGTATGTATTGATGCAATGAGAGCATAAAAAACAATGCATCCAGTGCCTTTGTTGGTGAACTTCTCATTGTTCCAGTAATTGAACTAGTTGCTACACAACAAAAAAAAAAAATGTAAAATACATCAACGTAATTGATTCTAACGTATTAAAAACTGATGTAATCAAGGAAATATGATGCACAATAACATCCACTTAGTGGAATATTACATCGGTCTTCAAATTACATCATGAGAAAATTATTAGTTGCACGAATGTAATAATCACATATTAAAAACATAAATATTACATGAAAACCAATGCACATAAAAAACTCCGCAAAAAATGCTAAATATTACACGACTTTGATGCATTTCCTTTTATATTAAATTAAATCTCGCAACACTGTCAAACTTGTTCTTTTTTTTTAGCGTATTCGTTTTTGATTCAGTTCCAAACTCGATCGGGTATATTCCAAACTGTATCAGGTGTGTTTTGCGTTTCGAAAGGTGTTAGATTTATTATTGGTAGGTAAAATGCTGAAAATGTTAAGTACCTACTTAAACAATATATTTCGTAATCCCGCGATAGTTCGCGATTTTTGATTAAAGGGTGATACGGTCAAAATTTGGTCAAGGGAAAACGCGTGTAAATCGGGGAAATCGTTTATTTAAAAAATCAAATTAAATTTCTTTTTCAAGTTCAATTAGTATAAAATTCAGGAAAAATATTCAGTTAGGCTTCCGCTTTTCCAAATCCGAATTGCCGGGCCTTACGCTTGACCCCTGCCATCAGATTTTGTACAGCCACCTTGTCCACCTTCTTCGCCGCAGAAAGCCAGTTTGCCTTGAACTGCTGCTTGTCCTTAGCAGTTTTTTTGGTCTTCTTTAGGTTCCGCTTGACAATAGCCCAGTATTTCTCAATTGGGCGGAGCTCTGGCGTGTTGGGAGCGTTCTGTCCTTTGGGAACCACCTGCACGTTGTTGGCGGCGTACCACTCCATGGCCTTTTTACCGTAATGGCAAGATGCCAAATCCGGCCAAACAGTACGGAACAACCGTGTTTCTTCAGGAAAGGCAGCAGACGTTTATTCAAACACTCTTTCACGTAAATTTCTTTGCTGACAGTCGCGGAAGCTATGAAAATGCTGCTTTTCAAGCCACAGGTACAGATGGCTTGCCAAACCAGATATTTCTTTGCGAACTTTGACAGTTTCGTGTGCTTGAAAATATCTGCTACCTTTCCCTTCCTTTGCCGTATAAAACTCCTGTCCCGGAAGCTGCTTGTAGTCGGCTTTGAAGTAGGTTTCGTCGTCCATTACCACGCAGTCAAACTTCGTCAGAATCGTCGTGTACAGCCTCCGGGATCGCGCTTGGCTGTCGTATTTTGTTTATCATCGCGATTTGGAGTCACTACCTTCTTGTAAGTCGATAGTCCGGCTCGTTTTTTGGCTCGATGCACGGTTGTAGACGATACACCCAGCTTATTTGCGGCATCTCGGAGAGATAGGTTAAGGTTTCGCTTGAAACTACCGGCAACTCTCTTTGTCGTCTCAGCGGCTTCCGGTTTTCGATTTCCCCCCGATCCAGACTTCCTGGCTGTCGACAAACTTTCCCCAAACACTTTAATTACATTTGTAACGGTTGATTTGGCAACTTTTAGCGATTTTGCCAACTTTGTGTGCGAGTAGCTCGGATTTTCGCGATGCGCGAGCAAAATTTTGATACGCTGCTCTTCTTGCTTGGACGGCATTTTGACAACTGAAGAGTGAATTCCAAAATCAAAATAGGAGCAACATTCTACACACACACACCTTCAAAATGAGGGGTGTTCAGGTTTTTTAAATGCAAAATTGAAAGAAATACGTCAAGTTGATATTGACCAAATTTTGACCGTATCGCCCTTTATTGCAGATGATCCTCCGCTGGAAGAACTTGACCCAGCCATCTTGAGCTGCGAGCTGCCGGCTATCATTTTGTCCAAGGTCGCTCCATTTTCCATATGGAGGAGCCAACCCACCCGTCGCTACAAATCTCGTGCTGGATGACAAGGATAAAGGTGCATGCAACAACATTGGCAAGGGTCAATCTCAATGACGAGTCGACAGACAAAAAAACGCTAACAGACAAGAGAATGGAATCATTGGTCCAAGATTCAGATGGATTTGAACAACAGAAACGGCAACATCAAGCTTCGCAGCCGCCGCGAGTTAGCACCCTTGCTACCACCAGTTAACGACATTTCAATCCAGCAATACCACGATTTGCACAAAGTCCAAAAATGAGTGCAAAGCTTCATCAGCATAATTTGGCATACCCGGCAACAACCAACGCAGCGACACGGACGGCGATCAACATCGGAAACCAGGTGCTGACACGGCAGCATCGATCGACGCATCGGTTAGAGTAGGGTTAATTAATATGAATAAATCAGTCTTTAGTGATCAGTAATTGTAGTAACACCTTTTTTAAAAAGAACTCCCCGTACCCGGGAACTTAACTGGCGCCCGAATAGGGACCTCGTGAAGTGTGGAAAAGTATAAAGTTTAGTGTTGTAAAATCGTTTATAGTTGAACAGTGGAAAATCCTAATAAGTGGAATATCACAAAATTCCATAGTGCTGGTCCAAGGAGCCAGACCACATTATCACAGCGGGTTCCACGAGCCCCCAACACTAAAACGAAAGCGAGATCCAGGACACTGAAGCCAACCGGCTCGATCGTTACCAGGACCCCTAGTAGCAGCATCTATAGCAGCAAAAAGGACCACCCGAAGTAGCTGCCTGGATTTCCCCCACGGAGCGAGGATCAAATCAACCCAAGAAGTCCAGATCATCATGCTGGCAGTTTTGTAAGTACATTTAATTTACATTATTACCCATTTAATTTACGTTATTACAATTTGTGAAAAGTGAAGTTATTCAATAAGTGAGTGTTATCTATAGTAACGTGATAAATTTAAATTTCAAAACATAGTTTTTCAAAGTTTGTCTAGCATAAAATTAATTTGAAAAAAAAAACTATTAAAAATGTCACTCCCAACCCAAGGACCAACTCCAACACCAATGTCAACACAAATGTTTATCGACTTGGGAAAGGTTCCTGATTTTGATAGGGACGTAAAACCATTCAATGGTAACCCGACAGAAATGATAAATTGGTTAGCAGATGTGGATTCAATTTTTCGAGTCTACAGAGAAAATAATGCCACAGCTGGTCAAATTAGCGTTCTTGAAAGAACGATTAGAAGAAAAGTTGGTGGTGAGGCAGCAGATATTCTGAATGCCAACAACATCCAGTGTGATTGGTCACAGATTAAAGACACGCTCGTTCTCTATTACAGAGACAAACGTGATATAAAAACATTAGATTACGAATTAACCTCCGTAAGAAAATCAGCTAACGAAAACCTGAGTTCATATTACAGTCGGGTAAATGAACTACTTTCACACATTATTGCACAAGTTCAAACGGACGACAAAATGAGAATTAATGCCTCCGTTCACATTGATTACTTCAGAGACAAGTGTCTCGACGCTTTTATTAGAGGACTGGAAAGACCTTTAAGCATGCTGCTTAAGAGTTCGAATCCAAGCTCATTAGGCCAAGCTTATCATTTTTGCGTCGAATATTACAATATGGATATTCGAACTGCACTCTTCAGGAATGAATTTGGTGGTCAATCAGCCTCCAAACCAAAAGAACCACCTCGATTGCCTCCTAGATTACAAGCTCCCACACGACCAATTTTACCTCCTCTTCCACCTCATCAACGTCCACCCATTAATCAGAATGTACACCAAACTAACCCATTCAGACAAAATTATACGCAAACAAACCCATCCAGACAAAATTCTTTCCAACCATTTAAACCAATGCATCAAGCACCGCGACCATTGCCCCCACCAGAACCGATGGAAGTCGATCCAAGCATTAGAACAAGAAATATTAATTACGGTAATCGTCCTCCAATGACACATAAACGCCCATTCCCTCCTTCGCAACAACAGCAAAATTTCAAACGCCAAGCACATCCGCTTGAGAACCAAATTCCCGAGACGCTCGAATACTATGACGATAGCGTTTATGACGAGCAGTATTACGACACCACCGAGTATCACGATAATTCATATTACCAACTTCCGAACGAAATTGAACAACTTGCCACAGATCAAGAAATTTCAGAATCAGTCACTCAACAAGAGGCTAATTTTTTAGATTGGCACCCAAGTTGGTAATTCCAACTTTGCCATATATTGATTTAAAAACTAATATAGGTAAATTTCCATATCTAATTGATACAGGTGCAAATATAAACCTGATTTAATGCCAAATCCGCAATTGATATTAACTTTTTCAATCCGAAGATTAATCATTGTGCCCAATTTTTATTACATGATTTTCATCCTTTCTTCCATGGGATAATCGGTACAGAGATTTTGAGAGCACTAAATGCAAAAATTGATTTAGGTAGCAACATGTTGCACTTGCAAAAAGGTAATGAATTTCTAAATATCCCGCTTCAGCAGTACTCGCCTGCACAATTAGCTGTAAAAAAATCAAATAACCTATCCCAACAAACAGCACCGCAACTGAATCATACCGAACATATATACAGAACATCTCATCTTTCAGTAGACGAGAAAAATAAGCTACTGAGTGTATTGAACCAACACGAGGAAGCATTTCATAAACCTGACTCAACATTAACGTGTAGCACTGTTGTTGAATGTGCTATAAACACTGTTGACAACTTGCCTATTCATCAAAAAGTTTATCCATACCCTGCAGCATATGCTACAGAGGTGAATAACCAAATAGAAAAATTACTTCAAGATGGAATTATAAGACCATCACGTTCAGCTTGGACATCCCCAGTTTGGATTGTTCCAAAAAAATCTGACGCCTCTGGCGAGAAAAGTTTCGAATGGTAGTGGACTCACCGAAAGCTTAACGAAAAACCATTTCAGATAGGTACCCGATGCCTGAAATAGGTTACGTTATAGACCAGTTGAAAGGCCAAAACTTTTTTACTACCCTTGATTTAGCATCTGGATTTCACCAGATAAAAATGAAGGAATCGGACGTTGAGAAAACTGCTTTCTCAATTAATAACGGCAAGTACGAATTTACCCGCATGCCGTTCGGCCTTAAAAATGCTCCCGCAATATTTCAACGTGCTATTGATGATGTATTGCGACAGTATATTGGGAAAATATGTTACGTCTATATCGATGACGTTATCATATTTGGCAAAACACTCGATGAAGCCCTACACAATCTAGGGACCATCCTGAAAGCATTGAACGATGCTAATTTGAAAATTCAATTAGACAAGTCAGAATTCCTGCACAAAGAAATTGAATTTCTTGGCTATGTCATAACAGCTAATGGTATCAAGCCAAATGTTAAGAAAATAGCTGCAATCGAAAATTACCCCGAACCGAAAACTATTAAGGAACTCAGATCATTTTTAGGAATGATGGGTTATTATAGAAGGTTTGTAAAAGACTTTGCGAAAATCGCAAAACCCCTTACTAACCTTTTAAGAGGGGAAGGATGCACATCCAATAAAAAAGTTAAATTCGTCGAAAATGAAAGTTTTTGCTTCGAAAGAATGAAAAGTCTGTTGTCTTCCTCAGATATTTTAATATATCCAGATTACAACAAGCCATTTACACTTACAACAGATGCATCTGATTTTGCTATCGGAGCAGTCTTATCACAAGGTGAGACTGGTAATGATAAACCCATACATTTCGCATCTAGAACTCTGACGAAAACAGAGGAAAGGTATTCAGTTCCTGAGAAGGAAATGTTGGCAATCTTTTGGGCATTGCAAACTTTCCGTAATTACTTGTATGGCAGTAAATTCAAGATCCTCACAGATCATCAGCCATTAACTTTTTCATTATCTGCGAGAAACACCAACGCCAAATTGAAGCGCTGGAAAGCATATTTGGAAGAACATGATTATACTATTGAGTATAAGCCCGGTAAGAGCAATGTTGTGGCTGACGCTCTAAGCCGTATAGTCTGTTCATTAACAGGAACTCAACATTCAGCCGATAATAGTGACGACTTCTACATAATTTCTACCGAATCACCCATTAATGTTTTTAGACACCAGGTGATCCTCAAAAAGGGTCCAGATAAGGTTACCGTCGAACGACCATTCCAGCTTTTTACGAGAATACATGTACACATAAATGAAATTAACGAAAATTCACTTTTACAGGTACTCAAGAAACATATCGATATAACGAAAACCAATGGATTACTGACAACTGAAGCAATTATGGGACAAGTTCAAGAAGTTTACAAAAAACATTTTGGACAACATAGATCATTAAAAATTCGATTCACCCAGTTCCAAATTCAAGACATCGAAGATGAAGATGGTCAATGGAACGTAGTTCGCGATGAGCATAACAGAGCTCATAGAGGTGCAGAAGAAAATAAGTTGCATCTTCAACGCAAATATTATTTTCCGAAGCTGCCGCAAAAGTAAAGCGACTTCGTAACAAATTGTAAGATTTGTCACGAATCCAAATACGATAGAAACCCCATAAAATATCCCATCCAAAAGACACCTATTCCCAGAGCACCTTTCGAGATCGCACATATTGATATCATGTTTTTAGAAAATCAACATTTTTTAACTTACATAGACAAGTTTTCGAAATTTGCTCAAATAAAGTTCGTAGAATCCCGAGCATCAATCGACATCGCACCAGCCGTAAAAGAAATCCTATTGAGATATCGCACACCACAAGTTCTTGTGATGGATGGCGAAAAATCTTTTATGACTGGAGAACTGTCAAACTTCTACAACACATACAACATATCCACCTACATAACCGCAACAGGCAGAAGTGAAATGAATGGACAGGTAGAGAGACTTCATTCAACTCTTCTCGAGCTCTATCGTATCACTAAAGTCGAAAATCCCGAAAAACCATTAATTGAACTTGTTAATCTTTCACTCCATAAGTATAACTCTTCTATCCACTCAGCAACTAAACACACCCCCTATGAAATTATTTTACCCTCACCCAGAACTCCGAACATAACAGAAAAAGTATATGCTAATTTAAAGAAAAAACAACGCAACGATTTACGATACCACAACAAAGACAAAAAACATATTGACATATCAGAAAACGACACGACGTATGAAAATACAAGACAAAGACTCAAACACAAATCACGCTTTAAGAAAATTAAAATCGATAAAGTGAATAAAAGTACCGTAACGACGCAAGACGGCAGACGTATCCACAAAAATGATATAAAAATCCGACATCTAACATAACTCATAATATATCACTTTTTTCTAGACTCTGGATCATCGGGCTAACTTCAGCTCAGACGATAGACATTAATAACATTGACGGACAACCAATAATTGCTCTTGACCACGGACAAGCTAGGATACAAAATGGTTCATATTATTATATTCATCATTTTAATATTACTTCTATTAGAAAACACATAGAATTACTTAGGAATCAGATCAGTTCGAGGAACTTACAACAAACCAATATTCACCTCTAATCCTACAACAGTTTGATGATATCAATTCGATCCTTCAAAGATTAAATCCAATCAAAAGACAAAAGCGCTGGGATACATTAGGAACCGTGTGGAAGTATTTAGCAGGAAGCCCAGACGCTAATGATTTGAAATTAATAAACTCTTCGTTAAACAATCTTGTTGAAAACAATAATCAACAGGTTAAAATCAATAGGGAAATAACTGTTCAATTAAAAGATATAGCTTTTAAAACAAAAGAAGCCATACAACTTTATAACTCCAGATCCATAGAATTTCACTCCATTACTATTCTAGAAAATTTGAAATACTTATATCAGAAACTCGAACAGATCCTCGACACTATTACTTTAGCAAAGATAGGAATATTAAATATTATAATTCTAAGTGAAAATGAATTTGATGTGTTTATTCAAGACTTAGCTAGGGAAAAAGTCATCGTGTCAACTGCAGCAGAAGCCATCTCTTATACCACGACAACGATTGCCACTAACAGAAAAGAAATAGTACTCCTAATCAAATTGCCTAAGCTCAACGCCAAAATCTTTCGGAAAATCTATGTTCACCCGATCATTCAAAACAGCCAACAGATTCATCTACCAGCCAGAAACTACATCATCCATGACAACGAAACATACAGTGTGAAAACTTTAGAACCAACCATATACAAAATCTCCGAGGTAAAGCTTGAAAGTTCAACATGTGTACCAAAGCTCATAGTAGGACAACCAGCTATTTGTAATTACACTTCCAATCCAGTACCAGAAGAAATTATCACCATAGATGAGCAACATATACTGATCAACACAATAAGAAATTTCACCATTAAAACAGACTGTGGATTATCTGAAAGGAATCTTTCAGGTTCATACCTTATATCATACGAGAATTGTTCAGTACTCGTGAATAACGTCATTTCGAACAACTCGATTCAACAGTTAACTGGAATACCAATACGTCTTTCACTAGACGGAATTGCAGTAACCAAAGACCGGAAAATTCTAAACCTGAGCTTAGAACATTTACACTTTCTACAGACGGAAACAAGGAAGGACTTAGAGTCAATACGTTTAGAAAACAACAGCCTACAATGGACCCCTTGGTCAATTTTTGGAACATTCACTTTCACCCCTATCATTATCGGCTTGGCCATATTTTTTAGTTTTTTCACCCGCAGGCAAGCCATGAAAATCCAGCTGAATCAACAGTCAAAGGAATTGCCAACTGTCCATGATGCAAAATTCGATTACAAAGCCACGAACTTGGAAGAGCTTACTCGGACGGAGCCTCGATTCTAAAGGGGGACGAGTTAGCAACCTTGCTACCACCAGTTAACGACATTGCAATCCAGCAATACCACGATTTGCACAAAGTCCAAAAATGAGTGCAAAGCTTCATCAGCATAATTTGGCATACCCGGCAACAACCAACGCAGCGACACGGACGGCGATCAACATCGGAAACCAGGTGCTGACACGGCAGCATCGATCGACGCATCGGTTAGGAGTAGGGTTAATTAATATGAATAAATCAGTCTTTAGTGATCAGTAATTGTAGTAACACCTTTTTTAAAAAGAACTCCCCGTACCCGGGAACTTAACTCGCGTATTCCAACTTGACTCGAACTTCAAATACACACCCAATTGATTATGAAGAATGCACTGGTCCGCAAATAATTGCGTAGAATGATCCTCGAGCAAAACAGTCAATTGTATGCCATGGCCATTGCTCCTAAAACAACTGAACCAAACGCTGAGGATCAGCAATTTGTGAAATCAGTTTCTCCCAACTTCCAAAGGAGCTTGTCAGTCTTGACCCAAACGACCGCTGCTGGTGCATGATATTATTACTCTTTCAACCAAACCATATCTGGGTGCTAACTCTGCTGTTAATATCCCTTGGACAATACTAGATCAAATCAGATGGACCTATCCGCATCTCTCCGGCAGGTCCTGCTTCCACAGCGACAACAAGGAACCCGAATGGTTGGATATCGTCGCCGATCCGTAAAGAAATCCGTTACCTGGAAAAATCCGATCTATGTTCTTTCTGCAGCCGGGTATCTGCGCATTACATTGGTTAGTATTTCGGTTTTTTAGCCATTCAAATTAAACATCCGGGGAACTACAAGGATTTCGCTTATATCTTTTTTCTTAATTTTGCTTCTTTTCTTTTCAATTTTTAATAATAAAACCATCCTTAGTTTTGGCTGTAAACCTTTATTTCATTCCATAATATCTGAAAATTAAAATTACACTATAAGTTTTACATTGCTCCCTTTACGTCACGACTATATTGTACGTCGCGATGATTCACGTTGTCTCGATGAGATACGTTGCCTCGTTTACATCGACGAAATTACATCGATAAGCATTGCATCATTTTATTGTGTACGTCGAGACAACCTAATATTACACAACCGATGGAATGACCTATGCGCATCTGATTCTGTGTAATATTCAAAAACTCTTTTTGCTGTGTAGCCTTTGAAGTTTTTCTAACCTTCTCTGTTCAACAGTTTAGTTTTAGTCTTTAGGTTCTGGCCACCAGACCAGTGCAGCATAGGTAATCTTGGGTTTCACAATTTCCAAATAAATCCAATGGATCATTTTTGGCTTTAGTACTCATTGCTTACCAAATGTTTTTTTTAACTATCCATAGAGCATTTGTCGCTCTGTTGATTGTCTGCTCTAAATGAAAGATCCAGTTTAGTTTACTGTCAAGGAATACTTCAAGGTATTTGACTGTATTTGAAAGTTCCAAGTGCGTTCCTTCAATCTTTCGAATCCAGGCTACTCCATATTCTTATTTATTCAACATCATTAAAAATAAAAACATAAATTTATGAATTCCTTACTAAATTCTTCTTTCAAATAATCATAATGCAATCTTATGAATATCGAAAGCTTATTTCGCTAAGTGTTTAATTACTCTAATTAGGGTAGTTCCATTTTAAACGAAACTGATTCGTTTTCTAATCAGTTTTGAGGAACTACAAACGAGCGTGTATGCATGAGATTAAGACGGTTAAGTCGAGGTGCCCACTGATGTGGTGGACGAGTGGCATCACGTATCATGTCAAAACACCGAACCAACGTCTAATGTCGTGAAGCAAACGTCGATAAGATGTTTTTATATGCTAGCAGATACTACTCCTCCGCCACATCAGTGGGCGCCTCGACTAAGGCCCATTTACCAATTTCTGTGTGCGAATGGCGCCCAAAACAAATCAGGAAACTGTCAAACACGAGTTTAAAAAACAAAAGGAAATAATCCAAAAACACGACGCACGTGAAAATAAACCATCATTGTGGCGGACTAGCCCCAGAGTTTGCAAAGGAAAAAATAAATCAGTTGCAAGTGGCTTCTAATTTGTAGTAGCAACTATTTTCTCACCAGCCAATCATGCCGATAGATCAGAAACGAATCAACGGCCCGGACGGATCCCTTCCCTATCAAATATTCGGCAAGAATCGGGATAAAACGTTCGAAGACCGACTAGCGGATGTGTTTGACTCCAACGGTAAACGTAAATGTGGACGCCAGCAAAACGAGAGCCGGAAGTATTGTAAGTTGTCCATCGTTGGAATTAGCCTTCAAGCTCGGAATTAGTTCATCATTGAATCGTATTAATTTCAGTTATGAAACTCGGTGTTGTCTCGACGGCCAAAGGCTCCGCCTATCTGGAGCTGGGTAACACCAAGGTAATAGTTTCGGTTTTCGATCCTCGTGAGATCCCCAAGCAGAACAAATTCCGAGAACTGTGTGAATTGTACTGCGATTTCAAGTTTTCCCCATTCGCATGTACCCATCGTAGAAATCCACAAACGGATGCCGAGGAGCGATCCCTGGCGGCGGCCATGACCAAAGCTCTCCAGCCAGTGGTTTGTCGGCATTTGTTTCCCAATTTTCAGATTGATATCTTTGCGAATGTCTTGGAAGATGATGGTTCGGCTCTGGCGGCCGTGATCACTGCAGCCGGGTTGGCCTTGAGTGATGCTACAATTTCGATGTTTGATATCGTAACGGCAACTACGGTTGCGGTATTTGAAGATCACATTTATTTGGATCCGACACTGGCGGAGGAACGAATCTGCTTGGAGGGTGGAAAGAAGGGTAACCATGGAGTCATTACTTTGGCAAAACTGCACACATTGGATCAGACGTCGGAAATCCGTCAAGCTGGAGACATTTCATTGGAAAAACTGAAGGAAGCCTGTCAACGACTGAACGATGCGAACAACGAAATTGCCCCTGCGGTTCAGCAGATGCTTGTTGGCAAGGTGCAGAAACATATGGCGGAAATTGATCTAGAGGAAGAGGACGAACCGGAGGAAGATGAGGATTTAAACGCAACTAGTACGAGTCAAGTTGCAGCTACTGTAGATGCTTGAAAAGAATATATTTTCGTTCGTTTCATTCAGAACATTTGATTTGCTTTATTGAGAAAATTCTTACTAGTCTTCTGGTTTTTCTGGTGGTGGTCCGCAAGGCTGCAGCATTTTTTCCATGATGTTGAACCGGATGCGAGCCTTGGATTCGTTTTCCGCCACGGCAAAGTAGCTCAACATATCGTAGTGGCCCAGGTAGCTGGCCTGCGAATCCCGGTGCTGGTTGGTAAGCCATTCGTATTTGTTCGTATCAGCATGACCCGTACCTATGTACTTGCTCTGCAGATGTTCCAGTTGACTGTGAATATTGTACCGATCGCCCATCGTGATTGTTTCTGTTGGATTCGGATGATCCCGCGTTGGAAAACTAAAACAGCTTGCTTAATCAGCAGACACTACTCTGTACCAGAAATAGTGAGTTAGTAAACAAAACTTTGACGTTTATTTTCACCGCAATGCTGCTGCGCTGACCAGGTTGAATGACTCGTATATAAGGTCCGGTCTGTCAGGCAGCTTGTTTGTGTGAGATGTAAGGAAAACATTAGAATTGATGCAAAAGCCCGCGCTCCGAGAATTATAAGGTCATAATTAAACAGATATCCCGCTCAAAAAGATAATTAACCTGTGGTGAAATCAAACACGACGATAAATTCTCACATTCTCATAAATTTCTGCCAACTCAGTCATTAGACCTTATGTAGAGGACATTAGGCCATTCTGATGCTGATATCGATAAAGAAGGTTTTGAAGGCGTGCTACACGCTAAGATGAGACACACAAAATATAGGTAACCAGTTACCCGATATTTGAGTTCACTGCTGTAAACAACACTCCTTCATCTTAATAAATTAGATGTACTCCAAATCAAGGATTCTCAAGCAACTATGGATTACATTCAGTGCCTATGAAATGCTTAATATTAACATTTAAATATCTAGTATGAAAAACGATTTAAAAAATGTGAAAATAAAAAATAAAAAGTCGAACTAGTTTGGTTCAAAATGAGGTTATGCACTTTAACATAAAAGAATTTCGATGTGAAAGTATTCCGATGTTTTGTTATATAAAAATTGCTGGTTAAGCTTTTTATAAATGTTTATAAATATAAACTTGTTTGTTGACTTCCACACTAAAAATATGGTTATTTTAAAAATCTGTTTTGTTGTTATAAACCATCGATTTTAATTGAAACAAACCGGCAGCATGTTGGTTGTTCCTACCTAAAGATATTACCACAGTACAACATAAATTTCGGTTGTTCTAAACTAATATTTTTGTTGTTACCAACTTGGAAAGTTAATTTTTACCAAAACACAGGTTGCGTTGACTACACGGTAAATCTGAAGTAAGCAATTATGACTTCAAAGTAGGCACTGTGCTTGAAGACTGGATTTATGCATAAAATGCCTAAAAAGGTTTTATGCGAAAATGCCTAAAAAGGTTATACGTCAAAAAGTGAATAAAATTTAGGCATTTTTCAGCATGTGAAAGAGATTAGAAACTATGCATTTTTTAAATGTGATTGTGTTTAGGAACTAGTCACTTTATGAAATTAAGATGAATAAGAAACTAGCGCCAATATATCAAAACTTCGGATCGGAGTTTTTGTAATCAACAACATTCCGTATCGATTTATCTCCAAAGCCTTACACATGCAAATAAAATACATCATAAGGTAGGAACATGTTTCTTCTTGCTTGAATTAGATGATTTGCAGAAGAAAGTTTTCAATTCTGGTTTTAGGTTATAGTTTCAATAGATATAGATCAATTTAAATGATCGAATTAGTGCCAACGGCTGAAAATAAAGAAATAAAAAACAAAATCTTATTAGTACCTCATAGCTTGTCCATGATACTGGATTAAGATTTGGCTTGCAAGAACCTATTTTTTTTTATCACTTTTTTCCGGCATAGCCAGTCAACTAAAACAAATCAATATTTCCACTTTGATGACAGCTCTGTTTTTATGCATTTTTTTCTATCGCACTGGAATAAGAAAAGAACGTAAAAGCGAGGGGTGCGCCACTTTGCGATTTCACGTTGGATCCCAGTAAATCCTGATCAAATTCACATTATCCCTTCCACTATCGCCATTAATCGCAACAGTATTATGAATCGCGAAATTCATCGCGTAATCGCGTCTCATCGTCACCAATTCTTACTCGAATCGCGAGCAGTGATATTGATGTCTGGCAGCCATGACATCTATATTCGAGCTGTTCTGTTCTTTTCTGGCAACAGTGTCGAAATTTGTTTTGATTATATCGAGCAAATGAATCCAAGTAAGCAAGTTTTCCGAAACTGTAGTTTTGTTTACGATTGTTTCGTTGCTAGCGATGGCAGACCGGAAAAAATCTTTAAAAAAAGTTAGTATCTTGGCTTGACTATTCAATTGTGGTAGTTTAGCTTGAAACGTTTGAATGTGCATACAATAAAAAATAATAGATGACCACCTACTACGAGTAATTCTTTATTGCGTAACCGGAAGTTGTGAAGCTTGTAAAATATGATTAGTTGTATAGAAACTAGATTCAACTATGTATATAATGTGTGTTTTCTCTACATTATTATTATGAGCCACGATTGGCGAGTGGGTCTGCCAGTTGCATGCTGCTGCTGGAAATGATCGAAAAATATAAGTGATTGTTATGAATAATAAGTAAACGTTCAATTCATACCCAAGCATGTTGCAATGTGATTCTTCGAATTATTAGCCGTCAAAATCAACCAATGGTAAACATAGTGATGTCGAACTCGGCATTAAAGATTGAAGGTGATATATCGCGGAAGTTGAACAAACCCAGCACGAACCATTATAGGTTGGCTTCTTCACATGCGATATATAAGATTCGATGTTGATGTTACCACCAATCAAGGATTCCTCCAAATGCAGCAAAAAATACTCATCCACAGAGTAGAAACTTCCAGTGATTCCTACACCTTTGCTGCAACTGCTGCTACCAGGAGGATGGACAGGACACTCATCTAGAGTGAAAGCTAATCTCTTTCCGGATAAATATTTGAAACCGTGAACGTGAGCTATTTTCAAAACATCTTTGTCTTGCAGAGCTACCCATTCGCCTCTACGTATCACACTTCTTATTTCATTTTCATTACTAACAGGAATTATATTGTTAGCTACTTTTCCGTGAAAGCGTTTGGTTCTATCTGCACTGCATCGTTCAGGTTCACCTTTAAACATCCATAAAAAGGTTCTAATATTCAGGTGAATTATTTTTCCATTTTTGTTCCTAATTCTGAACGAATGCTTTTTGTTGGGATAGCGGGAATCCACCAAATGCAAAGTGTCAGACATATTTGAGAATATCAATTCAGCATCGTAGACTTCATTTTCTGATGTACCATTATCAGCACTACGAATTTCAAGATGTTCATCTGAATTTTCTACAGAGCATTTTATCTGTTCGTCGTCTTCTTCGAAGTCCTGATCTAAAGTGTTGGCGTCAACAAACTCATATTTTCCAACTTCTCTATTCGACCGTGGGTTCGATGCAGTCGGTCGCAGAATAATACTTTCGCCAAAATCCATATCGTTTCTGTCTACCCCCAACTCCAATAATGTTTCGATCGCTTTAGCTCTGGATTCGTCGATGCATACTCTTATTTCAGCATCCGTTGGTATCGCTTGTATTTCTTTTGTTGTCTTATTACTTTGAACCCTAGGAAAAGTGAAACCATTCGTAGAATCGTGCATAATTTCAGTCTTGGCTTGAATTCTGTTGAGCTTCGATTCAAAACCTTTCATCGTGAAGTTCACGATTGTTGACTCTGTTGATGTAAACGATCTTGTTGTTCTGAAAAAACTTTCACACGTTTGGCTGTGAAGTAATTCCGGTAAATACGGCAAGTTTTCTTCACGACATAGTGCGATATAGTTCACCAAGCTATGAGCATTTATCTCTACACACCAGTATGTATTCGTTGTGACACAGTTTTTGATCCCATCGTATTTTTTCATACACATATTTCGCCAGGCGCGCAATATAAACAGAACGTACCTAAGTACACATTAGGAAAAAAAATCAGTTAAGAGAATGATTTATCTTATTTTGCTGCTTTAAAGAGTTGATATTCAAAAGCAACCTATTTTCATTTTGAAGCTTACTAACCATAGTTTAGAAACAGCATTAGTGGGTGTTAAAATTTCACTCGGAGGATCTTTTATGAAAACGTCCATTATGGATCTCATCATCGTTACATATAATACGGTGGCGTCGCTTTCTGGTACGTGCTTTTTCATACACTCGATGACACACAATTTTGTAATTTTTTCGACAGGCTTGAACTTCATTTTGTCTGTATCATTTAGATTTCCGTGCGATAATCCGTGGATATTTTTTGGCACCGTATCAATCATAGTTTCCAAGTGTAACCGAGTTATTTTGAACCTACCTGTAACATCATTGCAAAGTTTGAGAAATAAAAAATGGATTTAAACTGTGATCATCTTACCCAGGATAAGCTCAACATCCTTACTTAACAGTCTTGTTCTAAACTTGTTGACAGCATGAGTTGGATCTTGAATACAGATATTTTCAACATTAGTTGTTGCACAGAAATATTGTCCATACAAATTGGGAGAACACATCGGCATTCCCATTGCATCGAGCATAGCACCAATTGCTCGTGGATCACCGTCAGTTGACTTTGCAACTATTTGCAGTCCAACAAGCTGAAACATCTTCTTGTAGTAGCCCCATCTATTAGTGACTTGTTCAGTCGTAAATTTGTTGTCACTGCAAAAGTAATGCAAACAGAACGATGGGGCACCAACTTTCAGTGGTTGTGCCATACAAACATAGACGTTTTGTCCTACGGTGTATTTATTTATGTCCTGTAAAACTTTCATTGGACTTGTTGCTTCAAAAATGTTACATTGGGGCATGCCATCTTTGTCGAGTGGTCCTACAAGCCCACATACTCGTCTTCTTGAATAGTCGTATTCTATTTGTCCATTAATTTTAGTACCATCCTCACTTAAAATGACTTTTTCGAAAGATGGTTTTGCTCTAAAAATTTCACAAGCTCATTTACTCGCAATCGACCTTCTTCGATATCTTGTGCTTTTGCCATAAGCTTTCTTTGCAGTGTTCTCTTGCTAGGGCACGTCGTGTTTGCTCTTTGGAAACTATAGAATTCCGGACCTGCCTGGATATATTGATACAAAAATAAATCATTCTCTTTGTGCGAGTAACGCATTCCGTGACAATTTTTCACGGTTTTCGAACGATCGTGTACATTCTGTAACACATCAATCAAGCAAGATGACTGTCCAAGGCCTTGTTGTTCCGCACCAACATTGGCCAGTTGTTGATACGAGTTCTAGTTTAAACTCTCCGTCAAGCCTTCATCGTCATTTGATGACTGATTGGTGGTGCTGGTGTTTGCGAGAGTTAAAATTGTATCCTCCGGGGTATCCTCCAAAGCTTCATATGTCGAGTCCTCATAAACTGCTCCATATGGTGACATTCCGGTTAAAAGCTCTATTTCAAGAGTAGTTTTTTGTCTTTTGTTGCAGGTTCCAGGCATTTCATCCGGTGCGATTTAACGTGAGCAACAAAATTAGATATTTTCCAATTTCCACTTCTCTCCGTATTACACACTACTTGAGATTCGCATAAAGGGCAAGTAATTTTTGCTCGATTATTGTTAGGTTCAAAATTAACTCGTATCCCTTGTAACTGGTGTCGCAGATTGTGGTATTCTTCAGTTCCGTCGTTTCTGTAGAATTTGATAGAACAAAATACGAATTAGAAATCTATATAAATAAAAATGAGTTGGGGTTTCTTTTGTCACGATTTAACTCGCGAGCGAAAGGACTGATCGGCGTGAAATTTTGTATGCAGAGATTTTTGGGACCGGACAATATTCTTATGATGGTTTGAGACCCCTCCCTCCACTGAAAAGGGGGGCTCCCATACAAATGAAACACAAAATTCTACACAACTCAAGAACTAATCAAGCAAAAGAAACCAAATTTAGCATGTGTGAGTTATTGGAGGCAAAACAGGTTTTAATGGTAGCTTGAGAACCCTCCCCGTCATAAAAGGGGGGGCTCACATACAAATAAAACACAATATTCTGCATAACTCGGGAACTAATCAAGCAAACGGAACGAAATTAAGCATGTGGTTGTTTTTTAAGACAAAAAATTTTTCTATGTTGATTTGAGACCCCTCCCCTTTCTGAAAGGGGGGAACCTATTCAAATGAAACGCAAATCCTTGCATAACTCGATAGCTAATAAGAGAAATGGAACCAAATTTCGCATGTGGAAGTTTTTGAAGAGAGGAAATGTTTCTATGGTGATTTGAGTCTCTTCCGTCATATGGGGAGGAAGGGGGGGAGTCCTCTCAAACAAATGGAACCCAAATTTCTGCATAACTCGAGAACTAATAAACTAATACCGCTATGCAAATTTGTATGCAGGGGTTTTTGGGTCCGGGAAAGGATCTTATGATAGTTTGACACCCCTCCTGCCTTTAGAAAGGGGGTTCCCATGCAAATGAATAACTATTTTCTGCATAACTCAAGAACTAATCAAACAAATGGAACCAAATATGGCATGTGGAGGTTTTGTAGGCAAGAAATGTTTCTACGGTGGTTTGAGAGCCCCTCCTCTTTGAGCAAAAAATGAGAATTATCCCAACAGGTATGACTATTTTTATGCAGGGATTTTTGGAGTCGAGAAAGGTTCTTATGAACGAAGGTTCGAAACCCATCCCGCATCTGGAAGGAGTGCCAGTGAAACACGAATTCCTGTATAACTCGAGAACTAATCAAACAAGTCGAACCAAATTTAGGATGTGGGGGTTTTCGGAACCAAGAAATGTTTCTATGGAGGTTTGATATTCTTCCCCTCTCTGGAAGGGGTGGGCTCTCATGAAAATTAGACACAAATGTCAACCAAACATGAGAATCATACCTACTATTATGAAAATTTATATGAAGGGGTTGTTGAGGCCAGAGAAGGTTCTTATGATGGTTCGAAGCCCCTTCCCCGCCTGGACACTTCCATACAAATGAAACACAAATTTCTGCAAAGCTCGAGTTCTTGGAATTGGTGTTCTTCAAATGGAACCAACTTTGGCATGTGGGGGTTTTTGGGCAGGATATTTTTCTTAGGTGGTTCAAGACGCCGTCCCTCTGGAGAGGGTGAAGGAGGGCTCTTAGACCAATTAAATAGACATTTGAACCAAACATGAGTATTATCCATGCAACTAAAACACAAAATGTGTATTTCTCGGGTAAGAAGTATATTCTGATAGAAGTTTGAACCCCTTTTTAGTCAAGAATTGCAAGATAAAATTACGTACAAACTGACAGGATACGGCTTCGTTTGTCTTTGAAATGCTTCTACGCAGAAAGCAAAACCGGTAGAAACTACCGGTCCAAGGGTTAAATTAATAACACAAACCTTTTTTTATTTGCACAAATAACACACAAACAAACAAAAATATTTCAACAGGTTCATTCAGAAGAGTTCTATTAATTTTTCATTCATTTAGTCGCATGCGCTGCAAGGCTCGCACCGGGTTCAGCTAGTGCTTAATAAAAAGAGTTCCGATTTTAAAAACTTTTTGTTTTCGACATTGTTTTGCTGCTTGTGTCCCTAGAGAGTGCCCACGAATGAATAGCTCTAGTATCCACTGGTGGTGTTGTTTATATGTCTATGCTTCTATATGCTTTATGTCTTATAACTCAGATGAAGGTTTCATATTAAGCAAGGCATAATAGGTATTCTAATTTGTTATCTGTATATTATAAGAATAACGGCAGTTGTCACATACCTAGTTTCGAAGTAGTCACTGATCCTAGTTATTAGGGCAAGTTCGTCCGTGGTATCTCCAATTCGTGTAACAAATCGCTGGGATCTGTTTCTAGCAAAGAAAGACCAGCCTTTTGCTTTAACAGCCCCCGCAATTTTCATCAGCAAGGCTCTCTCCCACTCATTAATTTAAAATGTTCCGGTTTTTCTATATATTTTCCTAGATACTTCCGTAATAGCTGGTTTCCTGCAGGGAGGTTCACGAGCTCTGGCAATTCACGTATATCAGCCTCCATCCCGCTGATTTGCCCTTCGGTGAGGTCTTCAAGGGCCGGGTTTATGAAGCCTGTTCTCTCGACTATATTTTTAAGGTGGGCTGGTATGGTGCACTTGATAAAACCTTCCACTTTCTTCCAGAAATTAGCCTGTAAATCTCACTACAAACAGTATGTTTGATTTGGAAAATATAACAAATTAGTTACCTCCGAATCATCCATGATCGTGCTAGGGAGTATTTCCGGGACAGTCTGTGTGTTTGTGTAGAGTTCTCTGACAAAACTTACGTCGACGCACCTGGCGGACTAACGCAGAGGAGACAACGAAAAAAAAAATCTGAAACACGGATAGTGAAAACTTCGCTTTCCTGCGATGACAGAAGAAAATTTTACTGATCGAATATTTGGAAGCAAGAAATGTCATTTTATTTCTGGCAGTTCTCGCTGTCAAATTTTTCGAGCAGTTTCATTCTGTCAGCGATAATTTTTATTCTGATCGCATCGTCATCGCGTTCTCATCGCGATTGATCGTGCGAATCGCAAAAAAATGCTTTCAGCCGAAAGAAAATCGTCATCATCGTGGAAATTCTTATGTCAGGGAAGTCGTATCTAACGCTCATCGTGGGAGTTGCAACCCCCTCGCGTAAAAGTATTCATTTTTTGGGATTAAAAAGTAGGCACTTTTTGACGTATGGAGGATGTTCATCAAAATGCATATTATGTAGTCAAAAAATGACTACCTCAGAATTACCGTGTAAGGGAAACAAATTAAAACGTTAGATTGAATCAACCAAAACGGCGGTTAAATCAAACTTATATTTTTTGGGCGAAAATATAACTAAAAATTTAGTTTGAAACAAACTTTTTTTTTCGGTTACTCAATTTTCGGTCACCCGGTACCGCTGCACGCTCTGGCGCTGTCATACTTCATATTCTGATTAAAAATAAAACGTGAAAGAAGAAGAAAGGCCCGTATTAACATTTGTAGGTTTGTAGATTTTTCTAAGACAGAGAAGTCTATAAATGTAAATTTGCACTTTTCAAATCGACGGAAAAACAGAGAAAACTGAAGAAGACATAACGAAAGAAGCAAAGTAGTGGAAAGAAGCGAAATAAAAAAGTGAAATAGAAGAAGACAACGTGAATGAGAGAAACCAAAGCGGATGGAGGAGAAAATCAAAAGCAGAGGAAATTGAAAGTGGCACAACGGAAGAAGCAAAGCAGTGGAAAGAAGCGACATTGAAAAGTGAAATAAAAGAAGTCAACGTGAATGAGAGAAAAGGTACACAACTGAAGAAGAAGAAAATCTACGAAGAAGAAGAAGAGTGGAAGGAGAAAAATAAAAAAGAAGGAAAAATAACAGAGATAAGAAAAGCAGAACAATAGCAAGAAGCAGGAAAAATTTGGAGCAAACCAGCAAAGAAACAGAAGAATAAGTAGAAAAGCAGATAAGGGTTGAGAAGGGCGGAATGAAATGAAGTGGGAAACGAATTATTGGATTAATATAATTTGTGAATACTAGAATTTCGTAAGACACGAATGCACCCTTCTGGTGTAAAGTGTCATTTATAAAAAAAAAACTTCAAATGTTTGTTAGCATTTTATTCAAGTAAATATTCTCTAAATTAAAGAAAAAATTTAGGTGAGTGTATTTAAGCGGAAATGTTTGTTGTTTCAATCGTTTTCATTTGTTTGTTTCAAACAGCAATTCAGATTAAATCATACTAAAATTTGTTTGAAACAAACCATACGCGTTGATTGAATCAACCAACAAATCTGTTTGTTTTCGTAGTTGTCATAATGTAACAACCAACAAAATGGTAAATTCAAACGGATGTAAGTTGAACTTAACTGCTAAATTCTCGAAACAATTACTCAAAATTTTAGTTTTTTTCAACCACCATATTCAAGGTGAAATTTCGGTTGAATGAAACTAGAAAATGTTGGCGTTTACCAATCTTTTTTTCTCAGTGTGGGACAGACATACAACGTACATCGTTGTGCTCCTTTAGTCTATAGACCTAGAATACTTTAATTCAGTTCTTCTACTTTATTCCAGTTCTGGATTAAAGTATTTGACAGTTCGCACAACGCTGTACCTTGTATGTCTGTCCCAGGCAGAAGACACCAATACGTAGTGAAGTCCTCAATCCTTCAATCGTACTTCCTGTCCAACTTCAATTTCTGTCCAATTTTAGTTCAGGTATTACAACCGATTGACACGAAATGTCAAAATAGCTAGCGATTCACTACAAATGTTGACAGTTGAAAGACACTTGAAGCCCGCGTTTGAAGTAGGATTGAGGAACGTCCATTTTTTGTATGGACCATTAAATTTTATTTCGCCTTTCTTGGACGGCAGAACACAATAATGTACTATATTTACTCTGGATAGTACTTTATTAAACTAATCATCAGTTCAAATGGCTCGCTGATGGCAAAATACGTATTTGGGATGATTCTAGTAAAGGGCAAACACAAAATTTTTCAGCAGAGTTAATTTACTATCATGCATTTATCGGATAAAAACCAAATTTGCTGAACCAGCTCATACATGTATTAACCTCATTTTACATACATCGTATCACTTGGAGGTTGATTGGTAAAATTCTTGACATGATCGCTTCACGCCATCCATAAGTATCCATTACCCTCCTGTTTTATACACATCCTACGCATGCCATTAGCATCATTTACTATCTCCACGGTCGTTCTGAGTTCCCGCTTTATCATGGTCCAATAAGTTTTGATTGGACCTAGTTCAGGGCAGTTCGGTGGATTCGTGTCCTTGGGGACAAAGTGCACCTAAGTAGTCTCGTGCCATACCATCACACTTTTAGAATGGTGGCATGAAGCTGAATTCGGTCAAAACAGTGATTTATTATGGAACGTCTATTAATTATGTCACGCAAAATGTGACTTTTTATAACCACCCCATGTCACGTTTTTTGCATGGACCTTCAAATGTTTTTGTATGGATCGTCACGTTTTCACAAACCCCTCCCTTCCCCCTTACTGCGTGACATAATTAATGGACCTTCCCTTATTGGGCTGCTCCAAATATGGCCAAAAATGGCAATGGCAATGACAATTTCACCATTAACGGTGCCTTTTGTGACGAAGATTTCTCTTCGCTTTTTATAGGAACAGATAGGCTATCAATTGAGGTATTTCGCTGCGTATTTCGACGTTTCCCTTTTTGACGTATGAATACGTCTTTGTTTTGTATACTGGGGTACAATTTAAAAAAATCGCATTACGACCCTCACGAAAAGTGGTCAGGGTTTGATATCTCAGTCATTTCTCTAAAAATAAACAAAAAAAAAATTTGCACTAATCGATCGGAAATATTTCTACGCATAAATTTCAATAGAAAACAATGTTATTTTCAGGCTACATACTATTGAAAAAATCATGTATGTTGAACCTTGTTTTAAAAAGTATATTAACCCCTTCAGGTCCTTAAGGATCATATATGACCCCATTAGGAAAATGGCTGCATAAATTCACAGACTGAACAAAAGTGTACACTGCCTTTGACAAATTTGTTAAACATCGACTATTCTATTTGGAAAAAAATAAAAAAAACATATAATTTTAAGAGCTAATCAACGACCTAGAACATCCTGAATATGAAGAAGTTCATTTAAAAAAGATAAATGCCTTACTAATAATATAAATATATACAGATATAAATAAAGTGTTCATATGTGGTAAGTATTGAAAAACTTTTGGTGATAAACTTTAAAAATGGTTGCATCTTTCTGGGATGTTTTAGGTTATCCAAAATGCACTTGAGTTCAGAACTTCAGATCTACAGTTGTAACAGTAGCTTTTAGGGCTATATAAGATTATAAGTAAGATTATGATATGTATTTAAACATACAGAATGAACCTTCTGATAGGTCAACAGTCATGATTGGACAATTTTGTGATGTTCTAGCCTAGAACTTCTAGGTCATCAAAACTGTCCTTGAGTTCAGAACTTAAGATCTACAGTAGTAACTATAGCTTTTTGGAGTATACAAAGTAACGCTACGTATTCAACCATATTCAGTGAATATTTCAGAACGTAAATAAACATTACGAGATAAATAGGGATGATCAGGGTGGTCATCCAAACAGCCCTTGAAATCAGAATATTAGATCTACAGTTATAATAGTAGGCTTTTGAGTATGCAAAGGAACAATATGTATTTAACAAATTTTATTGAATAGTGTAGAAGGTCAGCATACATAATGTGACAATCTTGGGATATTATAGGTCATCCAAACTGTTCTTGAGTTCAAAACACAAGATCTACATTTGTAACAGTAGCTTTTTGGGTTACGTAAGGTGGCTATATGTATTCAAACCTATTCAGTGAATCGTTTGGAAGGTCAGCAGTCAATATTTTATAACTTTCTGATTTTATGGGTCGTCCAAACTGTCCTGGCGTTCAGAACTTAAGATTTACAGTAGTAACAGTAACTTTTAGGCAATACACAGTAACAATAAATATTCAAACATATTCAATTAATATTTTTGAAGGTCAAACATTATAAATATGACATGTTTTGGGTCATGCAAACAAATCCTTGAAATCAAAACATAAGACCTACAGTTGCAACAAAAGCTTTCTGTAAGTATTGAAACATATTCATTGAATATCTTGGAAGACCAACCGACATTATGAGATCCTCTTCTAGGTTATCCAAACTATTATTGCATTCAAACCTACACATCGGCAGCTGTAACCGTATTACTTTCTGGACCAAACATGTGTTTGACCAATTTAAGTGAGTCTTCTGGAAGGTAAACTGATATAATGAGAAATCATGGCACTAGAACTGTTCTTGAGTTCAAAACTCAGGATCTACAGTCGTAATATTAGCTTTATAACCTAAGAAAGGTGACGATATGCATTAAAACACATTCAGTGATTCTTCTGTAAGATCACTGATCATTATCAGATTATTTTGGGATGTTCAACTTTATATAAACTGACTTGAGTTCAGAACTTAAGATATACAGTAGTAACCGTCGCTTCTTGTACTAACTATACAAAACTACGATAACTATTCAAACATATTCAATGAATATTCAGAAACGTCCAGATACATCATAGGATAATCTTATCTCAAAGTATAAGGTCAACAATTGTAACATTAGCTTTACGGGCTAGTTTTTTTGGCATGAACATCCCAAGATTATCTCGTAATGTCTGTTGGTCTTGCAATGAATGCCCTTCACTGAATATGTTTGAATATAAATCATATCGTTGTAAAGCGGATAAAGCTACTGTTACAACTTTAGATTTTAAGCTCTGAACTCCAAGACAGTATTGACGACCGAACAATCCAATGGGGCTGTTTCTTGTAGTTTTTTAAACGATTATCCTCTTTGAATTTGTCTTTGCCCATGTAAAAAGCCTGGTCTGGCATTTGTTGAAAGTTAGCTTTGACGCATGTTTCGACATTCATCACATAGCAACTGTATCTGGTCAACATCTCCTACTGTTCAAATGCCCTCCGCTCGTTTTCAACTTGTATCTTTCAATTTCGAAGCATGCTGTTACGCTAAACGGAACTGTCAATACTTTCTTTTTCATTTCTCTTCGTTCTAGCAATAAATTACTGTTCACTCCTAGAGCCTCTCATGTTGATGAGAAATTATCTGTTTCTGACATATTTTCATCATAGCCGTCATTGTTTTTTTTTATGAATTCATTTATTTGTACAGGCTCAATCGAATCAACTTTATAGAGCCAAGTTTTCATGTTTATATACATCAGTTATCTTAGAACTAAGGTTAAGGGGGTGGAACCGATTACTCGCGGCCGTCTCGAGGTTAATAGGAATTACAATTTTATGGATGGCAAAATTGCGGTGGAAATTTTCAACAAAGCATAAGGAACAATGGTTTGTGTTCTGGTAACCTTTTCCACATTCACAGAGATTGCTGTCTCCCAGTTCAACACGGAACAAATGAGCGTTGGATGTGAGGCCAGACATCTCACGAATGAAGTCTCGACCCACATCCAATCCCCTGAACCAACATTTTTTAGACACCTTAGGAGTGATAGAATGTAGCCATCGTCCCAAATCTCCTTTACTCCATTTATACTGCCAGCTATCGAGTGATAACTGATGAAAAATATAGAAAAAATTCGTTGAAGGCGATTTGTCGGTCATAAATATCGCCTTCCATAGCGCCCACCCTTGCAAGCGATTCCGCTTTCTCATTGTCAGGAATCAAACAATGAGAAGGGACCCACACAAAATAAAAGAACGTGAAGATAAAGCACTTAAAAGACCTCGTATTTACATAGGAAAATAAGAGGTGTGCTTTACCGGCTTCAAGGACCGAATAGCCTCTATAGAACTAAGACTATCCGTGAAAATGAAGAATTGATCCGGTGTTAAAGAGGCAACAGCCGTCACTGTTGAAAATTCCGAAATGAAGAAATAAACAAAAGCGATAAAATTTTCTAGAAAATTCATGTTTTGATTGCGACACTGTAAAAGACACTGTTTTTTTTAATGTTTTATAACATTGCTAACTGTACCGTGCGGAGAAGTACTCAGTTTGAGGTTTTTAAAAGTTTTATTGCATTACACAGGAAAAAATCTTGTAGTAAAAACTACCATTTCACTCGACTATGCCTATCTTTAAAACTACCATGAAATTTCAGTCAAATTTACTACGTTTATAGTAAAACCTTCAACGTTTGTGGTATATTTGACAGACCTCATATTGATATCAACCGCAACATGGTTGATCTTATCGCAGGCATGGTAAAATCAAACGCATTTATAGTCAGCTGAAAATTGTTGGTGATGGCGCTTAATTTAACCCTCGAAATGGTAGTTTCTACTGGGACTTATTTTTGCGTGTAGGTTAAATTTTTTGTACCATACACTTCCAGGTACGGCTACTCAAATTTGAGTACTATGGCTTTCACCCAAATTTGACTTCTCGCACGGAACTCCAGAGTTGAGTGAAATGAACTTAATTTTGGGTACTTTGTTTTGTCCGTGTATATTTGCTGTAGTTTATTTAACACAATAACTGGCCCCAGTCGTCTTACTCTGGATCCAATTCAAATACGCAGTAATTCTAGTATTCACTGAGGGCGTAGATCCAGCACAGGCTCCCCCATAGCTAACAATTCCGATCGAATACATCCGCTGAACTCCCCGTAGATATAGCGGACCACCTGAATCGTACTGACAGGTGTCCTTGCCGGGCGTAAACGTACATAGCTTCTGATCGTTGACATACTGAACTTGGCACTGACTGTTTGCCAGCACATCCAACGTAACACGTCTCAATGTTGTACTAGTTTGACCTCCAAAACTCGTAGTACCCCATCCGGCAACGTCCACTTGAAGCTTGCTAAAATCGTAGTACCAATAGTTGAATGGCAGACATACGGGTCCAACTCCACGGGTCCACTGAATGTTCGTAGTGGTCGTCAAGATAGCGATGTCATTGTCACGAGTGTCCTGGTTGTAGTTCTCATGCATTATAATGCTTGCAATGTCGTAGAGTTGCGAGTATGGCGTATCGAGACCCGTTCGGTAGTTATGATCGCCGACGAGAGCTTGAATGCGCACTGGGTTCGGAGTATTCTGGACGCAGTGAGCAGCCGTTATAATGTATCTGAAATTGACTGTTCGTGTTCATTTAAAATAAAAATAGCCATAAAACACATTTGAACCACTCACCAATAACACCAGAGCAGAACACATTTGCAGACAGCTTGTCCACCAATCCGACAATCGAAGTGTACTCGTTAACACCGGCTTCGGTTCCTCCAACAATCTTTTGCGATCGAGACCATCCACAGTCGCAGTCTTGCTTTTGAACTCTGATCTGGCAACTGAAGGACCCTCCACTGGTAGAACTGGAAGAAGTGTAGGCAACCATCATCTTATTGAATAAGGAGTTTCGATTCAGGGTGCCCGAACCGCAAAAGAATTCACTTCCCGTAACCGAGGATGTTCCTTCGGTTGAGACGTAAAATAGTTCGGTTGAACAAGCGGAGCCTTGCGGAGTGTCGATATTGATATTGCAGCTCATTTGCATACTGTATCCGGGAGGAGCAACGAGTATGTAGCGACAGGAACTTCCTGAAGGATACTTTCCATTGGAATAGAATGGCGACAACAATTGCACGTTGGCAGTTTCCGCCAATTCATACTGCTGATCACATCCTTCAAACCAAGCTTCGATCAACACCGGCAACAATACGGAAAATATTAACGACTTCAACGCGATCATATTCACTAATGGAAAGTAGTGATCTATTTTTCTACATCATACCTATTTGGCATTCAGTTCGACTTGCCTTGAAAACTCATCTGGATAAATATTTTTCTTCTGCAACAGTAAAACACAGTCTTGTTCAGTGCATGCACTCATCTTTATTGATAACAATAATTCCATTCAGCAGTGTTTTGCATTATCCAATTGAGATATTCTGTGACCCTGGTGCTCACGCTTGGGTCGTTGGTAGCACAGGCCATCCCATAGCTGACGATACCGATCTGATAAACGAGTCCATTGTAGTAGTCCGTGTAGAATAGTGGGCCACCGGAGTCACTCTGACACGTGTCTTTCCCCGCTGAAAAAGTACAAAGTTGCGTCGAGGCGAAATTGGCGTAAGTCTTGAGGCACTTGCTAGGATCGACCACCGGTAGTCCAACTTTGAGCAGAGCGTTCGATTTAGGATCCCCGAAATCCGTTGAACCCCAACCGGCGGCTTCCAGTTCGATCCCCACGAAGGATGCTCCGTTGTATTTGAATGGGAGACAAACCGGGCTGACGCCGCTGGAGAAAACGATCTGTTTTTGAGTTCGGACGATCGCTATGTCGTTTAAGTTTGTGGTCTTGCTGTACGATTCGTGGACTTTAATCGATGCCAGCAGATAGAGGGCAGCGTAGGTGGTATCCGCTCCGGTGGAAATGTTGTGGTCACCAACGAGCAATGCCAGATTGGCGAGGCTGTGTCCGATGGGGCAGTGAGCGGCGGTTAGTGCGTGGTAATTTGTGACTGGAAGTAGAGAGAAGAGACAACGTCAATGGGGGCAGTCGGACAAATGGGGTCTTAAGAAACGAGGCTAGAAAATGCCGAGGGGCGCGCAATTCCTCGGAGTAGTGGATGGATTGAAAGTACAAGCAACAGTGCTTTATGTATTAAAAATCGGCATTACTTAAGTTAGAAGTTGAATAGAAACAATGAAAATTCTACTGCTGTATTGAATCAATTTGAAAGTACTGAAGACTGAATGGTGTAAAGAAATGTACAATTTAGAGGTAATTTCTAAGAAATTTATTTACTGTTATCCGCAGCCCCCATACCTTCCAAATGACAATTCAAATAGGAATTGGTTCTATTCATGTTGAATTATAGTTTTATCAAAGCATTATGGAGTTCATCCGGTTTTATCACGGGATTTTCGAAGTTAAGATGATTCTAATTAATTAACAGTTGATTAAGAGTGATTAAAAAACACTTCAAGAAATCGACATAAAACTACATCATTTATAAGTGCAATTCACCTTGTAAGCAATTTTATAAGATGCTTGATCCCCCTCTCAAGATTTCGTTTCACAACTTTCATAAAACTTCATACAAGTTTTGAAAATGTTTTGTTCTTCCTTCTTTCTTCAGGTTGAAGGTTTCAATATCAATTTTCGGTCATCATCATAAATTCGAGAGCAGTTTTATCGTTCGAATTTCAAAACATAGTTCGTGAAAATGTATTCATTGTATTCTGCTCGCCAAGCGGAACACAGTGAATACTTGTTCATTTCCAGAATTTGAATATCAAACAAAAAGACTGCTTTAGATTTTTTGATGATGAATCCTTCAACTTTAAGCTGAATGTATCTGGAAAATGCTGCTATAAAACGCTCTTAAAACCATTTGATTTGGATTGAGAACACATAAAAATACTGGCGCATTGATGTTTCAGCATTCAACCGGCGACACAATATCATTAACCGTTCTAGCATATTGAAGTTAAGTTTATTTTGGTTCTTAACAACTCATGCTGATTAGTAAAAACAATAAATTACAAGCTAGAATTTTGACTCAGACTCATAGGCACTTTTGATTAAAACGTTCACATTTTCTTTGTTTATAATGTGCTTTCTTTAAGATGAACTTGTTTACCTTGAATAATTCAAACAAGGTCCATTCAAGCGTAATCCATCTTTTTCAAGAATCCAACAAATAAAGATGAACTTATCGCGCTCCTCAAAAAGTCTTGCTAGTCTTGGGCAAGAAATATTTGTTTTATTAGCGCTTTAGCGTGGTTTCATATAAAACCATTGAAAAAATGGCGTATGTTGCTATTCAGGATTTCTTCGGAATGGTACATATCAATGCAATAAAATTGGCGCAATTTCGGCTGTTTAAAATACATTTTGTAACTTAAAATTTCTGACACAATTTGTTCAAGAAAATTTTCGATCTAATATGTTATAAAACACCGATAAACTGGACGTCGCAAGAAAAAATAATAAATTGCAGGCAACGAATTCGTGTATTTATGGTCACTTTTACAATTAATTTACATACATATTCACTGTGGAAAAGACATATCATATGTTTATCGATATTCTGTTTTTGTTTTTGTCTGCATCCAAAATGGAATTTTCAACAAAAGCCATGTTTCCAAAACCCTAATTTTCACGTATTTTTCAAGTTTTTTGGTGTTTATCATAGCATGATTTGCGTTTGACTGTCACCTTTCGTTTGCTTAAATTCTTTGTTTAAAAAAACGTCACGCATTAAAACCATCACCAATACAGGCGTAGAACGCAAATGTAAGAGGATAGCTTATTTTAGCTACATTCCTTGTGCTTCATTTTAATCGTTATGTGTCCAACAGGGAACAAAGTTGCCTTTTTCGATTTCAAAACATGATGTTTCGTTTAGTTTTCATAGTAGGATATTGAAACTTTGCAAGACGTGGCTGGGTAGCTCAGTGGTTACCCGTTCTGCTTACTGAGCCCGTCCCCTTCCTTGTCATTTGTCACTTGCCTTTCTCTATCAACACTAGATTTAAAATAACAAGCAGTCTACTGCGTTTTCTTCCATTGATCGCTTCACTTACCACGGTGCATCCATGATCTAAAAATAACCTGCCTCACTAACACAACTATCCTTCCCTTGGCAATTGTAGAGATGCAGAGGTGTTCACGGTCTCTAATAACCACGATTGTCAAACTAATCATCCTGCTTAACCCCTCCCCTAAGACCGTGAGGACGTGGCCGGCGCCGGTACTGATCTATAAATAGAATTAGTGAACTTGTACATTGAAGATGTAAAGCTACTCCCAAGCTCCATCTTATGTGGTTCTCTGTGCAATTACACTAGATCTGATCAGTAAAGGAGTAGCAACTACGATATTGTACGGTCATTTTACAATACAATAAAAATACAATACATAGTAGGATATTGAAACTTTGTGACATCTCATATCTTGTAAAAATTTATCATCCTCTCCCCCTAGCAGTCCAGATCTGAATCCGTTGGATTATTCGATTTGGGCATATGTTGAAGCACGAGCCTGCAAAACATCACACCCTAGTGTGAAAACCCTGAAGTCAACCATAAAACGCACATGGCAGTCAATGTTGGAGGACATCCGAAGACGTCCAAAAGGCATGCTCTGGCTTCCGGCGTCGGCTCGAGGATGTTATTAATAAAAATGGAGGACACATTATATAAATTTGTTTGAAAGGACTTTATAAAAATAACAGCACTCGAAAATGTTGATATTATTGCTTTAATTGGTTGAAAATGGGATTTGAAAGAAATAGAACAAATTTTCGCATTATTTTCTGCCACACCCTGTATGATACCAAAAGGTGCCAATAGATTTTATTTTTTAGTCAGGTTTATGAGAACCTACACAACTTCATTACAACGATCAAGGTTTCAAGTCTTATAAAATTACTTTTACTTATATCAAAGGTTTTATTTTGACTTTATGATCAGTTGAAAAAGCATTTTAAAACCTTTTTGTCTCCTGTAAATGCATCAAACGGCGAATTAGCATTGATGGAAGTCACCAATCAACCAAATAGTTTTATAGTAGCCGTGACGAAGATAAATTTGATTTTTGGAAAAAAAAAACTGTGATTTCTTCCAATTATTGAAATATAAAAAATCATTGAAATGTGAAAAAATATATACACCAAATTTGAAAAGTATTGTAAATGAACTGTATATCGGAGACCAATTTCGGCATTCTTTAAGATAACTTTATAGAATTCCATTAATTTTTCGGAAATTCATGATTAATTTATCGAATATAAGGCCTGTTCTCAAAAAAAAATTCACCATTTTTATCCGTGTGTAACTTTTTTGTCGGTGGGTAAAATTGATGAAAATCTGAATAAAACTAGTTTGGAGTGAATTGTTTACATGAGCAAAATTTCATAACAATCGGTTCAGTGGTTATTGAAATGTCATTGAAACAAGAAGAAAATTGCCGGAGAATTTTGCGCGCCATCATGGAAAATCCGACTGCGACTATGAGATGGATTGGAATACAACTGAGAATCACCCATACAACTGGGTCTCGGGTGGTAAAATCGCTTAAGGAGTCCCAGACGACCGAGCTGGAAGTGGAAGAAAATCGAAAACAGCTGACTCTGTAAAGGCCCGGAAGGTGTTGGATTATCTCAAGTGTAAGCCGAACCTTCCGATTCGCGACGCGGCTCTGAAGGCAAAGTGTTCCGCCTGGTTCGGTCAGCATCCATGAAACGAGCTGGGCTTCGTGTATTCAAGGTCCGCAAGGCACCGAACCGGCGTGATAAACAAAACACGGCGGCCAAATCCCGCGCAAGGAAGCTGTATCGAGAGTGGTTAACGAAACCGATGTGTGTGGTTATGGATGACGGAACCTACATCAAGGCAGACGCAAAACAGATACCGGGGCTGGAGTTCTACGTTGCCAAATCACGGTTTGATGTTCCGGAAGACATAAGGAAGTACAAAGTGGACAAATTCGCCAAAAAATACTTGCTTTGGCAGGCTATATGCCAATGCGCTAAACTGAGTAAACCGTACATCACAACGGGTACCATCAACAGCGAAATTTACCGCACCGAGTGCCTCCAGAAGCGTCTGTGGCCCTTCCTGCGCTCTCGCGGAGGCGAGACATTATTTTGGTCTGACCTGGCAGAAATTTACCAGAGATTCGTCCGGTGGAAAGATTTTGGCCATAATGAAGGTCAAAGTTCGAAAATCGTCCAAGGTGTTTAAAAACGAACTGGAGTTGAAGAAAGAATGGATGAAAGTGACCAAAAAGGTCGGCTACACCGTTGGACAAAATGTAATGAGGGGTCTTAAGGGAAAGGTGCGGGTTTCAGCGATAGAAGGAAATTGAATAAAGTAATTATGCCGAAACATAATCCATATGTATTAGTTCATTCAAGAAAATCCGACTTAAAATAAATTTTTTGGGGAACATTTTTGTCTGGTGCATTTTTTTCGAGTACAGGCCTTAGGATGTCCGTTCTCTGTGATTTGATGAAGATCATAAGATGAAACAGGACGAAGATGAGAATGTTGTGACGACAAACCTGGTGGCACAGAGTAGTATTCCATTTACTTGAGGTCGAATGGAAGCCAAATGGAAGCATCGGCGTTGTTTCTTGTTTATGGTTTTTTAAGGGTGAATCGATAATTATTGCAACACTTTCAAACTTCCGTAATTTTTTTTATACTTAGCCCAAATTGACAAAATTTTTGTATAGTCATATTATATATTTTTACGTCCGCCATATGCACTTGTGGCGAACGGAGTGACCCATTCTTTACCAAAGGCACCATCAATAAATGGTGAGATTGAAAAAAAACCAAGACCCTCCTCGGTCAAAAACTGTTGTTTTGGCCTGATTTAGCTTCATGCCACTGTTCCAAAACCGTGAGAGGTATGGTATGCGGTTAATTCATGAGATAAACATACACAGCAAAACATAATAAATTTTAACAGGCGAGTAAAATTCCTCCTCGTTTAATTCCAAACCATAGCAAACAAGCGTAAACAATGGGATTGTTTGCACTCTTTCATACGCCATACGACATTGTTGGAAAACTTTCATACAATAGACGTGATTTAGGCAATATCCAGCATTCATTTACATGAAATATCCCAGTAATTTCTGTCATATATAGCATTTTCTTTATGTGCATTAAATAACGTAGACAATTAAATGTTTCTTTTATACTGTGTATGAACCCACACGGAAGAAAGAAAGTAACTAAAATTGAGTATTTTTAAACTTAAAATTGAGTACTGTTGTTGAGCTGGAGAGATGGGTAAATTTGATTCTGCACATTAGGTAATGATTACTCAATGGGTAACTAGTTCATTGACAACTCATTTTTGAGTAAAAATGGAAGTCGTTTGCATACTTTTATTATTTGATGTATATCAGATTTAAATATCGTATAACATTAAATATGTTACGGTACTAAACTAGCGTTATTGTTAAAAATCACAAAAATTAACAAATAAAAAAAATCAATAAAATTATCATGAAAATTTATGTTTTTATTCTTTCATCAGTTTATTTTGAATGTTGTATAACATTTACGAAAAGCACTTTATTTTAAATGTTGTATAACATTTGCTAACTAACCGTCCGGAAAAGTGCTCATTTTTTTAGTTTTTACAAGTTTTATTGCATTAGGTTAAATTTACCCACAATAAACTTTGGATACCGTTACTCAAATTTGAGTACTATGGCGTGTACTCAAATTTGGTTTCCCGCACGGAACTCCAGAGTTGGGTGAAATGAACTTAATTTGCGTACTTTGTTTCTACAGTGCACCAAAGTGTTCTGAACTTCGTCCGGTCGAAACCTCTTGGACCATGATGGAGCGTAACCCGGATAAAAATAACCATACAATTACAATACATTAATATAAAATAACATAAAAATCTATTTTTGACCATGAATCTTATTGTTTATGAATCAGATAAAGGAAAAATGCATATTGTCATTACAATTGATCTATAAATCACTCCATTTGCGAAACAATACAATTAGTAGTGTTTGGTTCAAATTTGTTCGGAAAATAATGTTTTTTCTATAGTTAAGATACATAACAACCCCCCTTTTCTATTGCCGATATCTCATTTTTCATTAGATTTTATTGTGGTAACAATAACTCCTATTGTCAGCTTATAGTTGTGAACAATAAGATTAATTGTACATACTATAGATTCTATTGTATGGTTACAATACATTCAATTGTAAATCTATGAGATTTTTTCATTCGGGAAACTTTGGAAGGCAAAATGAGGTGAAGGACGAAAATGATATAATGCACAGAAAACAAAAAAATAATCTTAACAAACGCGTAAAATTTCCTCTCGTTTAATTCCAAGGCAAAGCAGGCGTAAACAACGAAATTGTTTGCAATATTTCATTAGCCATACAACAATGTTTGCAATCTTTCACACAACAGGCTACATTCAGGCACATTGAAATATCCCATTATTTTCTGTCAAATCGAGCATTTCCTTTATGTGCATTAGATAACGCAGAAAATTCTATGTTTCTTTTTATCTGTGTGAGGATGTGGAAAAAAACTGAGAAGAACGTATCGGAAACGACCATACAGCGTACTGATGGAGAGCGTCAAAGCAAATATTGAAATTTTACTCAAACTCATCCGGAAATGTATTCAGCGTATGTAAACTGAAATAAATAGACTAAAGTACTGTAAACATTTGGTTTCATTTCGATAGTCGATGTTCTAATCAATTTAAAGTGTGGCAATAATTATCGACTCACCCTTTCGCTCACACTTCAATGTCATGCACTCAAAAAAAATCGACACGTTGTTTTCACGTAAAATTTCACGTAACTTCCACCTGAACACGTAACCAAATTTTCTTCAGTAAAATCAGGTAAACATTACGTGCTATTGAACTGTACGTGAAAAATCACGTAACGTTTATGTGATTTTCACGTAGAATGTGAATTTACGTGGAAATCACGTAGCTCTCACTGGTTTTGGCAGTGGATGAAAATTACGTGCGTTTCACGTGGATGTAACGTGTCGATTTTTTTGAGTGTGTAATTTTCGGTGCCCTCATACAGACACATGCAAGCTGTCTTTAGAACATAGGGAAGAGTTGAATGAGACGAAACAATAAATTCACGTCCAGTTCAAAAGTTCACTTTGCAACTACTTTAGTTGCCTTAGTATATGGATGCAAATGCCGAGATGTCTTCATCGAAAAGATAAGAAGTTTCCAGGAACGACTCACAGTGAACTTGGAAATCGTTACGTAATTCTATGGTTGTTGCGCTTCTATTGCGAACATTTTGGGAGCCACACGGCCGCTCTTCTTAACTTCAAACATAGTTATATTCGACTCAGTTTCGTCGACAATGGAGTAGCTCAAATTTCCTCAAATTGTGTCAGGATTGACAAGTCGACTTGTATCAGATGGTTTGTGGTTGTAGTGCCGACTTATATACCTAAATAAAAAATGCTCAAACTTTGAATTACTTCACTGTCTTGATTAAATTTAGTTGAAAACGACTCAGTTCTCGCTAAAGAAGAGTTGGGTTCTAAATATCTCTATAAACGACTGTTGTCGTAGCTGATTAGGTAGAAAAACAAAACTAGTTTAAATATAAGGAAAAACATCCGTGGACCCGAAAAACATGAGGGGCAACAAAAAAAAATACTTTCGACCTAAGTGACATTTGGCAAACACGTCATATGCCTTTACACATACCAATGGACATTTCAACCACACTTTCCAGTTCACCCTCTAAGCGTTCGTCCAATTGAAGACCACCCTCAGAACATAAAATTTGAAAACTCACTGATCGTAGCTCCGCAGAAAATTCCAGCACCACTTGCCGTGTCCACCAATCCTGCCATCATCGGGAACTCGTTCACCATCGTTTCGGTTCCTCCGACTATCTTTTTCTGTGAAAATTGGTAGCAATTAATTACATAAGCAAACCCTTCCCAACCACCAAGATTGACCGATTACCTTCCGTCTCATTCCACACTGGCAATTGATCTTGGTTGCCGTGCAGTACAATCGTCCGCCGTTCGTCGTTGAAGACGATTGCAGCGAAACCACCAGCGAACTGCCACTGGATTCCGTCGCCACCGTTCCCGTTCCGCAGTAGGCTTTCCCATCGGATAGATCCATTTTACCACCAGTTGAAATCACCAGCTTATCGTAGAAGCAAGATGTGCTCTGTTTGTTTGACGAACACACATAACACACACACAGAAACGGTTCAATATTTGTCAAGTCCACTCTTGGAAACTTTGTAGGAACCTACCTGCGGTATGTAAACGTCCGGACAAGATAGCGCTATTCTGGATCCTGGTGTCGTCGTTAGCACCCACCGGCAATTGGTATTCGCTGGATAGAGATTCCCATAGTTTGGCGAGTAAATAGCGTAAGTTTGGCCAGCATCTATTTGACTATAATAATCACATCCGGCCGACTGCGCCAATGCAGTCGGCGGTGAACTGAAGATGGCAATGCAGGCCGCTGCCGCTGTAAGAAAATTTTGAACCGTTAAACTAACCCACCATGCGTCTCCTTTCTATGGTTGAGTTTGCGGGAGATTCAGCAAAACAAGTTTGAAAATCATCAACCGGAGGAGTTCATCAAGGAAAAATATCCTTTTAATTAACGAACAAAATCAATTATCCCTGAAGAGCCATCATTACCGAAACTAGGCCAAAATTTCATTTCCACTTCCGTCTTGTTCCACTGGTTAGCTTATTCAAATCGCATTCATAAATCGACGCTTATAAGTTTAAATGACTTTGTTCAGAAGGAATTTCGGGATAGCACTTTCACTCAAATTTCACTTTCGTCTTCTACTACACAAAACACTCCCGTTGCGTTCGAAAAGCCGACGCGTTGGCCACTGTGGTTTAAGCCTGACTTCGAGGGCTTCTTAATAAGTTGTGATGAGGAAAATATTTTCGCTCCGCCAAAAAGTTGGGGATAATTGCGTCTGTGTTTATGGAGCAGTTTGTTTTTCATAGCTTCGGTGGCAGGGGCGAGAAGGGTTCTCATCGTGGTCGGGATTTGTTTGATTTTGAGAGGGAAGCTGATGTGGACCAGCTGCGATAAGATTTTGGTTTGTTTTCATCAAAGCGCTTTTTAGGGATGGCAAGGTGGTTGTCGTCCAGCGGGAAGAGGATGTTATCTTCTCGTATGACAATCACATTATACGAGCATGTTTACCAGCATAAGATATTTTTCATATCATTTTGGTAATGTGATAATTTTTATGGGTTTCAAATCTTATGTCATTACATTATGTCAATTGGCCGTTTGGTATAATCCAAACCGTCATTGAAAATTAATGCTACTATCTTCAGTTCAATATTATCCTAATGAATTGTAAAAATAAAAAGAAAGATTACGTATATTTGAGCTAAAACCAAGTTTTTATACATCAAAGGATTTAATAGTTTCAGAACGAACACTATTCTAAATATTTGTATTTAGTATTTATACATGTCGTTGTTAATCAATAACAAATAATCATTTACAAATACACCGTGAGTCATAATTCATTGCTTACATAGTTTGTAGACAACATACTAATATTGGAAGTAGAAGTAGTTTTAATTGCTTTTGCTGCTTAAATTTTGAAATACAAAACTTACAATTGAGAAATTTCCTGATAAAAAAAAATAAATTTGAAGCACCTAAATTAAACTTCAGACAATATTGTTAAACTTTTGTCGAGGAGCAGAGTTCGACATTATGTTTAAGATTCTTGCCTGAGCTGTGTGGTTTATGAACAGATTCATTATACATAAGTACGAGCTCACCGAATCAGCGTCTAATGCTAGAATGTCGATAGTATGAATTTCAGCTGTTTTATGGTCCCTCTAGGGACAATCAGTACTAGGTCAGAAGCAGCACACAATTATATTGGTAAGTAAAAAGTTTTAATACAGTTCAAAGTAGTGTACAGGGTGTCTCATAAAAGGTGTCACTAAAACAAAAGGGGATTCCAGTAAAACAAATCAACCAAATCATAGCATTTATTTTTCATTTGAAAGAAACTTGATATAGAAATAAGCCATATTAATTCAATTCGAATCTCTTGCCCTTTTCATTGATAACGTTGCGTAAACGCTTTGTAAACCCATCGCAGTTGGCTCGCACGATTTGCTGAGGAATTTGTTTCTAAATATCAACCAAATGTTTCTTGAATCGATCTAAAGAAAGCCCTTTCGTAGGGCCTATATTTTGAAGAATATAGCCCCAAACAAAGTAGTCAAGTGGGCTGAGATCCGGTGAAGGTGCAGGCAATTCTTCGCTTGTGATGAAATCGGGCAATTTTTCCGCGCACCACGCTTGTGTCTCGTTTGCCTTGTGTGCTGAAAAGAAACGGTGCCCCATAACATGATTTTCGATACATTCTGATAGCGTTCTATAGCTAGTTTATTTCTTGGAATCATGTCAAGACTTTGGCCATACACACGATCATAATTGGTTGATTATGACTGTTCGGAAGGAGGAAGAGCTTTTCATGCGAAAATAAAATCTCGCAGTCACCGTGCTGAACCAAACGATTTCTGCTTCTTTGGACCCTGACTTGCTTTTGGCGCTCCGTCAACCCGAGAACCCGTTGTTTTTTGTGCGGCATTCCAGATCATGTCTGAGGAGCCTGTTTATTGAAGCAGAGGACATTTGAAATTGTTTGCACAATTTACGGCCAGATACGGCCGGATTACGTATTCGTTCCCTCATACTCCCTCAAACGGAATCGCCTATTAATCTTCAGCGATAAGCTGTCAAAAGAATACACTCAAAACGGGTTTAAATAAATCCGCTGTTAAAATTACCCAGCTGAAAAAAACCAAGACTGCTAAAAGGTGACACTTATTGTGAGAGACACTGTAAAAATGTCTCACAAGCGGCTTTTTACAGGAAGAACCCCTTGTCCAAGGTGTGGAGCCAAACCAGCTGTTGCTATTGAAAGGCTTCAAAATAAAGATAAAACAACCAAACAATCTGGACGCATGGATCAGTTTCTTAAAAAAATACAGCTCCTTGCACAGTAAAGACTGTATTCGATGGAATTTGGACACACGCAATAACTTTTTAGCGTGTGGGTAAAAATTATTGAAATTTTAACTGAATGTATTTCATTGTGTTATGTCAATTGTGTAATGAGTTTCGTGAAAATCGGTCGAGTGATTTCAGTGATGGCTTTGAATGAAGAAATAGTGCGCCAACAAATTTTGGGCACTCACTTCGAAAACCCAAACGCTTCCCATCGATGGATCGGAAAACAGCTCGGAATCGCACATTCAACCGTATCTCATGTGATCAAAACGTTCAAGGACCGTATAACAACCAAGCGGAAAAATGGTAGTGGCAAAAAACGTGGCACATCAAATCCGGAGAAGGCCAGGATGGTATTGAACCAATTTAAGCGTTATCCCAACATTTCGATCAGGGATGTTGCGAAGAAGGCGAAAGTTTCAGTTTGTTTTGTGCAGAAAACAATGAAACGTTCCGAATTAAATGTGTACAAGGTCCAGAAGGCACCGAACCGGGGCGATAAACAGAACTCGGTGGCCAAAACTCGTGCAAGAAAATTATGCAGGGAGTGGCTCACAAAACCGTTCTGCATTGTGATGGACGATGAGACCTACATTAAAGCCGACACCAATCAAATGCCAGGACAGGAACACTACGTCGCCACCACCAATTCCACGGTGTCGCGAGTGATTAAGCGGTTCGAGGAACGGTTGACCACCGATCGGAAGCCCAGAAGTGAAGGAAACAGTATTCCGTACAACACCAAAAATCACAACCGCGTAGTTGGGGCCTTCAACCGAAATCCGAACGCCTCCGTTCGGGATGTGGCTAAGAAGCTGCACCTAAGCCGAAGTTTTGTCCAGAAGGCCAAAACTAAGACTGGGCTTCGAACGTTCAAGGTACAAAAGGCTCCTAATCGCGACGAGAAGCAGAACAAGTGCGCCAAAACCCGTGCCAGGAAGTTGTACCTCAACATGCTGACGAAAGTTGAATGCTGCATCATGGAACGAAACATATGTGAAAGCCGACTTCAAACAGATCCCCGGCAACCTGTTTTTCACGGCCAAGGATAAGTTCAGCGTTCCGGAGCATGTCCGCACTCAGAAGATGTCCAAATTTGCGAAGCAGTTCCTGGTTTGGCAAGCCATCTGCACGTGCGGGAAGCGGAGTGCACCTTTCGTGACCCAGGACACGATGAACGGACAGGTGTACATAAAAGAGTGCCTCCAGAAGCGGCTGCTTCCTCACCTGAAGGCCCACAACGTCCCAACAATCTTCTGGCCGGATTTGGCCTCATGCCACTACTCCAAGGACGTGCTGAAGTGGTATGCGGAAAATAAGGTCAATTTCGTGCCGAAAATGTTCAACCCTCCCAACACTCCGGAGCTCCGCCCCATCGAGAAGTACTGGGCGATTATGAAGCAGCACCTTCTTAAACGACCTAGGGTAGTGAAGACAGTCGAGGAACTGAAGAAAGTATGGGTTTACATGCAAAAAACGGTTGATTCACAGGTTGTGCAGAATTTTATGGTTGGGGTTAAGGCCAAGGTGTGGGCATTTGCGTATGGACTGTAAATAAAATACGAGTAAAATAATAAAATGAAGTTTAATAGTTACTTCTCAATCCCTGAAAATTTGATGGCAATCGGATGAAAACTCGAATTTTGCGAATCAATTTTGTGTGTGGCAATTTCATCGTGGACACCCTTTAAGTTGGCCGTTCCGGAGAGTGTACGGAAGAAGAAACTGTCGAAAATCGCCAAAAAAATCCTTGTCTGGCAAGCGATCTGCGGATGTGGCAAAATGAGTCAGCCCTTCATCACCTCTGGGACCGTCAACGGACAAATCTACAAGGACGAATGCCTCCAAAAACGACTTCTGCCCCTCTTGACATCTCACGATGGCTCGACACTGTTTTGGCCGGATCTGGCATCTTGCCACTATGCCCGGCCCGTCTTAGACTAGTACAAAGATAATAATGTAGTTTTTGTACCAAAAGACGTCAACCCTCCAAATACTCCGGAACTTCGCCCAATTGAAAAATTTTGGGCAATTATGAAGGCAAAGCTCGTTAAAACTCCTAAACTGATGAAATGAACTTGAACTAAAGAAAATGTGGTTAAAAGTAAGTAAGCAATTCGGTCCTATCATTGCCCAAAATTTGATGAAAGAGGTAATGGCAAAGGTGCGGGCATTTGGGTTGGGAGAAGTGGTTCAATAAACCATTGATGTCAAAACTTAACCATTTAGCAGTACTTTATTTCCAGAAAGTTTGAAAAGAATCGGGCTCAAGGAAAATTTGTGGTGACCTATTTTGAGTGTCCAAATTTCTTCGAATACAGTCTTTAGTGCGTGATTTGAAACCCACAATTCGTACAACCATACAAATATTGAATGAATTCAACGTATTAAGACATTTAACGAATAGAGTCCTCGAAAAGATGTCTGCAAAACGCACAAGTGAGTGATGGGAAGAAGTAAGAACCGAAAAAACGGAACAAAGCCAAAGGGATTAAACAAGGATGCTCATTGTCGCCGAACATCTGTACATTAATAATCTAAAAAGTGCTTTTAGAAATGAAACATACAGATAATAGCAGAGAAAGTAGAAGCATTAGAAAAAAAGCAATGAAGAACGAATTTACAAACGTAAAACTATAAAACAATATTAGTAAGAGCCATGTTTTAGTCAGAGAGCCACAAAACGATAGGAATATTCCAAAAGCAATGAAAATAGATGAAGATTAGAACAACATAGTAAAGAGTATGAAATATCAAGGAACATGTTTAACAGAGACGTTAGATAAATCTACTATAAAGAGGAGCTTGCAAGCTGTAGGTAGTAGCAAGGTGATTTTGAAGATTCTAAAAATATGAATCAACATGGGAATTGTCAAATATTATTAACAAAACAGTCATTCCTCCATCAATATTTTATGGAACTGTTAGAAAACGAAATTGAAAATCTATCCATAGATGTGAAATACAAATAGTATAGAAGATACTTAGATTTATAAGGGATAAACCTAGAGGAAAAATAAAATTATCAAGGCTGTAAGACAGAAAAACACCTGTGAAAAAGATTCGAGTAATCATGATTAGGGTCATGTACAAAGAACGGCAAATTGGGAATTCATTGAGAGTTGCTACGGTAATAAACGTGTGTGTGTGTATGTGTGTGTGTGTCTGAAATCATAACTCATTGGTAGGCAATGGTATTATGGAAGAAATCTGTTTACAACAATCCCGCAAGTGACCATTGAAAGCAACTTTAATCTGAGAGCTAGAAAGTGATAGCTCTACTGAAGATCCAGCAACCAATTTCAGAATGTCTGGCGAGTGGGCGTGCCATTCCGATGTTACTCTCACATAAAATACGCCTCGCTTGGTAACATTACTGATATCATTTGGATAAGGGCACTGCAACACACTTCCAGATTTGGAAATGGTAAAATTCCAAACCAGGCACGTATTTAGTATTATTTAAAAATAAGGTTATTTTTATATAATCTGATAAATCTCACCTATGCATAGCTATGGTCGCCTCGTTAATGACACTATCTTGTTCACCCGTAAAAATAGAAAAAATATACGTTGATTCGTAATTAATTTCATGCAATCGCGACACAATAAGCGCAAAAATTGTGTTGCTAAACCACCCATTAGATATGCAACCTGCATAGCAAAACATTGTACACCACGTGGTGAATGCAGGGGGATGCAGGGTGGATATACAGTTAGAATGACCAAAAAATTCATTTTTTTCTGCATAAAAAGTTAGTAAGTTTCCCGTAGAATACGCCCCTTGAACCTTTTTTTTCAAAATTCGAACTCCAAGTGTTTCTTTTCATCATTTTTCGAAGACGCCTTTTTCGCGCGCAGCAGGTATAAAGAGAGGCTTGACCGAGAAGACCTATTTTCTATTGTGTGTTGCTCAACACAGCATTTTCGGAGTTTATGCCGGTGATAACTCGAAGACTAATTATTCGATTTAGCTGAAACTTAGAGGATTTCTTTAATATCGTATTATCTTCTATGTGAATTAAAATTATTGTAATATTTTATTATCAAATGTGGAAAAATGTGATAAAATGGCGGAAAAATTTGATTTTTTTCAAAAAAGTTACGCCAAAAGTGCAAATATTTTTTTAACATTTTTTTAAAATTAATCTACTACCTGTAAATGTAATTATTGTATTTTTTTTGGGTCAGCAGGTTTCAGATCAAAACTGCGACCAGGAAAGCCGGCACAAGCAAAATACAACGATTTTTTCAACGCACTCTAGCGGCCGCCATTTTGTTGAAAAAAATTTGAAATGTTTTATTATTAATTTTTTTATACTACATGGATACACTTATAATTGTTAAAAAATTTCGATTGATTTGAGTAAAAATTTTGCTTTGAATTTTTTTTTCAAGAACGAGTTTCCAAAAGTTATTTCCCCTTAAATTATGTGCCAGAATTTCACGCGCGCATGCGCGTTTTTTCGTTAGTGTCTTCTGACAAGCAAATGGCCGCTTTCTACATGCACTGGTCTTCTTTTTTCTACTACACACTCTGACAAAATCAAAATCCTCGCTGTGAGGCGACTTTATATCGAACTTCAAAACTGCCTATAATCATCGATTACTCGCGACAATGCGGAAAACACTCTAACTTAATAATTTATGTCCGGATGTCACAACACTACCACTAATAAACAAAATTAAGCTGCTGTAACTCTTCTTTCGGGTGCAGGGCGAAGCACAAAAACACAAAAAAAAAACGGGAGAATACTACCGAAACTCCCACATATTGGGAGGGAATCAATTGTATTCACTACATCTTTCCCAAAGCACGCGGAGATGTTATGATTTTATTTAGTTTAAGTTTAATTACAAATTATTGTTTGATTTTTGATTTTCGCGAAAATTACGCAGCAAAAACAAAACACGTCAGTTTCAAAGCACGGCTTGCTGCGATCCTTCAGAGTTGCAATGGCAATGGAGTGTTGCACAAAGATAGGTAATGACCTGGAATGTTTCTATTAAAGAAGATTAAAATAAGATAACAGATCCGCAAACGAGAAAGAAAGCAACGGCACCATTGTAACGATAGCAAAATTAACTAGGAGCAATGAGCAAGACCATTTTGCTACATTGAAAAACATTTAATGTACGTTTACTGATCTTAATACAGGAATATAATAGAACAAAGTCTGTCAGCAGCATTATAATGACTCCAATAACAAAAACGTTAATTTCCCAGTTTTGCTGAAAATGAGCTTCAACCCATATCGGTAATTTACTTCGGTTAGGAATTGTACAATTCTACGCTTTTTTAACGTTATTTAATAAAATAAAACTACGCTACTCCATGATAACTCGTATGATAACAAACCGAAACGGATATTTTATAACATTATCACTCCCGACACACGAGCCTGGTTTGTTTTTGCCATTTTCAATTCAGTTGTCAAAATGGCGTCGAAGCAAGAAGAGTAGCGTCTCAAAATTTATCACGCGCATAAGCAAAATCCAAATTATTCCCACGCCAACTTGGCAAAATCACTTAATATTGCCAAATCAACCGTGATGAATGTTATAAAAGTGTTTGACGATTACCAGGACCAGCCGGGTTCAGGAGGAAACTGAAACCAGGAAGCCGCAGCGACTGAAAGAATTTTAGCATCGGAAACAACTAGGGAAAGTCCAGTCAACAGGGCAAAGAGCAAAGAAACGAGCCGGGCAACAGCCAAAAGAAGCGGGCGTAAATTGTAAACAATTTTGTTGACCTAGTTTGACTGCGTCATTATAGACGATGGAACATATGACAAGGCTGATTTCAAGCAACTTCCAGCTCAAGAGTTTTATATGGCTACCGGAAAAAGAAGAGTTCAAGATAAGTTTGAGCAGAAAACATTGTCACAGTTCCCGTAAAAATACTTGGTTTGGCAGGCGATTTGCACCTTTGGGCTCAAAAGCGAAAGTTTCATGACAACTGGCACGGTCAACCAAGATATTTATGTAAAGGTTACTTGCAAAATCGCTTATTGCCTTTCTTAAAGAAACATAGTTGTTCCGTGCTGTTTAGGCTAGAAGTCGCTTCTTGCCACTACGGAAAAATGGCTCTGGAATGGTATATCGCTAAAAGTGTGCAAATTGCACTCAAGGAGAAAACCCCTTCAAACTCGCCGGAATTACACTCAAAAATATTGGGCAATCATCAAGAGGAATCTCAAGAGAACTAAAAAAAAACAGTTGGAAGTGAAAAACAGTTCAAGACAAATTAGCATCCAGCGTCAAATAAGGTGGATATAAAAGCGGTACAAAACTTGATGGAAGGTGTGAAACGTGAAGCCTGACAGTTCGCATTTGTAAAATCGGAAGCCCAATAAAATAATTTTCTTGTGTTTTGTAGACGATGAACTTCAAAAAGAAATAAAGATTGATCATTTGTATAATAAACTAATCGGTGTGCACTTAATCATGTTTGTCCAATTTTTGACCGTTCCACCCTTTACTCAATGCTTTAGATAATTTATAAGTGGAGAAGTGATATTGATATTCATGCAAGTACTTTTTAAACGTTGAAAAAAACAACTAAAAGCTATTTGTGCCATATTTGGCTCAAAATCGGTAGCAATCCTTTTTAAGCCATTTTAATTCAGAAAAACATCGAATTTCAGAATTCAAGAACATTTAATAAGCCGTGTCCTTCTGCACAGCTTCTGTTATTCTTCACAGTCACCATCTCAGAACTAGCTGGGATTTAATGGTCGGTTGATCCCGGAGGAAGAAATAAGAACACACAGTCATATCTAGTCTTCTCTTTGCTTTTTGGATTTTACTACTTAGACAGCGACTTTCACTGGACACCTTTGGAAAATTTAACATCAAGTGATTTCAAAAGTGTAGCAGTGAAACTCATCACAGTTGAACGTTCGAAGGTAAACCAGTCCACGAAAAATGCACACGTCAGATTTGTATCGTTGTTAACTTCTCTCCGCTCAATTTCCACACCAGCCCAGGATTTTTTAAGAGAGTAAAAGAAATCTGAAGTTTCGTTGTTTCGACCAGTTTCTGTAAATATTCTAGTCCAATCCAAATCCAATCCAAATCCAATCCAAATCCAATCCAAATCCAATCCAAATAAATCCAATCCAAATCCAATCCAAATCAATCCAAATCCAATCCAGATCAATCCAAATCCAATCCAAATCAATCCAAATCCAATCCAAATCCAATCCAAATCAATCAAATCCAATCCAAATCCAATCCATCAATCCAATCCAAATCCAATCCAAATCAATCCAAATCCAATCCAAATCAATCCAAATCAATCCAAATCAATCCAAATCCAATCCAAATCAATCCAAATCCAATCCAAATCAATCCAAATCCAATCCAAATCCAATCCAAATCAATCCAAATCAATCCAAATCCAATCCAATCAATCCAAATCCAATCCAAATCCAATCCAAATCAATCCAAATCCAATCCAAATCCAATCCAAATCCAATCAAATCCAATCCAAATCCAATCCAAATCCAATCCAAATCCAATCCAAATCCAATCCAAATCCAATCCAAATCCAATCCAAATCCAATCCAAATCCAATCCAAATCCAATCCAAATCCAATCCAAATCAATCCAAATCAATCCAAATCCAATCCAATCAATCCAAATCCAATCCAAATCAATCCAAATCCAATCCAAATCAATCAAATCCAATCAAATCCAATCAAATCAATCCAAATCCAATCCAAATCAATCCAAATCCAATCCAAATCAATCCAAATCCAATCCAAATCAATCCAAATCAATCAAATCAATCCAAATCCAATCCAAATCCAATCCAAATCAATCAAATCAATCCAAATCCAATCCAAATCAATCCAAATCCAATCCAAATCAATCAAATCAATCCAAATCTAATCCAAATCCAATCCAAATCCAATCCAAATCCAATCTAAATCCAATCTACTATTAATTGTTCTACTGTGTATTACGTATTAAACTTGTAAACCTAAACATCATTCATCAACAACATTATTCATTGATCAACTACATCAAACGATAACTGTTCATCGTTGACGACTTGCACAATCCTACCTCCCGGCGAATGTCTATTTGTTTTAGCAAACGAGACGGGGAGAACGACGGCTCATTGCGTTGCAATCGTCTTCGCGAGCAAGAATCGTCGGATGCCGCTCGTTCCACTTTAAAGCTCCGCCAGTCCAGCATGGAAGAGCTACGGCTGAGAGCGGGAAGATAAAAATTAATTGTCATTCACTATATCTCGCCCCAACCAGCCTCCTCCCCAACCATCCTTTCGCGTGCCACTGGCGTGGAGATACGGAAATGCGGGTGCCTTCTAGGAAACTCATCTGGATGTGTGCTTGTGTGTGTGTGTGTGTGTGTGTGTGTGTGTGTGTGTGTGTGTGTGTGTGTGTGTGTGTGTGTGTGTGTGTGTGTGTGTGTGTGTGTGTGTGTGTGTGTGTGTGTGTGTGTGTGTGTGTGTGTTATTGTGTATAGTTCCTCAATCATTCAGACAGCGTCACTCAGTCGGTGGACGGTTGTTCCCTTTTCGGTTTGAAGTTGTTCAAGCCGGAACAAAACCAATGTTAACTTTCTTCTAATTTAGGAGATAAGCCAGATGGGTCTGACAACGACCAAAACATCTTAGGGAGGCAGACTGACATGCGGTTGCGGTTTCATTTTCGGATCCTCAGTTTTCGCGAACAGCTATCAAATTTGATGTGGCGTTAAATGATTGCTGTCCATCGCCGGAGTGGAAAATTATGCCGATAAGGAGATGTTGATGGCTACGGAAATGATTTAAAATTTACTTTCCCAGTAGACGATCTATCAGCTAATGATTGTTGCAGCAGCAAACAATTGAATTAATTTTGCAAACTCAGATGATTTAATGCCTGTAAACATTGAGTGGCTGTTTGAAACTGGGTTATAGTGACTATGTGCCAGACCATTCAACGTAAACGAATGCAAACAGGTGATTATGTAATATTTTCAAACTTAATTACAGCAATCACGTATGAAGGGTGCAATTAATTTTATAGGTGCAAATTAAACATAAAAATGCAAACAACTACAATGGTTCCATTAAGTTTGCAATGGTTGAATCTGATAAATGCATTTGGAAAAAATCGAACACCTCTACTTCAATTCGTAATGAATGTTACAGTGTTGGAGTACTACATAAAGTGTGTTTAAGGTAAATGTTTTCAAATACTAAAGACTCTTCACATAATAGGCAAGCTCTATTAGGCTTAAAGTTCCTAGTAGGTGCAGGTATCGTATTTTTAAGTCGAATACATAGTAGACATAGTCTAACTTATTTTACGCTTATGGGTGGTAACACGTGTCGTGTTTCCAGATTTTAACCTGAAATTTTGCTTACTTTCCTTCCTCTTTTATAGAGTAATTAAAATATATCAATTACGATTTCAATTGTTTTTACTGAATCGACACCAACAATGCAATGGTTTTGTTTTCTAATTAAAACTTTCACACTACCATGCATCTAAAAATCCATCAACTTCAACTCTTATTCCACTTAAAAAAAACGGAAAACAATTGTAGCATCAGTATTTAATACAATAACACCATTGTCGACAAAATGAGCATTAAAGTATAAACCTCAACATAAACTTTGTTCGATGATGATGACCATTATTATGTTATGTATAACTACATAAGCATTTAATTTAATTGCTGCATAATTAACTCACAGCATCATCACTTCGATATTACAACGGAAATGGTTATATCTGTCAGCTAGTAATAAATAAGTGCTAATAATTCCAATGATTGCATTATTATTTAGAAATTGATCCATGTCAGGAGACCAATCACCTTATAACGTACTCATGTTCAATCATTACATCATGACGATTATTACTATTGTGATATTACTTTTAAAATTATCATCAGTAACTTAAAGGCTGTTCACACTAAAATCCGGACAACGTATTTATCCTGTTTCTTAGTCAAATCCCTACAAAATAGAATTAAACTTGTTATGTACATAACCAACCAATACCAATTGTTTACAAAAGTGCATTCTGTATTCAAGATGGCGCCATCTGAACTAGAACGCAGGAAATCTATCTTGCACATATATTTGGAAAATCCCAATTCTACTGTTCGATTCATCGCAAAATCGGTCAATGTGTCAAAATCAACTCTTACAGATGTGATTAAACGTTATAAAGAGGGTTTTACTGTAAAAAAGAAAGCTGGAAGTGGTGGTGAACATACACAAAGCAACACGAGGAAGGAGAAAAGAGTCCTTACTGCTTTTCAGGGAAACCCGAGGGTGTCAACACGGACAGTTGCGAAAAAAGTGCAAATGTCAACCGGTTTATGTAAAAAGTGAAGTCTAAGCCTGGATTGAGATCATTAAAAACTCAAACATACCCAGATGTAAAAACATGCTCCAGAAAGCTTTATGAACTTCTCACAAAATTCTGTTGTGTGGTCATGGATGACGAAACAAACTGCTTAAAAAAAAATCAAATATCTATCGGAAACGTAATTTTACACTGCCACTAGCCGGAAAGATACCCCTGAACATCTGAAACGGAAGTATTAAACCAAATTCCCTAAAAAAAAACATCAGCAATATGTTCCTGTGGGCAAAAATCATAGATTTTCGTAACCACAGGTACCGTAAACGCTGTGATTTACCGGCAAGAACACCTCAAAAAGCGGCTCTAGCCTTTCCTGAGAAAACATGCAACTCAATCCTTGTTCTGGCCAGCTGTCATTACGATAAAGACACCATCACTTGATATGAGCAAAATACCGTTATTTACGTTTCAGGGATTGTAATCCTCCAAATTGTCGACAGCTCCGCCCGATTGAAACATTCTGATCAATGGTCAAGGGAAACCTCAAAAAGCTTGGTGGCTCACTGTTTCGAAGAAAATTGACAAGGATACCATGCAAAGATTGATGAAAGGAGTTAATAAGAAAGTGCGCGCAACAGTTTATGGAAATAATCCATATAAATCTATATACAGTTTCGTTCTTTTTTACAGTATCACTAATGAAACGCGATCAAATTCCGTTAAATTCCACTACAGAAAACTAATCTTTTGACAGATAGGCCTATTTTGTCTGCGACTTAAAGTCTTCGTCAGTGTCGAGTGCTATGCAGTGTTAACCGTGCCACGCCAAATTTCAGTGCGATACTGACCTTAGTTTTGTTTTGACAGCTGATTGATGTTGACGTGCTCGGCATCATGTTGAATATGGATAAAAATGATTTTCGTTCTCCATAAGCGCAATGGGATTATATTCAAACAAATTAGTTTAGTGGTATTATGAAGAAATCATCAAACTGGGCTCTTCGATCACTTCTGCTATCGTTGGATTGAAACTAGAAGAGTGTAAAGAAAACTTTCTAAAGGATGTCTTTAAGAATAATCTGTTGCTTTCCAGAAAAACATCATACATTTTTGAAATGAAATTTTATCTATGAAAATGGTAATGATCTTCTCTGTTCTTCAGCGTTTCCAGAGCCTTAAGAATTAAACATACCAAAATTTTCTTTTCAGTAACAAAGCAGTAGATGTCAGATGAGTTTTGTAAATAAATGTTTAATATTGAAAATGTATCTTATTTAGTATATCTAGATACATACATGATTTTATGTTTAGGTTGATTCGGGGCTCGATGCAACTGGCCTTCGATGTTCTGTTGTTTATTGGAGCGGTCCAATTCTTTTAGCGGATAATGGTAGTTACATACTTTCAGCCTTTTTTTTTAACCAAAACAAACCCTGCTCTCAGAGATGGCATTTCGCACTTATCTTAAGCCGGTGCGTGGAATTTGTACCATCACAGAAGATACAACCATAGATCACCGCAGATAAAACAAAATGCTATTTTATTCAGTGGTAAATAGTCGGAGTGAAGTCTAGGATTATTTTTTCAATAGGGCGAATCTAACAATGAGAGGTTCTCACCATTCTCGCTCTCTTGCATTAATAACAGCGCCATTATAAAACTTTTGAGGGATTCTTTAGTACAGATAGAAACACAACAGTACTGGCTAGTATACTCTTCAAATAGTAGAATTAAAAACGTAAAGCTAAATGGATTATGAATGAAAGAGAAAGTTATCAAAGAGTCTCTCAATTGCCTAATGAAAAAAAAAAACCCTAGAAGTGTGCACTAGCCTGGGACACTGACATATGGAAGAAAAATATATTCGCTCCCCATTGATTTTTGGAAGCCTTTTGGGTCTTATAACAACAGTGCAAAATTTCAGCTCGATTTGTGAAACTATATTTTTGCGCACGAGGTTTTAATTTTACATAGGATTTTATATGGGAAAACTTACTTTTACATAGAATTACCTGACGAGATGACCCGTTTCCATCTAAAAAAAAGTGAAGCCGTTATTATGCAAATAGAACAGTTTGACATCTGCAAATAGAACAGTTTGAATTTTGACCCAGGCTAGTGTGCACCTGTGATGAGATGGTTTGGAGTGATTGAAGAATCACTCTCTCTTTTAAACGACCGCTCTCACGTGCACTCATCTACCTTAGACCACGTGCTTTCGTCTGCGATCGCTGCCGCGTACACTTGAGTGAGAACGCACCAGTTCACATTCTGTGATTCGCTAGTGCGGTTGATGCATTCTTCTTTCGTCCTTTGTTATGTAGCGTCAAAGCGAATTTGCTTGCAATGACTGCTGTATATTAGCAGAAGATCCCACGCCAGTGCGCTTACCGAGGCGCACGCGCCAAGGAATTTATCTGCATTCACTTCTGTGAATTTGAGCGCTCGTCTTCTTCTTATTCTAAAACGATCGAGTGTTGTGTGAATAAAAACCATTTTTCCACTCACATGCGCTACCCTCGTGCAAACATGGTGGTGAATACAAACAAGAGAGAAGAGCTCTCGTTGAGGTAGGAAGAGTGTGTAGAATATTAAAATCTTTTTTTACCACACTGAGGATATAAACATCACTGCCTGCTGCTATCCTTTTCCTAACTATCCAACATCCCAGTGGCTTCCCGTGGAAGTGGAAGAGGATTTCTTGGTTTCCTTCAAAGTGATTATCACGTCAACGCATTCCTTCCGTTTCCCTACTTGACCAGCATTCGGGCACGACCGGCGCCGGAATTGCTTCATAATGGATCACCAGTTTTTACACATTGAGGACATATGTTAGTCACAAACATCATCTGTCCGTTCTTTGTGGAAATACAGCTGATCTGGCATAGCATCCGTGGGCGGTCAATCTTGCTCATGTTCATGCTCATGCTCATTCAATACGATTTACGTGCGAATCGTGATATGGAGCCCAGAGTATGCTACAATATTCAAGAATGGGTCTCATATATGCAACGCACAATATTTAGATTGTTCAGCGATCCTTGAAATTAAAATTAAACCTTATGATAAAACCGAGCATGCTGGTTGCCTTGTAGATGATGTTTTTACTAGGATTACTAGGCAAAGTAATCCCTTGACTGCCACAATGTGACGCTACTGCGAAAAAGAACATAATGTCTGGAGGTCCGTTTATATTTAGGCATACATGCCAAATTTCAGAGCGATACTGACCTTAATTTTGTTTTGACAGTTGATTTATGCCGACGTGTTTGGCATCATGTTTAACGTTACCTGGGCAATGTTGTCAGCTTCTCAACAGGGAAGCGAGTGGCTGCGACTGATCATTTTAAGCAGGGTATAGTTTTCATTCTCATTTTATTAATAATTTCAGCACGCCTTGTGACATCTTTGTATTTTAAATAACTTTTTCTTTTCAGAGCACGCAGCAGAATGACAGATAAATGCTTGTAATGCTCAATTTGTTTTCAGTATTTCAGTATAACTTTTTTATTAAAATTTTATTTCTGAACTATAATTATTATTCCATAACAGACCGGCATGTGATTATAAGCAGTGGAATTGTATTTAAATATATGTGTTCAGTGTTATTATGATAAGATATCCCATTTATATCAGAAAACATCGAGCCAGGTTCTTCGATCACTAAAACTGCTTTCTTCAACCTATAAAATAGTATTTTGATCCTCCAAAAAATAATTTTTATTGAAATTTATCTCTGCTGAAAGAACTGATCTACTCTGCTTTTCAGTTTTTTCAGGTCTATTTAGATATTAATACATATCCAATTTTTATTTTGCAGTAACAATTCAGTGGCTTTCAATTATATTTTGTAAATACATATATTATATTCTATTACGTACATAACATACATACATTCAATAACAAAGGGTAATGGGGGGGGGGGGGGGGTGTGTGGAAAACAGGGTGCCAGACGAAGTGTAGGCTAGATGAGGAATTCGTGGCTAAATGGCCCAAGTCAGGGATGATAATTAAATATGCCTTTCTTGATGGAAATCGTCAGATAGAGATCAGCGAAGGTCTAATTATCTAATAACCGAGAGTCTACAGTGAGTTTACTAACCCTATTTTTAACAAACCACCAGATGGAAATCCTAATGTGTATTGCTTACTGTTCATTTCCTGTTATAAGAGCGTTTCGTTGGAAGGAAATTCTTTTACCTTTCTGTGGGTTACGTGTAAGTGCATCTGCTGTCGGGTCCACATCCCCGTTTTTGGCCTTTCATACAACGAAATAGTGAGGATTACAGGTGTGTACAGTTTGATCTTGCCATTAGTGTAGAGAATAAGGTTGACTAAAGAAAATAAAATAAAATAAATAAAAATAAATTATAACAGTAATAATACTTAAAGAAAATTAATCTACTTCTTCAAAATTACATTGAAAGATTTTGTTTCGCTCCGCAAAAGAAAAAAATAAAATAAAATAATAAGAAGAAAACATATGCTATCCTTGCTTGAATATGACTGGCTCCGTAGCTAGCCAATGAGAAGCAACAGTAATCTCACGTTGGGCTATAAAAAAGCACGGTACCTCAGTCAGCAAGTCATTCCAGTTCGTTCAAGCGACACGTACGGACGTGTTTTTCGCTATCTCGGTTCGAAGTTTTGTTTCTTGTGTTTCCCTCTCGTTCGCTTTCTCGCGATTGCGCGCCCGGCTCGTGATATCTCGCCAGCTCTTGCCAACTTGCTAGCGTTGGCAAGCCAAAGGGAAACATTGCCAGCGTGTGCAACTTTTTCCGCTCGACCTATTGCCGTCGCAATGGGTCGTAAAAACCAACACGTGGTGACAACCACGCCGGCGGCTTCAGCTCCCGCAAGCGCACCAAGCTGCTCCAAGCGGCAACGGCATGACGACGCCGACACATCGGATCCAAACGCCCGTTTACTAGCGAGCAATCGTTTTGCTGCGCTCCCGGTACAGGAGGTACCGAAGAAGGTGAGAATCCCGCCGCTTTTCACCACGTCGAAGAACATTGCTGCGCTCAAGACGGAGCTTGCAGCAATTAAACTAACTCCGATGTTTAAGCTGTGCAGTACGGGCATAAAAATAATGTGCTCGACTGAAGCTGAGTACCGTGCTGCTGGTGCTCATCTGATCGCCAAGCAACACGAGTTTTTTACGCATGATGTTCCCGGAAACAAGCCGATGAAGGTAATTCTGCGTGGCCTCCCAGATTACACTCCGGAATACGTCTTTGCCGAGCTGCAGGCGGTGTCATTGAAGCCTTTGAAGGTGTTCGCCATCAGACGCCAGCAGCAAGGAAACCACCGGGACCAACTTTATCTGGTCCATTTGCAGAAGAGTTCCATCACGATCGACGACCTCAAGAAAATTCGGGCCATCTCCAACATCATCATCGAGTGGGACCGGTACCGCCCAAAACAACATGACGTAACACTGGTGCGGTAAGTGTCTGGCGTTTGGTCATGGGACCCGAAACTGCCACATGAAACCCGCTGTGGAAAGTGTGCCGGGCGCACACCACCATGGATTGTGCCCCGATGGATGAAGGTGCCTTATCAAAGTGCGCCAACTGTAGTGCTAACCACGAAGGCAGCAACCGAGCCTGCCCCAAACGAGCGGAGTATTTGGCCGTCCGCAAGCAGGCGTCAACCAAGTCCCTACATGGTCAACGCCGCCCGCCACCTCGAATGGATGAGAGAACTTCCGGCGCTCCGGTACCAAGTGCCGAATCTACCACCAGTTCCGTTGAACCATCGCCAAGCAAACCGCCCGCCAGCATCCGTTCAGCAACGATTCGCAGCTGCCGCCGCCGCCCCAACCCAGCTCCTCCTCCAGGCTGGGGCAATTCGAATCGCCAGTACCTCCACGCAACCACACGTCGATGGACAGCTCTACGACTCGGAACAAATGGTCGAGTTCGTCCAAGAGCTCTACCGCCAACTACGTTTCTGCCGCTCCAAGGAGGAACAGCTCAAAGCCGCCACATCCGTGACGATGAAGTTCCTGTGCAAGCATGGACCATAAACGCACCATCAGCATCGCTAATTGGAATGCTTGTTCCATCCGGAACAAAACGACTGAGCTCGGTGACTTCGCTTAACAGGAAGGCCATCGACATCGCCATCGTCACCGAGACACATCTCAAGCCGGGACTGAACATTTTCATCCCTGGATATCGGATTGTACGACTTGATCGTAGTGGCTCTACTGGAGGAGGAGTTGCGATCGCCCTGCGCTACAACATCAACTGCCAACTACTTCCGAGCTTCCAGCTGCAGTCCATCGAAGCCATCGGAGTCGAGATCGAAACTGCTGTCGGCCCTATCATAATCATCGCGGCTTATTGTCCCAAGCAAGCCAGCACCGCTAACGGAACAACAACGATCCTTCGGAACGACATTCGCAAGCTCACTCGGAGGCAGGGACAATTTATCATCGCCGGCGACCTAAACGCGAAACACGAAACCTGGGGGAACACCCGGCGGAACCGGAACGGAATAATTCTGCAGGAAGACCTGGAAGAGGGACATTACACCGTCCTGGGCCCGGATACTCCCACCCGGTTGAGCAGATCCGGGGTCCATTCAACAATCGACATCTTCCTCACCAACATGGGAAACAACATCGCCCAGCCGATCACACACCAGGAGCTCAGCTCGGACCACTATCCGGTGGTGGCCGAAGTTGGCTCCTCGGTCAACCGGCATCGTATTACCAGACGGAACTACCATCACGCCAGTTGGGAGAGGTTCCGACAACACGTTGACGACAACATCGATTTTGATATGCGCCTTGAGTCGGTTGATGACATCGAACGGCAACTGCAGAGCATCGAGCAAGCGATCTCCGAGGCCCGGGATCAACATGTACCGGTAATAGATCAGGTGAGTGACTCTGTACCCATTGATAGACCCACCAAAGAACTGATTCAATTGCGCAACGCTACCCGACGGCAATACCAGCGAACTGGTTTGCCTACTTTAAAAAGTCATTGCAATCGGATGACTAAAATTATTAAGGCCAGAATGGTGGACCTCAGAAACAACAATATTTCCGACAAGATCCGCTCTCTCCCAGATTGTGCAAAGCCGTTCTGGAAGCTGACAAAAATCTTAAAACTAAGCCAAGACCCATTCCACCGTTGATCCACTTGACAGCAATCGCTCCACGGATCGCTTAATTACTCCTGCAGAAGGCTGCTGAGATAGGTCAACATTTCGTCAGCTCCCACAATCTTGGACTAAACATCGTCAGTCCACACGACATGCCATTAGCGAGCTTGTTAGAACAATATCCATCAAAGTCCCAAGCGACTTCTCGGAAGAGTTGGAAATCTCAGCTGACGAATTGTTGACCTATATCAAAGCGTCTAAGAACATGAAGGCCCCAGGTTTCGATAACATCTTGAACTTGGAGCTCAAGCAATTGAGCCCCCAGTTCTATAACCATCTGGCGATAGTTTTCAACCAATGCCTGCGACTTAGCTACTTCCCCTCGTGTTGGAAGTCAGCTAAAGTCATACCCATCCGGAAACCTGGGAAAGATCCTTCGTGTTCCAAAAGTTATAGACCAATCAGCCTTCTCTCAGGAGTATCCAAGCTGTTTGAGAAAGCAATCCACCGTCGGCTTCTTTCATCTGCCGACGAGCTGAACATCTTGCTCGACGAACAATTTGGCTTCCGACGTGGTCTGTCGACAACTCACCAACTTAATCGAGTCAGTAACATCCTCAGACGGAACAAGTCTGTTTCGAAATCATCTGCCATGGCACTTCTCGACATCGAGAAGGCCTTTGATAACGTGTGGCATGATGGCCTGGTGTACAAGCTGCATCGATACAATCTTCCCATTTATCTGGTGAAGATAATTAAAAATTATTTGTCGGACAGGACATTCCGTGTTTCGCTGCAAGGTGCAGTTTCCGATGCACAGGAGATTTCCGCCGGTGTTCCGCAGGGAAGCATACTAGGTCCACTTCTGTTCAACCTATTCACCTCGGACATACCCCCGCTCCCTGAAAATGGATCTCTGTCGTTGTTCGCCGATGATACCGCAGTCGTCCACAATGGTAGGGTAATAAGAGCGCTTACAGCGAAACTGCAGCGAAGCCTGAATGTTCTGTCTGAATATTTCACTGAATGGAAGATCTGTATCAATGCGGCGAAGACCCAGGTCATCCTATTTCCACACTCCAACTCTCCCAGACTTGTTCCGCCTGAGGATTGTAAAATAAGCCTAAACAACACAACGGGGGAATGGGCCAAATCAGCTGTCTATCTTGGCGTTACCATAGACAGCAAGCTTATTTTCAGGGAGCAGGTTGACAAAACGGTCACAAAGTGTAACGTTCTGTTGAAGCTACTGTACCCATTGATCAACAGAAGGTCTACATTATCCCTGAAAAACAAGCTTGCTGTCTATAAGCAAATCATACTTCCAGTCATCGAGTACGGCATGCCAATCTGGGAGAGTTGCGCAAAAACACACCACCTGAAGCTTCAGCGTGTTCAAAATAAGTTCCTCAGGATGATCCTGAACACCCCTCCGAGGACAAGAACATCTGAGGTCCACCGCCTGGCCGAGATAAAAATGCTCGACGATCGCTTTAGTGAGTCTATCAATCGGTACAGGGCACGCTGCCTGACATCGGATCACCAGATCATTCGGAATCTGGTTCCCCACCCCTAGGATTTTCAAATTGTAGTTTTAGTTGTAGATTAGGTAGGTTATCAAATTTTAACAAACAATGCCCCAAGGGCTGAACTGAAAATTTAATGTAAAACACATAACACACTAAACACTCCAAACACAGAAAATTAAAAATTAAACAAAGCTGAAGAGCCCAATGGGCTAAAACACTTAAAATGTTAAAATTAGTATGTAAGACAAATAAATTGGAAATATAAAACAAAAAAAAAAAAGTCAGCAAGTCATTCTACAAACCAACGTTAAACCGAACGGACGACAACAAAATTCCAGCAAGCAGACACAACGCAGCAAGCCAACCACCAGCCCGACCAGCCACGAGGTTTCTCTCAGAACCAAGCCGCATCCCGAAGCACACCACGCACCAGCCCCACCAACCGTGTGCTCGCTGCTAGCAGGCATCGATCCGACCCAACTGCGAGGTTTTTCAAGAGTTGCCCTCGCATTGGTAGTCAGATTAGAGCCGCGTCCCGCAGCACGCCGTACACCAGCCGTATCCGGCGTGTATCCAAGCAACCGTGAGAATTTCGCCAGACCCAAGCCGCATCCCGAAGCACGCCAACAACCAGCTGACCGAGCGTGCGCTCGTAGCAAGTAGGCGCGTAACCAAGCAACCACGAAGCGTTCGTCAGACCCGAGCCGCATCCCGAAGCACACCACGCACCAGCCCGACCAACCGTGTGCTCGCTGCTAGTAGGCGCCGATTCGACCCAACTGCGAGGTTTTTTTTGAGTTGTCCTCGCAGTGGTTGGTTAATCGCGCTGTTGCACGCCATCCAACCGCTTTCAAAATGGAGCAGCACCACTTTGTTCGGGCACCACGTGATCCGGTCATACCGGAAACCGAAAATCACGACAATTAGGAGGAACTGTGAGCCATGGAAAGTCCTGCACTGGTGGTGGCTTCCTATCACATCACATCACGATCATTACGTGTTTGGCATCATGTTGAATGTGGCAACCGCTCTCGAAAACAATCAACCAAAACATGTCGATAGTTATGATCACAAACTCGTCTACTAGCAGGTTATGAGACAGACGTACACGACCAAACTTTTAGTCTTTAGATTGGCAATGTATATTTCTTATTTCATTTACTCTCACGGAAATGTTAGACTGTGGCGACAGGATGCTTTGTTTCAAAACAAACAAATATAACGTTACAATACCGGTGTGCTATATCCAGGGTTAACAAAGAAGAAGGGGAACATCGCTCAAAAGCAACAGTGATGCCATAACTGCTGCTCAACATCGAAGCATTATTTATCGTTGATTGCTATTGAACAGCTCCGAAACATATTTTTTTATTGCATATGATAGCGCCAGATGATGGACATTATAGTGATAAGCATAGATCAACCTCAAATAACTGGGAGAAACATGAAATAAAAGTGATTTCAGATCATCTAAATATGAAATAAATTTAACTAAATGTTCCAAATCACATTCTGGCAACAAGCCTAGATGTGAGAAAGAGCTGATGAAAACATCTCCACCGGTACACGCTATCTTATGCAAAATACACAAAGGTAAAATTCGAGCGGACTTTTTCAGCAGGTCAAAATGACAGTAATAAATTGGTAATCAATCATGATTTATACATCAAATCACTATCCCGATAGATTGAGCTTATGTTCGTATCATTGAAAGTGAAATAATTTGGAAGATATCGGAGTGTTAAACTTATGTCCTAAAAACTGATTAAAACAGTCACCCCTGATTAAGCCGTTCCCTACCCTATAACATTATTTTTTGAGAGGAAAAACGGCTAAGGAAACAAAGGCAAAGTTGGATAAGTATCATGGGGCAAATGCTCCTTCTGATAACACCGTTTGAGAGTTTCGTGGTGGCCGCAACTCCATCACCGATCAAGTCCACAGCGTCAGGCCCTTCGATACGGTTACAGAGGACAATGTCAAAAAAGTTCATAAACTGGTGTTGGCTGCCCGGCAAATGGAGGCGTGTAAGCTTGCAGATGCCACGAAGATTAGTACTGAAAGCACACGCCATATTTTAGGCAAGATTCTGCACATGAAAAAGTTATCCTGCCACTGCACAGTCGGAAAAACTGAACCCAAATTCCCAAGTAAGAGAAGCTGCTGGTTTTTAAACCAAACCAAATGCTTCCCTGAAGGAAAATGGACTAATAAATCGATTGTTACAGGTTTCGTGTTGTGTAGAGCACGGGAAGTGGCTCGTTTTGCCCCGATTCTCCCTAAATTAAGGGTTTTTCTGCTCATATAGTTGCAATCTCCGCAATTTATTTTGAGAGAAAATGCATATCGTTTACAGATATCATATTAAGAAACTTTACAGAAATAATTTCATGTAGTGTCTGGGCCGTTTTACCCAAATTCTTTCCTTTTATTTGATTTTTCTTGTTACTTTCCGAACAGCATCAATCGTCACAAATTATTTTCGCTGGAAAAGTACAAATCCCGCAGGATATCTGCATATAAGTAATTTGGAGCGCCTTGTGTGTTTTTGGATCTTGTAGATAGCCCGTTTTGCCCCAATATCCCTTCAATTGATGGTTTTTTTTCATTCTGCTCATATAGTTGCAATCTCCGCAATATATGTTGAGTCAAAATGCATACATTTCACACATATCACATTTAGAAACGTTACAGGGATAATTTTATGTTGTGTCTGACCCGTTTTACCCCAATTAAATTATAATAATCTATCACGGATGTTGTTATAAACCAAAAACAAGGATCATCCAAATTTAAGGCTTGAACATTTCACTTTTAAGTCAAGTGCAAGTTGTAATTTTTTAACGTTTTAGGGACTTAGATTTGAGGTTACCTAAGGAGCTGTTGTAAATGTAGCATCCGGAACGAAACTTTGAGTGTGTCAGTATTTATTATTGTGGATTTCAAATAAGCGTTTAAAAACACCTGAAATAGAACATACAATTGAGCCATATTAATCTTTGAGTCTCGAAGTATTTACGTGCAAAGTGGATTACATCACTCGTAATATTCATTGTTTTTAAGAGTGCAGTACACTTGCACTTCTTGGTTACAAATGCCGTCTCACTTGTAATGTCTAGAATAAGAGAGGTTTTTTAACACAATATTGTAAAATATGCACGTCCTTACAAAATTCGCCTTGCGTGTACGATTAATAAATAAAATTTTCTCAACACTAACTATAACCACACCACAGTTCAAAAACCAGCGGCTTCTCTTACTTGGGAATTTGGGTTCATTTTTCCCACTGTGCACTGGGTGCCACGCATGTTCACTACCCGAGCAAAGGTTTATACCAAATTAATAACAAGCTCTAATACCATATAATCAGTGTTTGATCACTAAATATGTTATCATTTAGGCTGAATGAACAGACAAATAACATAATTCAAAGCAAATTGATATTATTTGAATATCATAATACTTGTTTTATTATCATCGAGTTAATTTTGGTTCCAAATTTTGTGAAATGAATAAATAGCTTGAGATAATTTCAAATAATGTTATCAACATGATATCAAATTCTTACACTAATAACTGAAGTAGTACTTCTGGTAAGAAGCTCAATGTCATATCAATCAAATGTTGGTAATATTCAGCATTCGTCAGCATGCTGGTAGAATTCAGTAACGTTCGTTAAAAATCGTCTTTAAAAATTGACAACAAATGATAGCTAAATTTGTCGATGTTGATAACCAAATTTGTTATGCAATAACAAAATGATATATGAGATAACAACACTTGTTACTTATTTGCCATCAGTTTGTTATTTTACTTTAATAGGGTACTGACCCAAAACACAAACGCGAGAGCACTTCGAAACAGTGTTTAGACTTACTGATGCGGAACTTTTGGCGTCGTATGGTAACTGTTGCATCACAACCATGGCTAAAATCAAGGACTTACTGCTCCAATTGTTTCCGCATCCACCGTATTCACCCGATTTGGCTCCCTCGGAATATTATCTGTTCTCATATCTCAATAGATGGCTCATCAATAAATAAATCAGCTCACGCGAGGAAATCATCGACGCCGCTGAGAAGTATTTAGCAGACCTTCCGAAAAAGCTAATAGGGGACTACACTGTATAAAATAAAAAACGAAAACATTTAAAAAAATTGTTCATTCGCAAGGAGGTTTTTTTTCCACACCACCTACTAAATAGTAAATCACTTCAGTTAAACTAGGTATTATGCCTAAATTAAATTTTGATTGTAATACAATTGTAAACGTAAGTGTAATTGCCTAAACTATCTTAAATATATTGAACTTATCATATCTAACCAACATTTAGCTTACAGAATACACAATTAAAGCATGGAGCCCAACAATACACCTCGTTAATAAAATAACAATCGGTTCACCAAATTTGTAAGTAGCTATTGTGAAACAATAAAAGTAGTATGCAATTTTACGAGCAACAGATTCTTTTAGAAACTTTGGCTTCCTCCGTAAATTTATTTTACCTTGGCATCCTTATCGTTTTTGCTCCACTTTCCGTCTTGTATCGAATGATTTCAAGACGCTGTGAGCAGTTCTTACTGGCAACACAACTTTTATGCAAGTTTCCTGATCGAGAGATCCGGATTTTAATTGCGACCGCTCACACATTTCGAGCTTGCTCTTCCATTGCCGCGATTTTCAACAAAGCACTTGTAATGTAAACAGACATAATAGCAAGGGTAAATCGCTAAGAACAGCGTGCCAGCCACGATGTTTTACTCACTAGAAGAATAAGTTTCACAACTGCGGCACTTCGATTTTCAATCTATACCACATGTGTTGCACACTGAGGAACACTTTTGACAGTTGAGCTTATAGAAATAAGAAACCAGCAACCTTGCCAATATGAATTGCTTGGTTGCCAGGCTCGGTAGAAAATAACACATCGGCACCTTCACGCTAACATCAGTTTACCCAAATATGGGTGAAGAGTACCCATAATCGCGAAAAGTGCACATACCCATTTATGGGTACGGTACTAGTTACCCATATATGAGTATCTTTTCCCGTACAAATTTACTCAAATATGGGTAAAGTCAACTTTACCCATAAATGAGTATGTGCACTTTTCTGGATAAACTGAGCTTAGCGTGTTCGGCACATTCCCAGAACATTGCAACGATTATAGACAAACTCAAAAAAATAGCACACAGGAGAAACATGTTTTGAGCGATCCACCCCTTGCATAATAGGGTTTTTTTTCGTTAGGGCGAATCTAACATTGAAAGATTCTCTCCGGTCTCGCTCTCTTTCATTTGTTACAGCGCCATTATTAAACTTTCGCGGGATTCTTTAGTGCAGATCGAAACGCAACAGTTGAATGAAAAACGTAAAGGTGATTGGAGTATGAATGAAAAAATGTAATCAAAGAGAGTCTCTCAATGTTAGATTCGCCCTAATGAAAGAAAAACCCGAGGTATGTCTACAACTCTTAAAAAAACTTTTTGCTCGTTGACGAGATACTTTAGGAGATGTATATGTTTAGGGATGTTCAGATTTTTTCCCCAAAAAGCCTTAACACATGAAACCAAGGGGCAAGACAGCTCTTCATCGCGAGTAACTTCAGAGTTGCTTTTGAGGTACCTCGAGTAACTCTCGTTGCTCAGCAAGCGAGCACTGTCATTTGTTTGCTCTCTGCTTTTGCACAGCAGCTGTCAAACAAACCGACGCTAGTACATTAGTCCTCGAGTGTGCACAATTGGAAACTAGCAATTTTCAATGTTTTTGGAAAACAAGCTACATTCATTTAAACTACATATCAGATATGCTGATACAAGTTTATATTGTATTTACGGCTATTCGTGTAAGACTTTGCCTTTTTAGATACGAAGTTATTTTTATGCCTCCAATTAAGTCAAACTTTGTATAAACCCATCAGTTTTGGCTTGATCTGCAATTTTATTATGCAGCATTATTCCACCAGACGGCCAAACTAAGAACTGGTGCTTTGGAACAAGGGCAGGAGAAGAGACATACGAGCGCAGCCCGCTGCACTCCAACACTAGCTGCTCAGAATTCCCTAATAAAAAATCACCTTAAACGAACGATATCACAAATCCTCCAACCATTTCTTCAATGGTTTGGATGATACCCAAAATAGGTCGTTTAGAAAAATAACCATACAAAATTTATTAGGGTTACGAATCTATACATACCGCTATCATGACTCATCATTGTACTCACCGTTGTGCTATCTTTCATTGCCATTTCAAACAAATTGGAAGTCTAGTTGGAAGTCAAACTTTTTGAAGCCCTGACAACCGATAACAACCGATGAATATTGATTTCATTTCAATGTATATTGAGTTACTCGCGAGTTACTCGGCGCATCAAAGCAACTCAGAGTAGAGCTGTCTCACCCCTAGCATGAAACGGAATAATACTCATTACAATCAAACCCTAGAATCAAAACAAACGGCAAATAAAAAGCAAAACAACAGATAAACATGTGTTACGCATTTAATGCACGAAACTCCAACACAGCTTTTTGATGCATTGAAACTCCAATTGCCAAGAAGAGCACAGCTCGGTGGGTGTTGGCATTTAATGATGCCCTCCTGTTTTTACACGGTGGGAATAAATTATACGTGTGTACCGGTAAAGGCACACACGATGCGATGGGTTGTTGACGTACGCAACAAATGTAAAATACCCACAGAGGATGGGTACGTGTAATTGAAAACGGGAAGAATGCTCATCGGACGCACTGCTGACAGGTTGAGTTTTTATCTGTATGACTTTTACACAAGGACTGTAATTTTCTGTCTGTCTTCACTTTGTGTTCTTTGTGTTCTTCGAAGGTTTCATGACGAGACACCTAATGTCATAAATTATCACCTCGTGATTTCTGATTTGCATATCAAAACCAGAAAGCAACGAACAACAGCGAACATTTTTCGGCTTCGTTACGCGGCAACAAGTTCGAAATAAGAATAGCAGGTTGCTTAGATAAAGAATCAGGTGAAGCGATACGCCATGCAACGATGACAGTTTACATAATCATTAAATAAACATGCTGTTATATGTGAAGAAAAAGCATCTTCTTGAAGGAAAATTTAAACTGCATTTATATTAACTTGATTTTCTGGCAATATACTGTCGGTTCAGATTTAAGTTTTTGGTTTTTAGGCTGGAGGCAGCAGAGTAATCGAATTGGGTGCTGACACCACTAGTATCTCGTTTCCTTGGGCTGAAATATGGTTGAACTTGCCATAAATTTTAAAAGCCAAGAACAGTTCCCCCCGAAATCCTCCAAACTTGATACGTACCTCAACTTTGACTAAACTGTGCTTCTCAACCTTGCATTTCTAGCTCGGAAATGCTTCGAACAGTAGGCTTTTCAAAAGTAGCAATTTTCAAAATGCTCGCTCATTTGACCTGCCAAATGATATTCTAATCAAAGCTAACGCAAGTTGGGTATCGTGTAGCTGACTAGATTTATTACCCTCACTAGAACGCGTTTTGGTTGCGGATAGTGGTATTTTCGGTACGTAGGTAACCTGTTGTATGGAGTAGTTTGAATAGGACAAATTTATAGTTCCAGGCTGATTTTTCGTGTTATCAACACCGAAAGCGTATTTGACAAGAAAACCGTTCCCGTTAGAAGGTTGCCCTCACGCGCTGGAGTTTTGCTATTTAAACTTTTTCGGAACCGATGGGATACCTCAGTAGGTGGGAGTTGATCGGCGATAATTAGTGTATCGTTAACATGGAAACCAGTACAGTAGTGGCGCTAGTTCTGATGGCAGTTTGTGGTTGGCTTCCACGGACGGCTAACGCGAGCTGTTTCTATTCATTGGACATGAAATTCGGATCCGATTATTATTTGACTTCACCGTCGTATCCATCCCTGTACAAGCCGGGCACGGATTGCTCGTACCAGATCAATGCCCCGTATGGTTACCGGATTAATTTAACATGCGAGGAGTTTCGTATTCCAGGAGTGAGTAGAAAATTTCATTAAATACTGGTGTATCGGTTGGAGTTGGTGAAGTGAATGAAGCCTCATCTTTCACATTTTATTGCGGTCTATTGGTAGACTTCGTAGTAGTTATTTTATTGCATGTTGGTGAAAATTTGTTTGCATGGTTTATGAAAACGTTGTTATATGACCCAGACTAATTCAAACGTGTTTCGAATTTGATTGCCACAGAAAAGACTACTGGCTCCTCCAAAACCACTTTTTCAGCATAAACCCGCACAAGTGAGTATAGCAATACAACTATCTAAGAAAACGCATGTTCGATGGTATTTCATAGTAGAAAACAATTTTTCATTTATTCTAAAATTAGCACGCGAAATTTGCAAATGCTGTCAGGCACAGAACAAATATTTTTAAAAATTAGGAACATTCTTATCACCATGAGACTCTAAGAGAGGACAGTCAGTTTGTTAAATGGAAAAATATCAAAAGAAAGTGTTGATAGTTTTGTCAGTGTACGGCAAGCTGTGAAGAATTTAACAAAAGTTGTTGAAATTGAGTGGAGGGCTATTTGAAAGGTAGTACTCGATCAAGCACTCATTCTTTTACCACCCAAAACCTTACCAAATTGATGGATGTGCAAGGGGAAGGAAGTCTCCTCCTTGACTGGAAAAAGAATGCGCGCCTGATGTAATGCGCGCCATGTACTCTAGTAGGCTTGTAATGGTTCTAACGATTTTTTGTTCACACTTTCTAATTGTCATCATAGGACAGAAACTATCTCTCGCTGGAACTTTATTTTTGGAATACAACGTCAATTTTTACTACATATTCTCTCGTAGTACTGTTAACCAGTATTTGTAACTTGGGTAGAGTGGTAAAATAATGTATGCTTCATCGAGTACTACCTTTCAAATACTGCCTCGCTCAATTTCAACTACTTCTACTCAATTTTGCACAGTCTGCCGTACACAGAAAAAAATAATTAATTTTAACAAGCGCGAAAAATTTCCCCTCGTGTAATTCCAAGCCAAAGGAGCGTTAAATGGCTTACATTTACATGAAATATCCCATTATTTTCTGCCAAATCTAGCATTCCCTTTATGTGCATTAGATAACGCAGAAAATTCAGTGTTTCTTTTTATCTGTGTACACCAACAGAACTATCAACACTTTCTCTTCATATTTTTCGTGCTAGCAGAATTACTGTCCACTCCTAGTGCCTCATTGTGATTAGAACCATATTTCCTTTTAAAAATCATCACAATTCGTTATGAAGAATACACAAATAACAATTATGAAATAATTTTATGGTTTCTGCAAGGAATTGCAATGTGTTAAAGAATTATTGTCAAATCACTATTATTTAATTCGGTTAGTGAGAATGTTGATAATTTAAGTAAACCAAACTATTTCTTCAATGACATATGGCCATTTGTATACGCTATGACAAATATTTCATTAAGTACACACCATCAATGTACGAGAACGTTGAAGAGTTTTTCTATAATTTCCTGAGGATAAGAAAGTTTTGAGGATATGAAGATTTTTTTAAAATATTTCCCTAGAAAATTAACCGTTTTTGCAATCAGATAAGTTTGAGTTAAATGGGCAGATAACTAAAAATGATTATTGTTCAAAACATTCACCGCATTGGAAACAATATTTTATAATTCCTCTGTCCAGTGTTCGGAAAAATGTCAATTCTCAAAATTTAAGCGTGAGTTGATGGATCCATCAGCATTTTCTCGTTAAATTCAACGACATAAAATCAGCGGATGAGTTTTCATGTTCAAAAAGTCATTTCTCCGTCTTGGAGAAAAACATATTGTTTTGACAGCAAAAAATGGAGATCTAGCATCCGCGGCTTTAATGAGTTCATACATGAATTTGTTCATACTAAAAATCTCATTGAATGTGTTTTGAGTATGATTTTCCGTACCAGATCTTTATAACTTCACTACCTTATAGAAATTTGTAAAAACTTCTTTTATTTTATATAAGTATGAAATGTGTTCAGCGGTTTTGAGACATTATTTAGCAGATAATACAGTTCTTTAAATAGAAGTAAGAAATTCGAGCAGTTAGTACTTGATTCAAAAACGGCAAACTTGCAGTACACTTTTGCAAAATCGAGAAAATTCACAAATGCAAAACGTTTTTTCAAACTTACAACTAGGTTTTTTTTCCATACCGGGTGTCATTACAAAATTTTGAAAAATGAAAGCTTATAACTCTCGTTAGAAAAACTGACTTTAATCATACATCATTTGATGAGTTCATGTAAATGTAAATAATTCAAATAAAAAAACCTTATTACATTATGTTAGTATGAGTATTCCATACACATTTGAATATGAACAGTATGGAAACTTGACTTTCCCTATCAGGGTCCTCAAAAAAAAAAAAAAAATAACAAATGTTTTTTTTCGTTTAATATATTTAGAATCACGGTAGCCACACACTTCTGCTGCGAAACAAATTTGATTACACGTTTGTGTTTGATTTTATAACTCAGTCCAGTCCCTTTTTATGAATTTTGCTTTCTATTACATTCGTGCAATCTCCACTTCATTCGAGACTATACTTCTCAACGCTAGCATGAAGTACGGAAGTCGAACCAAGATGATTTCAGTTTTAGATATCAGTTATCAGGCTACCTGTGCCCTACGTATCAATCCCATCATCACATGGGCCGTAACCAACGGCTTCAGATTTTTCATCTCAGAAAATCTCAATTCCTAAACGAGAGTAAATTGCATTAAATTCCACTGGAAAAAGCTTATCTTTTGACTAATAAGCCTATTTTTTTCTGTGGTTTACAGACTTCTTCTTAAGTGTAGAGTGCTCTGAGATGCCAGCTATGCTATTTTAACGGCGTCGACCAGATAGATGTTGATCAATTAGGGAAGAGAAGAAATATCTATTAGCTTTATGCTCACTGCTGCTGAAGGCCGTTTATACTGCTGCACCAACACGAATATCTCAGGAATGGGAATTGTCAGTGGAATTTTTTTTGTAGGTTTCATTTTGGTAGATGAGACAATAGTGAGTGAAACTGTTTATCCGTATTTTTACTTAACTTTTTTAAAATCCCTTTTTAAGAAACTTTTTTAAGAGCGTATTAGTAAAATGGTTTAAGTTGAAAAAAATGGGAATATTTGAACCAACACTTCACTTGATCACTTCTAAAAAAATCAATAACTGAAATACTTTTCTAAATTATCTCTAGTAATCACATGCAAATTCCTTTAAATTCCACTAAAAAAGCTTGTCATTTGACAGCATATTTGGCTGCGAATAGTCTGTAATTCTTCAGTGTCGAGTGTATTTTTGAATTATTTGCCAGTTATAAATTTAACGGAGATGCACATTAGAGATAAAAAAATATAAGTAATACCAACAGTTGGCGCCAACCACAATTGGAAAATTGTTGAAAACAATGTAAATTTAAAGAAATGCTTGGGCACCGATTTGGACCGATTTAAACCAACAATAAGGTTGTTTTTGGCACCACTCTAAAGGTGTGGTGGTGGTTTTTCATTGGAATGGGGCAAGGGTAATTTAAAGTAATGCTTGAGATCCAATGTCGCCCCATTTTAATCAATAGAACGAATACTGTTGAGGCCACTCACAAGGTGTGATAGTGGGTTTTCATTGGGGAAACAAGGTGAATTTTAAGTAACACCCGAGAGTCGTTTTCATCGATTTGAACCAACAGTTTAAAACAATTGGAGCCATTCACAAAGTGTTATGGTTTCATTGAGAAAACTATTTCAATTTGTACAACTAGTACATATGCTATAATCTTTTTTACTACTGGAACTAATATCTGCATCAAGCTAGCTAAAAGATTTTAAGAGAAATCTTTTCTAATCCTCTTTCAATTACGATTGAAGGATTTAGTGGAATGAGAGTCTCTGTCTTCCGGCAGCCTTATGTTTTTATTGATTTCCAAGACTTTATGTTATGCTTAACTTGACTTTAACTTATGCCTAATGATTTCATTACCTCCAATCCGAACAGTTACTCTAAGGTTTTTTTTTGCACGGTTTTTTTTACACGGGTTGTTTTTGGCGATAACTCCAGAACGGAGCAACTTATCGACCTCATTTAAATCACATTTTTCGTTTTGGGCCAAGGTAATAATATGGCTGTTTTTCAAAAAATTCACAATTTTTGGTGTAAATACTCAAAATTTTAAAAAACTGTATTTTGACCAATGTGTGGATAGGTAACGCATACAAAAAAATCGAAGCAATATAAAATGTTTAAGCATGTGAATTTATCAACTCTATTCAGTCTTTTTTTACACGGTTCCATACTAAAAGTGGACCGCATCCCCCGTGAAGAAAAAACCTTTGTGTAATCGCAATGTTGTGTTAAACAGTGGGTGGAATATTGAAATATGAGATAAATCACTGTCTTCCAAATCTAGCAGATCGGCTTGCAATCGTTGAGTACCAGTTGGTGTCTGTGCAAGATGTTAAGAAGTGGAACGGAAAATTTTATGAGCTATCTCCCCCAAAAGCCAAATCGCCTCAATAAACGTGCGTAAAATATATTTTCAGTGTACCTACTCAGTGACTTCCTATCACAATACGCCGTGCTGGGATTTATACTACATACTCGAGAATAATGAATCGAGAGAGGTTGGCTGATTTTAAGAATGAATTCATTTCTTATTGGCTGGCTTTAAGAAATGAAAGAAAAATTTCATGAACTTTCATATGCTTGTAATCTAGGGATTTTGTAAGACTCCTGATGAAATAAATCAATGTCTCACAGGGTGCGGCAGAAAATAATGCGAACATGTTCAAACTTGAGTATTGGGTTTATTCGTGTAGCTAGTGACTAATTTCTGTCGAAAGTGTATTTGTTTATGTTTACTTTCAAGTGCTGCATCCAAACATTCTTTTTTTTTATTGCAAATTCGTCAAAATGTTCGCGAAAGAAGTGATCACCAGTTTGTTGCTCGCCCAGAAGAAGCCAAAAGAGATTGCCAAGGTGGTAGGGTGCCTGAAGAAGGTACAGAAAAAATTATACCATCAAGGTTGCTTGAAATTATGTATTCTACAACTTTTCCCAATAATGTATGCCTTTATTTCTGCAAATAAAAAGAGTTAAATTTTCGTTTGCTCTGAAAATAAGCACCACCCTAGTTTTCATTCACACAAATAAGCGCCTTGTTATTAGAAACAACTTTGTCGTAGAAAATTTTGCTCCAAAACTTCAAACTTAGGCTGAAAATGACTCTTTCCAACTAAAATCGAATTCTGGAACACTGTGCAGTGATGTAGATGACGAATCTGAAAATTTTGTTTATATTGAAACAACTTTATCGGGAATCGATCAAGTAATTGCTTGAGCAGAAGAAAAAGAACTTCCTGTCGGAAGACATGTCCTGCCGCGAGAGGTACGTGAAAATATTCTAGGGCAAATAAGAGGTTCACGTAACGTTAATGTTTTAGGTCCTCCCTTAGCTCAGTCGGTAAAGGCGCTGCTAAAAAGCAACGCCATGCTGGAGATGGATGGGTTCAATTCCCGGTCTAGTCAAGGAATTTCTCGTTATGGAAAATTTCTCGACTCCCTAGGCATACAGGGTGCGGCAGAAAATATTGCGAAAATTTGTTCTATTTCTTTCAAATTCCATTTTCAACTAATTCAAGTAATAATATCAACATTTTCGAGTGCAAAAGTCCGTTCAAACAAATTTACTCAATGTGTCCTCCATTTTTATTAATAACATCCTCGAGCCGACGCCGGAAGCCAGTGCCTTTCGGACGTAATCCTCCGACATTGACTGCCATGTGCGTGTTATGGTTGACTTCAGGGTTTTCACACTAGGGTGTGATGTTTTGCAGGCTCGTGCTTCAACATATGCCCAAATCAAATAATCCAACGGATTAAGATCTGGACTGCTAGGGGCCACAAATCCATGTTATCGTTCAACCATTGTTGGGTTCGATTGGACGTGTGACATGGCGCTCCATCCTGCTGTAGGACAACGTTATGGTCCTAGGAGAAGTTGGCCTTCACCCATGGAAGCACTTGGTCCTTCAAAATATCGATATACACTTCGGTATTGATTTTAACTCCAGCATCAATGGCGGCATTTTCAAACCGTTGGACGCCACCAAGCCAAGCATCATGACACCACTCTGGCTCTGGAAGATGCATGCAGGTCTTCTTTGATGATTCTCCGCATGGATTTCTACGAAATATTGGCTTCCTTTGCAAGTTTCCTTATGGAACGCACCGAGCAGTTTTTGCACGGACCGATTTGATCACGTTCGGCGTGCGTGCAAAGCGCGGACGTCCGCTTCCCGGCTTCCGCTGCTTAGGACCATCCTGCAGGGACTATTTTATGCGGTAAACTGTTGCCAAATAGCACCTTACCACCTTGGAAATCTCTTTCGGCTTCTTTTGGGCGAGCAACAAACTGGTGATCATTTCTTTCGCGAACCTTTGACGAATTTGCAATAAAACAAATATAATGTTTGGATGCAGCACCTGAAAGTAAACATAAACAAATACATGTGCCAAGGAAGTTGACTTCGGAGGTGTGCAGCGCTTGGTGGGAGGAATAAAGACGAAAGTGTGAATTTTCATTAGAAACAAAGAGGAATGATTTATGCAGATATTCTATCTTTAAAGTACAGTGAATTACCTTTGTTTTGAAGTATTAAACTTATATGCACGTCAATCCGTTACCAAGATACAGATGCTTTTATTATTCCGGATTTTAAATGGACATAGATTTGTTGTTTCTTTTTTTGTATCTTTTTTCGTTCTAAAAGTATATAAAAATATTCGCTCCTCTACCAAAAACAGCCAACTCAAACGTAGAATCTGTGTGGTGATGCTTTCAAGAAAAAAAATTGCAAACCCATAATAAGACTCCGTTATAATAAAAGTATTGAAACTAAAAGACGATAATTTGAATAGCAGTAATATTATTGAAATTACACGGAAACAAATCCGTTTCTGTTTTCATGAAAAAAAACATCATGATACTAACTCTCTTCTTATTTTATGAATTCGTGACTCTTATTCATGGTTTCATGATTGAAATGACAGATGCGAGTCATAAACTTAGGAAGTCTTGTTTTGCCTCTAATCTTAAATTGTGTTATTAGCTTCTTTAATCAAAAGTCTTTTCAAGAATAACTATAGCGTAGTCAATACATCAACCAAGTACTAACACAGCACTCTTTATCAACACTAGGTTCGAATCTTGAAGGTGGATTTATATTTCTGTTTTAATTCAGAATCGATAAAGTAGATTTGGTAGATTCATGGATAAAGTTTTCAGTATCAGGAATTCAGCTCATGGTTTTGACCCGATTTATTCATGATTTCATTGCGGCGGGAAAATAGTTCATGATATCATGAATTTTGTTCATGGTGTGTATTCATAACACGAAAACACAACATATTCCTGAAATCATGACCTGTTTTTCTCGTTTAGAAGAACACATTACTTCCCGTGTATGCAAATTCTATATTGTATGAAAATAAGGAAAGGTGTCGAATTAAAAGTTAATATGCTACTACTTGTGGGTTCAAATGCACTTCTGGTCTACATCACCCCTGGCAACACTAGTTTGCATCTTTTCTGTTTGGCTAAAGATCCAGATAAGCCCTCGAACATGGTAGTTATCAAGCTATCACAAGGTTTTGCCAATGCCCAGGAATATTTATGTCTTAAAATTTCTGAAATTATATGATTTATCAAAGTGGGTATGCTAGCGTTCAGCAATGCTTTAACAATTTGGGATACTCAATTATACTTGTATTGAAATCATGTTACGCAAATTTATATTTGAAGCCTTCAGAAAAAAAGGTACATTTTAATTTTTATTGATCAAATTCTCTGTATACCGATAAGTAAAGTCTTCAGAAATTCTCAGTTGCGATGGATGGTTCTGTTACATTTTTCATTGAACATTTCTTAAAAATTCAATCAAGTGTGTAAGAGTAGTTTTTTTCGGTTTTCGTAGGCTGTCGAGAGAAAATATTCCTTCTTTCAAAAGAAAACTGTATTTTCTAACATCATTTTCTACCTCACATGCAGAGTACCTACTGTAAGTACGACACCTTCTACATTTCGCAAACTGGTCGGGAAGACTTGCAAGATGCATACACCTACTGCGGAGCTGGCATAATTCGTGAGAAATCCGTCGGCAGCAGCCTGTTCCTCCGACTCAAAGCAGCTCCAACGAGCCGGGGAGGAAGCTTTCTTTGTTCGATGTCCCTCATCCCTCAAGCTTGTTCTTGCGGAAAGAAGAAATTGGTAGGTCTTCAACATCCTCCCTTGTACCATTAGCCGATCACACAGCATATGAATGTTGTTCACAGAACCGTATCGTGAATGGTGTCCAGACGAAGGTCAATGAGTTCCCCATGATGGCTGCCCTTGTGGACATCAAATCAAGATTGATCATTTGCGGGTCCACCATCAGTAAGTGATTTGTTTCAATTGAATTAACCGGTCACGGGCTAAAATTAACACAGTCACTACCGTTTCCAGTTTCCAACTATTACGCCCTATCGGCAGCGCACTGTCTGCTATTGAGAACGGTTAGTGACACTGCTTTGCTGGTTGGCGATCATAATCTAACCACCGGAGCCGATACTTCGTACGCCCAGGCATACATCATTGCTCAATTTTTGTCGCATCCCGGATTTACAACGCAACCCGTATCGAATGACATTGCGCTGATCCGAACGTTGCAGCCAATACAATTCAACGAAGCCGTGGGACCCGTTTGTTTGCCATGGAAGTACCGTAGTAACAATTTCAACGGTTCTATCGTGGAAGCCTGCGGCTGGGGAGATTTGGATTTCGGCGGACCGAAATCGGACGTTCTCAACAAGGTGGCTCTCAACGTTATCAGTAATCAGGAGTGTTCGAGCCGGTTGAATTCGACCATTACGCATCAAAAGATGTGCACCTACACGCCGGCAAAGGACACCTGCCAGGTAGGGCTAGTGCTGGTGGGATTGACTTTATCGTTTTTCGGCGGTTTCGCAGCTGACTTTTTCATTGTTTCTACCTTTGTGTTTTTTTTTTCTTCTGTATTCGTTCTAGTCGGATTCAGGTGGACCACTTTTTTATACCGAGCCAGCGAATGGGCTAGTCTACGAGGTTGGCATTGTGAGCTATGGGTTTGCCTGTGCAACGAAAAATCCCAGTGTTAACACCAGAGTGACTGATTTTTTAGACTGGATTATGGCCAACAGTCCCGGCACGTTCTATTGCTTCCAGTAGAGCGCCAGTGAAGCGGGTTATATGCTTTGGAAGCCACTGCGTGATGTAGCATCGAGTAGGGGGAAAAAAGGGTCACCGCGAATGATTTTGTGTTATATTTTCCCGAAGCTGTAGTCCGAGGATTACTGCGTGAGCCGGGTGACGTGAGATTGGATGAAATATGAACGAACAAAGTAGAATAAAAAAAATACCTATATTGGCTACCAAATCCGTGCGCTCTGTCAGCTGTCATCGGCGAACTCTATGACTTTTTAATATGTTACAATTTAATACCCTTGTTGTTAGCAACTACTATTGGTGCTGATATCTCATTGAACTAAAAATATCTTCTCTACCAAACCGAATTCATTGACAAAAGCAAAGAAAATCTCTCCCTGTTTTCGTTACGCTGTATCACAAATAAACATCGAATTATGGCTTCACTGGGTGGTATGCATTCGACTACAAAATCTGGAGTGTAAAAATCAACATAAAAGTTCAGAGAACACGGAGCTCATTTCCGGGCTTCTTGAAAAAAAGGCGTAAAATTGATGTTTGTGGAAAATTTATGTCTCTCTGACGCCCATACCGAGCATCCCCCCGGTGGATTGCCTTCGAATGGGATGGGAGGAAATCGTCGCTGTACATACAACAAGGGAGGGTGATTCACATTCTTATGGTGCCGAGTAAGAGCCCCCCCGGAAACGCCCGAATGAGCTGAACGTTAAAAGAGCCTACTTTTTAATAGTATGTTAAATAAATTCACAATGGATGCTGGGACAGCAGGCAGGGAGGATATTTTCCTCAGGGTGCGCCTGATGTTAAGAAATGGTCGAAGTTGGTTCTTACTGGATGTTGTGGGTGCTGGCGGAACCGCTTTTATTCGGTGGTCGCGAATAAATATTAAAACCAGCTGCCACTGACACTGCCGACGACAACAACAATGATCAGCGGATCCAATGAATTCGATGGAGGCCGCAATCGAGGAAGCGGATGTATGCGAGTTGGTTGGAAGAATGTGGTAGATAGGAGGCAATTTATGATGCCCAAGCGAACGTTTTCATCGTGGCTTTTCGGAAGAGGGGAAGGGTTTTATTTTCATCAAGACCAATATGGTCGGAAGAGAAATGATCACAATGATTTAAGTGGAAATAAAATGGACTTGAATAGTTTTTGACGGAAGAAAGATAACACACAGGAATTATCACTTTGCTTTAAGAAAAATATCTGTTTTCGAACATTGACAGAAGATTTCGCTGGTGATGAAATGAATTCTTATTTTTGATTCCCACTTTGACCGAGGCATAAATAGTGTTTCGATCAAAATTTGGTCAACTTAAACTTGACGCATTTCCTTTCATCGTGCATTAAAAAAATTTACACACCCCTCATTTTGAAGATGTGTGCGTGAAGCATCATGCCTCTATTTTGATTTTGAGATTGGCACTTCAGTTATCAAAATGTTGTCGAAGGAAGAGAAACAACGCATCAAATTTTTGCACGTGCATGGCGAAAATCCAAACTACTCTCACGTCAAGTTGGCGAAATGGTTGAATGTGGCTAAATCAACTCGTATCAACGTTTTATAATTGTTCGGTGAACGTTTGTTGACAGCCAGGAAAGCTGTATCGGGAGGAAAGCGAAAGCCGGAGGCCACAGCGACGCCAAAAAGAGTTATCCGCTGTTTCGAGCGGAACCCCAACCTCTCCGTCCGAGATGTTGCAAAGAAGCTGGGAGTGGCGCCTTCAACCGTGGATAGAGCTGATAAATGAGCTGGACTGTCGACTTGCAAGAAGATGATGACTCTAAATCGCGACGATAAACAAAACGCGTCGGCCAAAGCATATTTTCAAGCACATTAAACTGTCAAATCTTACGAAAAAATATCTGGTATGGCAGACAATCTGTACCTGTAGCTTGAAGAGCAACGTTTACATTGCGACCGGAATCGTCAACCAGGAAATTTATCTGAGCGATTGCCTACAAAAAACGTCTACTGCCTTTCCTGAAGCGACACAATTGTTCCGTTCCATTTTTGCCGGATTTGGCATCTTGCCACTACGGAAAAAAGGCCATGGAGTGGTATGTTGCCAACAACGTTCAAGTGGTGCCCAAGGACAGTTCAAAGCAGGGATGCCATATCCACAGGCATGTCTGTAAACTTGCAGACTTTTCATTTTTATTGCAGACTTTTTTAACGATGCAGACATTTAGCAGACATTTTATTTATGTTACAAACTTTTACAGACAATTGAAATATTTTTTTAAAATTTCAAATAAAGGTATCGAGAGGATCCGAGAGATTGAGAGGACATGCGAATAATGACTGAAAACATTCGTAAAGAATCAGCAGCTGGAGCTCTGTTAAAGTAAATTAATTGAGAAACTTACGCATGAAACACAGCTGAAGTATGGTTTCTAAGCAGAGGAGTGATGTGCCTCCTTGATCTCACCAATATCATGCGCACAAAAGGTATCAAGTACTTCCCAATCCCATAACCGGCCGGGCCAGCTGTTCTAACGGGTGGCAACTAAAATTTTGGAATTTCTTTCTCAAGCTGTCAAAAAAAGACAAACTTAGTTGAAGAAGATCTGATTTATTCAAATAAAAGATACATTGTCCATTGTTGAAAAAAAATTAGTGAACATTTGAAAACGGTCCGTAATCGGATGTTCGGCGAAGCTTCCGTTCGATGTCGGAACAGGAGCGTTGTACGGCCTCCATGTCAACTTTGCGAATGCATCTCTTGATTCTACCAATCACCTCTTTGCAATTCGTGGCTCTCCAGTTATTTTTGTACACCAAGGAACTCAAAACCCCGAAGAAATCTTCGATTGGGAGACACTGAGGCAGATTTGTCGGGTTGTGGTTTTTGGGTACAAATGGGATCGAATGGGTATTCAGGAACGATTGTGTTTTTATGGCGTAATGCGATGACGCTTTATCCGGCCAAAACACGTATTGTCCATCAGCATGATTTTTTTGTAGAAACGGAATCAAAATTTTCTTCAAAAATTCGTTCTGGTACACATCTTGATTGATTGCCAAACCAGAGGGCTTGAACCATGGCTTAGAAATGCCTTTCTCGGAAATGGCAATGTACATCATCACTTTCTGTTCAAACTTATGTTTAAACTTATATTTTATGTTCGGAGGTGTAGTAGAACTATCCGTTGAATAGTATCGATCGTTTCCGGGAATCTGCGTCTTCGAAAGAGGGAAGTAGCTTTCGTCGTCCAAAACAAAACTTTTTCCGGAATAATTTTTAATCAACCAACGGCATTGAGATTTCAGCGTTGAAATCTGTGCATCAGTATATTCCGGGGCTCGTGTCTTCTTTCGGCACTTTATTCCGACTATTTTCAATGTTTTGCAGATGTACTGGTGAGAACAGTTGAACTTTTTTGCGGCATCCCGTTGGCTCATTGAATCCTTGTTGTTGAAGGCACGAGAAAAAGAACGAAGTCCTTTTACGTCCATAATTTTGGCTGGACTTCCACTACCTTGCTTGCGAGCAGCTGTTGGGGATCTTAGGATATGGTAAACAGTCGAAGTCGCAACATTTTTGCTTTCAAAATGTTGTACCGTATACGTTTTGCCGAGATTTCTGTGCAGTTCGTAGAACTGTACAACGCGCTCGCGAAATACTTCTTGTTTCGACGGCATTTTGAGCAAAACTGAGCAAGCATAAACAAAACAGAAAATACTAGCAGAAAGAGGAGAGAAAGAGCTAACGCATACACACTCCTATTTCTCTCTGAGCTCGTTTGTTGTTGAGCATAGAGGCCTCGAAAAAATTCCAAAATTTTAATTGCCACCCGTTACAATGGTGCTGAACAACACTCACGCGTATTTATGACAAAAATATAAAACCATTACTTTATCTCAAAATAACTTCCTTTACCAACAGTATTGAGGACTGAAAACATTGAAAGTTTTTTCTAAAGTACGTGGAAAGTTCTGGGTGGCTCCGCTAGGGTACTGTTTGCCAAAAGAATGCGCAATTATAGAAGTTGTAGTTTTCGATGAACTAGAGAGGAACCTGGAACAATCACAGCTTGGCCAGGCATAACAATAATGTTTATTTTCAAATGCCAGAATGTTCAATGACGTCAAACACGGACAGGGAAAATGTTGAAAATATTTGTTGAAGGTTTGAGACAGTCGGGTAATCCAACATGCTGAGAAAAAGAATAAATCAATCACAAATATACAACATTTTATAGGAATTCTCGCACTTACTTCTAGCTATTAGTTTCTTGAGCTCCATTCTTTATCTACCATCAGCACCAAAGTGGCAGTCTCAACACAAGAGTATGCAAAACGCGGCTTCTGCAATAAAAACCTAGTCCGAGACCTAAATTTTGAAAGCAAAAGAAAACAATCGCCTGGTTGCCAGGCGTACCCAAAATACAACGATTCAACTGTCAAATTTTTGTGGCACACATCGGCACCCATTGGCACCACGATCGAAAGTCGTAACGCTTAGAGGCACACTACAAAAAAAGAGGCAAAAAAGATATTGTGCTGAGCGGCTCACCCCTTGGTAGATACGGTAAGAAGCTTTGTTGAAATGTTTTAAAATATCGTAGGTAAAGGGCGATACGGTCAAAATTTGGTCAATATCAACTTGACGTATTTCTTTCAATTTTGCATTTAAAAAACCTGAACAACCCTCATTTTGAAGGTGTGTGTGTAGAATGTTGCTCCAATTTTGATTTTGGAATTCACTCTTCAGTTGTCAAAATGCCGTCCAAGCAAGAAGAGCAGCGTATCAAAATTTTGCTCGCGCATCGCGAAAATCCGAGCTACTCGCACGCAAAGTTGGCAAAATCGCTAAAAGTTGCCAAATCAACCGTTACAAATGTAATTAAAGTGTTTGGGGAACGTTTGTCGACAGCCAGGAAGTCTGGATCGGGGGGAAATCGAAAACCGGAAGCCGCTGAGACGACAAAGAGAGTTGCCGGTAGTTTCAAGCGAAACCCTAACCTATCTCTCCGAGATGCCGCAAATAAGCTGGGTGTATTGTCTACAACCGTGCATCGAGCCAAAAAACGAGCCGGACTATCGACTTACAAGAAGGTAGTGACTCCAAATCGCGATGATAAACAAAATACGACGGCCAAAGCGCGATCCCGGAGGCTGTACACGACGATGCTGACGAAGTTTGACTGCGTGGTAATGGACGACGAAACCTACGTCAAAGCCGACTACAAGCAGCTTCCGGGACAGGAGTTTTATACGGCAAAAGGAAGGGGAAAGGTAGCAGATATTTTCAAGCACACGAAACTGTCAAAGTTCGCAAAGAAATATCTGGTTTGCAAGCCATATGTACCTGTGGCTTGAAAAGCAGCATTTCCATAGCTTCCGGGACTGTCAACCAAGAAATTTACGTGAAAGAGTGTTTGAATAAACGTCTGCTGCCTTTCCTGAAGAAACACGGTTGTTCCGTACTGTTTTGGCCGGATTTGGCATCTTGCCATTACGGTAAAAAGGCCATGGAGTGGTACGCCGCCAACAACGTGCAGGTGGTTCCCAAAGACAAGAACCCTCCGAACACGCCAGAGCTCCGCCCAATTGAGAAATACTGGGCTATTGTCAAGCGGAACCTAAAGAAGACCAAAAAAACTGCTAAGGACGAGCAGCAGTTCAAGGCAAACTGGCTTTCTGCGGCGAAGAAGGTGGACAAGGTGGCTGTACAAAATCTGATGGCAGGGGTCAAGCGTAAGGCCCGGCAATTCGGATTTGGAAAAGCGGAAGCCTAACTGAATATTTTTCCTGAATTTTATACTAATTGAACTTGAAAAAGAAATTTAATTTGATTTTTTAAATAAACGATTTCACCGATTTACACGCGTTTTCCCTTGATCAAATTTTGACCGTATCACCCTTTATCATTTAAAGTAGAAATCCTTGAAGAAACGAAAGCGGTGGGCCACTTGGAGACACAATGGGCCCACCCGGAGATAAGTATTGTATAGGCTCTTTCCGGGGGTAACATCAACAATCAATATGCAACTAGCGATTTGAAATTGGTTCACTGTTGTAGAACCTTTAGGTCCGAAGTACACCTTGAAGCCAGCACCTTGCTATTCATATTTTCGCCTTTATTTTGATTTGCTATGTTATTTTGATAGTTAATTTGAGAGTGTGTTCGTGTGAGTTCATTATTAGGGGCGCATTATAAAAATCGTATTTGTTCGGGACCTACTGGTCTCAGAGTTAGTCTACGGTAACAATGTAACCGGGTAACATGGAGTCCCTATTTATGGTAGTGTTCAATTCCACGCGTGTTCAAACCCATGCGAAAAATGACTGTCAAAGCGTTGGTAATATTGGTCCTTTGATATTAAGTAGCAACAAAAATCAAGGTTCACAACAATACAAATCATATTTGAGAAACTTAGAGACTTCCTCGAAAAAAAATTTCTCAGAAGTATTGGGAGCAAGCAGTTCATGCAAGAAGAACCTTCAAAAAATCATTACCGAAGTTCAGGATCATACTTACCAGAATTTCAAGACCGAACTTCCCCAAGAATCAGGAGAGGACTTATCAGAGCTTCAGGAAGAAGTGGAGGGGAGAGGACTTCTCTGAAGTTTGGAATTTTTCAGAGGTTTTGGAGTTCTTCCCAGAAATTCAAGATTGAACTTCCCAGAAGTTCAGAAAAAAAAACTTCCCCAAATTCAGACGGGAGCTAACCAAGAAGGGCACTACCTATAATTTCTCAAAAAATCAGGAAAGAAATCCTCAGGACGTGCGTCATAGAAGTTGAGGAAAGAACTTCTCTCCAGTTCAGGAAATAACTTCCCAGAAGTTTTGGAAGAAACTTTTCGAAATGTTAGTTGGAACTTCCTAAAAGTGCTTCGCAGCTTTTCCAAAGTTCAGACGAGAACATTTTGCATTACAGAATAAGGATTTCTCTAAATTCCTTAGGGAGAAAAGAATGAAACTTTCCAGGAGCACTTCCTTCTAATTTGAGCACGAATTTCCCAATAGTTCCGGATCAAACTTCCCCAAAGTTCTGGAGAAAACTTCCCAAAAGCTCAGAAGAGTCCATGAAGTCCAGGAAGAAACTTCAAGAACAAATTTAAGGGAATTTTCCTAAAAATTTTGGAATAAAATTTTCCTCGCATTTCGGGATGGGACCAATAAGAAGTTTGGAAAGAATAAGCTCAGGAAAAAACTTTCCCGAATTTTAGGAAGAAAATCTACCAGAGAGGGCACTACCTGTAGGGTCAAGAAGGGATTTTTCAAAAAAATTAGTAAAGAACTCCTTAGAAGTTGAATCCTAGAGGGTTTGAGCTGTTTAGTGGAATGCCTGTAACTAGAAATTAGAAGAAAAATTAGTATTCTCCATTTAATTCCAACTACCTTTGCTTATCTTCGACAGATACGCGTATTTCGTCTACAATGTGCAGACTTCTTCAGTGTCTTGTACTAATAACCCGTACTAATAAGTCGAGTTATTAGTACGAGACACTGAAGAAATCTGCACATTGTAGACGAAATACGCGTATCTGTCGAAGATAAGCAAAGGTAGTTGGAATTAAATGGAGAATACTAATTTTTCTTCTAATTTCTAGTCCTCAGAAGTTCACAAGAGGACTTCTCAGAAGTTGCGAAGAGACCAAAAGTGCAGTTGGAACTACCCAGAAGTGCCAGAGAGCTTCCCTAAAGTTCCGCCGAAACAAACATTCCAGCATTTCAGAATGAAAACTGCTCGAAATTCACAAAATCCCAGAAGTTATGGTAGATTTTTTTTGATAAAATCAAGAAGAAACTTTCCAGAAGTATGGGGGATCTTTTTAGTAATTCAAGCAGGAATTTCTCAGAAATTCAGGTACAAACTTCCCTGAAGTTCAGGACAATACTCTCTGAAATTCAGAAGAGATTATTTCGGCAGTTCAGAAAAGAAATTCTCAGAAGGAAGAAAATTCTAGCAACTTAAGAAGATTTTCCAAGAAATTCTAACGAGGACTTTCTCAAAAATTTTCAGAAACGTTCCTCGTAGTTCAGGATGGGACTTATCAGAAGTTGTGAAAGTAACTATGTTCAGGTGGAAGGTAAAGTTGGGTTCTTAAATGTGAATTTCGAAGAAAATAAGGAGTGACTGCCAAGAAGTTTACGAGGAATTTTGCCTGAAGTTCAGGAGGAAACTTCCAAAAATAAAGCAAAGAGCCTTGAAGAAGATCAGGAGAGAGTTCCCATGAAATTTAGGAGATAATCACTGACTAACCGATGAAGCAGTCTATACAAAAATCATTCATTTGACCATAATGATATTGATGATCATGAGTGATGATGACACCATATTATAATAATGGTACACACTATCAATGGTTACTGTTGAATTAAAAAAAAGTCTGTTGAATTTATTAAATGAAAACTAAATTTTGATTTAAAAATAAAAAACTGGAAAGAGCGTTACAGGGAGAGAATAAAAAAACTATGGAAAATTGTGTCATCTATGCGAATGTTTCAAGCTTCAGTGTCACTTTAAAAATATGAAACAATAGTGTAAGGTTGCGTACAATTCAAGAAATAGATAAAGACATGTTAACATAATCACACAAATTGCGATAATGACATAACTCGCTCTCTAATTTTCTAAAAAAAATTTACAGGTTTTTAAAGAGGCTCCCAGACATTTCAAATTTTTATCTACAGACATTTGAAAAAAATATCTGGCATCCAGTGGTTTGAAAAGCAAACCGGCATTGTGCGGCGAATAAAATGCACAAGGAGACTGTACAAAATCTTATGGCAGGTGTTAAATGAAATACCCGCATTCGGTAAGAAGGGAGCTTAGCAGAATATTTTTCGTATATTCTGTATTAATGGAACTTGCAAATGAAAAAAATGACTTATTAATAAGCACTTTGATCGACTCACGCACATTACTGTTTGACCAAATTTTGATCGGAACACCCTTTAATAAACAAGATGAAGCAAAAAAAAAACATTCACATCAATTTCTCTTCCTTCTTTTCAATTCCACTATCACTGTTATAGACACGTATTTTGTCTGCTATTTGCAGACTTCTTCAGTGTTTTGTTTTTCATGAACTTTCAACAGATGTTTCATCGACATAATCAAATACAACTTCTTCTTTTCCTCGTATCAAATAAGCCAGAGGGCATTACAGCAATAACAGATTGCGACCATTATCTTCTGGAGAAAAATGTGGTTCTTCTATCATCTAAAGTATCATTTGTTTCTGATAAAGGTTGTACGGAATCAAATTGCACCACTTTTTTAAATGGCTGTAACTTTTTACCCGTTGGGTATTTTCTATTGAAATTTTGGATGGAATTAGTTCAATGTGTATTTGTTTATACTGTGTAAGTTTCACTTGCAGATGTGCAATCTTTACAAAGATGGAGTCGGAAGAACAGCAGCGGCGCAAAGAAATTTTGCAAACGTACCTCGAAAATCTGGATCTTTCTCATCGTGACATCAGCAGGAAGCTGGTACATTCTATGGTGTCTCGTGTTTTAATTTGATAGCACGAACGTTTGACCATCGTTCGGAAAGAAAAAAGTGGCAAAAATGGATCTCCCTATTGTGTTAAGGATCACAAGCGGGTAGTTCAAGATTTCATGAGGAATCCCAACAGTTCAGTTCGAGATGTGGCGAAAAAACTGAATCTAACAAAAACTTTCGTGCAAGATGCGAAAAAACGCGAAGGACTTTATACGTAGAAAGTCCAAAAGGCGCATAATCGCGATGAACGGCAGAATACGGTACACAGATAAAAAGAAACATAGAATTTTCTGCATTATCTTAAGCACATGAGGGGAATGCTAGATTTGGCTGAAAATAATGGGATATTTTCTGCAAATTTAAGCCAGATAACGCCTGAATCAAGCCCGTTGTATGGAAGATTGCAAACAATGTTGTACGGCTCATCAGAAACTACAACAATTGCGTTGTTTACGCCTCCTTTGTCTTGGAAATAAACAAGGGGAAAAAACGCGCTTGTTAAATATTTTTATCTGTGTAGGTAAATCACGTATACGGAAGCTCTACACTCAGTTGTTGACGAAACCACGTTGCCTCGTTATTGATGATGAGGCGTATGTAAAAGCAGACTTTCGGCAGCTTCCGGGGCTCCAGGTTTTTACTGCTCATCATCAATTTGATGTCCCTGAGGACATAAGAAAGCAGAAGATATCAAAGTTTCCCAAAAAATATATGATTTGGAAAGTAATTTGCCCATGTGGAAAGCGGAGCACCCCATTCGTGACAACTGGATTGGTCAATGGGCAGGTGTACCTAAAGGAATGCCTTCAAAAGCATCTACTTCCTCTTTTGAGGCCACACGATGGTCCTACGATTTTCTGGCCGGATTTAGCCTCGTGCCATTACTCGAAAGAGGATTTGGAGTGATACAAGGCTAAGGTGGTCAATTTCGTGCCGGCGCATCTCAAGCCCCCACAAACGCACCGGAACTGCGGCCAATTGAAAAGTACTGGGCCATCATGAAGCAGGCACTTCGGAAGCATCCTAAGGAAGTGAAATCGGAGGAAGATATGAAGAAAAAATGGATTGCCACGCAAAAAAAAGTTATTCCAAATATTGTACAGGACCTTATGAGTAGTGTAAAGAAGAAGGTTCGTGCATTTGGATATGGAATTGAAATTGAATAAAACAAACATAAGAAAATATTCATAACATGTTTTTTTTACTCCCTGAAAGTTTGAAGATGATTGGTTGAACGGACGAATTTTGCCGAATATTTGTGTGTGTCGCAATTTGATTCCGTACACCCTTTAGCTGAATTCAACCGGTGAGATGCAATTTATTGCTCTAAAAACAATCTTCAAATTCTGCACAACAAGCTTCTCAAACAATAGACCGAATGTACGGGATGCGTTTAACTCACCTCAGTATATAAAAACCTGTAGCCTCCTTCAAACAGAACTCACCAGATCAACGAACAGCATTGTGATTCTTCTTTGGCTCGAGAGACGAATTCTAACGGAGTAAAAAGTTGTTTGCACACGTGTGTTGCATAAACAACTGCTAGCGTTGTTTTTTTCCTTCAAATTCACAATTGCGGTTGTTTTCCTTCATTTATGAACTGAATCGTATCCACAAAACTTGCCAATCCAAATCAATCTCTCGAGTTGTTAAGCTATCTAACACGAAAATGTGGTGGTTCCTAGTTGTATTCTACTTTCCGTCACTTCTCCATCGTGGCCACTGTCAAAGCTACTCAGGATGTGATTCTATCAGTAATTATGCATCCTACGCGGTGGGATACATTCAATCACCGAATTGGAGCAACTACTACAAACCTGGGACGAACTGCCGTTTCACGATCCAGGCTCCTGCAAGACATTACCTCTACATGCAGTGCTATGACATGTATCTCCCATCTACCTCCGGATGTTCCTACGACAAACTGCTGGTGTCGTTGAATGGCGATTCGACTTTGCAAGGCTCGAAAGCTTATTGCGGTTCAACTGCTTTCAACGTAGCTTCTAGTGGAAACAAACTAGTAGTAGCACTGCAGACTTCTCCATATCTGGGTGGAGGACGTTTCCGTTGTCAGATCACCGCCATACCACTTAAGTGCAACTGCGGAAGTCGAAAGACGGTAAGTTCATTTGTGTTGTGTCCGAAGGTGTAATCTAATATGCTACATATCACTCACAGCCCTTTATCGTCGGAGGAGTATCTACTCAAGCAAACGAGTTCCCGATGATGTCTGCCCTTATCGATGTATCGTCAAAGTCTCTCGTATGTGGTGCTACAATAAGTAAGTTCGAGTAAGGCGAATCTTGAAATGCGTCAATACTTTCACACCCTCCCCTTTTCACCAGTTACCAATAGGCATGGTCTAACTGCTGCGCACTGCATAGCCGGTAGATCCATCTCGAACACGGTCTTCCTGGTGGGAGATCACAACATGAAAACCGGTACCGACACAACGTTCGCCAAATTGATGTTGATTTCCACTTTTACCGTGCATGGACAATACAGAGCCAGTACCAAAGTCAATGACATTGCTTTGATTCGAACGGCTGACGAAATAGTCTTCAACGCTGGCGTCAGTCGAGCTTGCCTTCCATACATCTACGCCGGAGCCAACTTCAATAACATCAACCTCGAAGCTCTCGGCTGGGGAACGTTGGACTTTGGTGGTCCTCAGGCGGCCAATCTTCAGAAAGTCAGTCTTCAAGTGATGGATCTTGGTACTTGTAGAAGTAAGCTGTCCACAACGAGCTCGGTCCAGGATAGTCAAATCTGCACCTACACTGCTGGTAAGGACAGCTGCCAGTATGACTCCGGTGGCCCTCTGCTCTACACCGATAAGTCTGGAGGAGTCGTGTACGCTATTGGTGTCATAAACTACGGCATCACCTGTGCCTCCAAGTACCCTAGCGTAAGCGCTCGTGTCTCGTCGTACTTGAGCTGGATCGAAGCCAACACGGGGTACGACTTTTGCGAGAAAGTGTAATAAAACATTAACTACCAGATGAATTGCTAGAAAGAAATAACATGATCGATGAGATATGTATGAGAAAATATGCGAAAAAGAACGACCGGTGGGACACGAACCCAGAATTAAGTATACGGATGCATTACCAATTATATAAAGGGATCTTTACGGGACACGTTGTATTTGGCTTATGTCCTTTAGTAGGTAAGTCGTTTTCTTCGACGAACTTTGTGAATAATTCAAGGATTCCCTAAAAAGTCGAAAACTCCCTGAATATTCCAAATGTATCTGAATATACCAAAAATAGTAGCCTGGGTGCTTTGATAATTTTTCAGATTAATTCTGGACACTCCGAAAAGTAACGGAACATTCCGAAAACTTCCAAAATGTTTCGAAAACTATCTGAGTGTACTGTAACACTTCCTAACGTATTTGAAATTCAGAATTGGAAGATTTTTCAAGAATCGCAATACTAATCTAATCGAATGGAATATTCATGAAATGGTTCCTGGAGATATAAGGAAAGCTCAATGCATATTTAGAAGGTTCTTGAAATATTCAGAAACTTATCGGGATGCTCTGGACACACGCAGAGTATTCTGGAAGCTGTCGGACTGTTTAAGTAAACATTTAATTGATTCTGCCTTAAACTCCATAGCAAAAATTACAGCATTCTAAGGAAGCTTAAATCCATAATGAGTTTTATAATTTTTATTCCTGAAAAATTCAAGAAGTTCTAGGAGTAAGAAATCCTACAATATGCTCAGAAATTCTCGGAATATTATGGACATTCATGGAGTTTTCTAAATATTCATTATACTCGGGATATTCAGGATGTTTTTGGAATAGATACATTATTCATACAATTTCTGGAATAATTCTTGAATTTAAAATAAGATAAAGATAAATTTTCATATAATTTTTTTTTTGAAGAGTTACTGGTGGGACGCCAGCTATCGTTGCGTAAATCTTTTCGAATCATTTTGCCAGCCGTACACGGAACATGTCGTCCAGGAAGACGCTGTTGCAAATGATTCGGAAGGAGCAACTGGAGTGTTTTTTGAGTCCTTTCTTCCGTTTCTTTAACTTTGTAGTTCAGTCCGTGAAGAGTGTCATTTATGTGCTCCGAGAGTCTTCCGAAGCAGTTTCCTCGAACCGAATGTGATTTGATTTATCAATCAATTGATTCGTTTTATGGCTTGCTTTCAACAACAAATAAACATAATTAAAATTAACAATGAATAAAAAGTACGAAATCAGAAATGAGATGTAAATGGGAATGGTAACCCTACACTGAAAGTAAATTTTAGTTTATATTACAAAATCGAAAGTAATACTTACTAATCCATTAGTTGTTTTCAGCAACGAAACTGATTTGTTCTTTTTATGAAGATATATTCGTAATTAATTGCACGCGCAACTGTCAAAAGCACGAAGCTTTTGTTGACACAGAAAGAACATTCGTACATTGTACGGAAAGAATGCAAAGAGCTACAAATATTTGGTCATAAATTAAAAAGAAACGTCTCTCTGGTGGTTGCGTGAAGGACTGACAGATCTACTTTATCGACTCAAAATGTAATTGACAAAAAAAAACGCAATCACGTGGAATTGTCCAGCGTTGTTTTTATTGTTTCTGACATGGGGTTCGAACCTGAATATTTGAAAAGTGCTGATTCTAAATCCGTGGTTGATCTCACTAGGCCACGCTGACACGTGAGAACAATTTTGATTAATGAGCATGAAGTTATAGCTCACGACAGCGCAGATAATTTACTTCCACCCATACCAGCAGCAACACCATCATACAAAAGTACGGTATAAAAGAGAAACAGCGATTGGCTGGTCATCACGAAGTTCATTTCGTGCATATTACAAAAAGGTGTAATGATAGCATTTCACCAGATAAAAAGCATTGTGAATGTTTTATACAATATACGAGACATTTGTTCTATGTACAAAATCCATGTTTACGAAACGCGTGAAAGCTACTTTACGAAAATAAATTTTCAGTGTACTTGACCATTGATCACCATCTCAGAACTATAATGTTTATCGATAAGAAGTTCTAGAGAATTTTCAGAAGCATTTTTGGGCTGCATTTCCACTGATCTGGCAACACTTGTGTTTTTTTCCAAAATGGTAAAGAACAACACCTGCCTTGGGACCTGGTAGTTGAAGTGAAACTACCTCAAGGTTTTGCCAGTGCCCAGCGATAAATTTTCATTGATTCCTGTATAACTTCATGATTTTACAAACATGACTCCACTTTTTGTCGGATGATCTTAGGGCAGTTGGCCAGAACATTGGTCAAAAAAAAAATACACCAACATCTTCCTTTTCGATTTTTGCACGAAATTGTTCGAATAGATCTTTCGCCTGGGGTCTTAAAACGCTCGATCTCCTTCAGCGACCGCTTTGCGTAACGTGTCGAGGGTAGATCCGGCCAGAACACGAAATCCTCGTTTAATGAAGGTTCCAACTTACGCTAAGCACATCACGCTAACCGTAATTCCCCAAGAAAAGAATAGTGACTTGGATAAGCCTTTCTCACTAATTGTTAGCCACAAGAGGACCTTCTTCGGGAATTTCATGTGGAAGATGTACTTCATATCGCTTACTCCATCCTTCTTGGGGGACGTGAAATAGCCGATCCTCTGCCAGTAATTGCCTTCGAGCATACAGGTGCGTCTTGTCGTTCATTGTCACAATCACGTTGCGCTTCATAGGGAAAACGTCCTTAACGGATACCTATAGTTTCTGCTTTTGGGTGGCCGCTTGCACATCCAATACGGCTCGACTCGACTTCCGCTTTCTTATGACGATGTCGATGTTGGCCAAATACATTTTGACCGGTCGCCCGACCTCCCGGCTCAAGACACGTCTTGCGCGCGGTGTTCTCACCTTTCTCCAGCATTATCCGCTCGACTGTATCCGTCCGGCACAAAGGGAACATTCATTAATTACGTCACGCAAAAATTGACTTTTTATAACCCCCCCTCCCCCCCTTGTCACGTTTTTTGTATGGACCTTTAAATTGTTTTGTATGGATCGTCACGTTTTCCCAAACCCCCCCTCCCCCCTTACTGCGTGACATAATTAATGGACCTTCCCAAAGTGCGGCATGATGCGGCATGGACTTCTTCGTTCTGGCAAGGAGCCGGTGTTAATTACAAACCATCTAACGTAGTTGTTTCACTGCTTTCGCCATGGCTTCCATAAACAAACTAATAGAGCTGTCAATTTTATCTGTACATAGCCTACTTATATTTATGGCTACTTATATTTATATGAACTACTCTCAACCGATCCAGTTATTTTTTATTTCTAAAGTTGCTACTTGTTCAACTAAAATTTGTCAGTGATTTGGGCGTACTCATAGCATAAGTGTTTGTATGGAAGCTGTTTGTACCACACAAGCTTTTGTGTTTTGTCGCATTTTACCATGAATAATTTGCTTGAACAAAGATTGTTTGATTGAAATTTTGTGTTTCCAATTAAATTTCTTATGAAGAATTGTTGTAAAAGGTCTTTAAAGAATCTACTCTTTCGAAACCCAGAGCATACGAATGGTATAAAGAGTTCAAAAGAGGTCGCCAAGTTGTCGGAGTCTTGCCTCGTTCTGGACGCTTTTCAATACCGAATACCAACAAAACCGTGACAACTATTAGGAAAACTGTGCTTGAAAATAGTCATGTGGCCCCTATGAAAAGTGTATGGATGACTAGGTCGAGCGTTGGTACACATGGTTGTCATTTAAATGAGACAAAATAAATTTGCCAAAAAATTGAGAAAAATTCTTGATATTTTTGGATTATACTGTACAATGAAAGTTCTCCGAATATTTTGGAAATATTCAGGAGGAATTTTTTGGAATACTAGAGAAGTTTTCTGGAAATCCACAGGAACTTTGAAGACCTTGGAACACCCCCGTAAAATCCTTTGAACACTTTACGAAAGTGTCAAAAATCTTTCTCAAAAATCCACATCCAAAAGTCTCCTTAAGACGTTAAACTTGCTTGTTGCGAATAATAGTTCGTAGAATGTAGTTGTACAAGTTGTAAGTTTACGAGAAATATAAAGTCTGCGTAAAGAATCGGATATAAACGGTTGTGTCGACGATTTGTTGCGCACTATTTTGATATCGGGCATATCGCGTTATCTATTGTTTCTGCTACCTATTGTTCGATGACACGAGTGATCGAGTGAGTCCAAAAACATAAAAAATAAAATAAAAACCCGCATTAATCCACCGATGGTGAGACTGAACCCTTCTTACACTTCACCAGAATTCAAATGTGGGCAATATTGAACTGGATACATATTTTCATCAGAAATATGCCATGCATTCAGTTTATAAAATGAACTATTTGTCAATCCTGAGCGTATTGTTCAGCGATGCTATTAAAATATTACCATTAATAGTCTTTAATGACCTGTTTATGTTTGTTATATAAAAGGGGAAAATACATAAATATTAGAAATTTCATAAAATCAGTCCATAAAATGATTCAGTAAGCTTAATAAGTCCATTTTCGTTGAAAATTGGTTATAGTATATACAGACTAATTTTCGAATATACTCGTTGCAGTTCAAAACCAGACTGATCTGAGCCAATCGATGCTGCTCTAATTCTATACAGTCGCATAGTGTGGCTAGTCCGCTGTATGTGCTATACAACGCAACAGATGCGACACAATAGAATGCAAGCGGCATCGATTGGTGTGATTGGTCTTGTTCGGTTTTGCACTGCAACGAGTATATTGTCATCTCACAATTATGTGCTCTCAGGTATTGTTTTGGTCATATCTCCATGAAGGATTATCCAATCATAATGAATTTTGACCAGTTATTGAAATATCATAGCTTTGATTTGGTACCAACAAAACTAAAGTCGGTACACAAATAGCTCAGTATGTAATCGGAGACTAAACTGTTTGATTACTATTATAATAGGCCTTCAAATACTGTTTCGTTCATATCTTCGTAACGAAATGTTCGAATGAAAAGAAAAATCAATAGCGTTCTATGGAAATGTTGTAGCTTCCATTTGCCGTCAACAGAACTGAAATCGGTTCACAGATGGCTGAGAAACCGATGTGACATTATTTGTAACGCACACACACACATACACACACATACATACACACAGACATGTGCTCAGTTCGTCGAGCTGAGTCAAATGGTATATGACACTCGGCCCTGTGGGCCTCGGATAAAAAGTCGAGTTTTCAAGCGATCTTAATACCCTTCTATTGATGTAAGAAGGGTAAAAAGACACTTTCCGGTGAGATGTGGTGGGCCGATGGTGGGGGTCAAAATTAATTGTGATCCATGCTGTTCGCTCGCCATACTCATCGGGCCACCATGTCTTGGAACAAGTAAACCATTGTTGGTGTAAATCGATCCAAAATATCAAGCGTTAACACTAATTATTTTGTTTTCCTAATGAAAAATTACCAACACACTTTGTGAGTGGCCCCAATAGCATCCTTGCTATTGGTATAAATCGGTTCAAATCTGAAATCGGTACTAGTTTCAAAATATTTCACTTAACAGGTTATCGTTTTCCAAAACGAACCCAGCTATCCAAGATCCCTGTAATTTTTCGTGGAAGTGCAGAGGTGTTCCCGGCTTCCAATAAAGCTAGAATCACGTCAACATATTCTCTACCCTTATTTGACCTGCGTTTGGGCGGAGCCAGCACCGGTATTGCCTAAATAAGGGGTCACAAATTTTTACACATTGAGGATGCGTGCCAGTCCTAAACATCAACTGTTGCTTCTCTGTGTAATTCCAGCTGATCTGGCAACCTCGGGCGGTCAATCCGGCTCATGCTCAATAACTCTAGTTTGCCTCCCAAATGAGGGGAGAAATGGGCGAAATGGGACACTTACTACAGTCAACGAAAGATAAGCTATTGTTTAGGACTCCTATCCTGAGAATAAGGTGTGACAAAAGACCGGGTGAGTAAGGTTCTGCATGAATTTTCGAGTATGAGAATGCTGTCGACGCGATCAGTGTTGCATTTGCTCACTCCGGACAACAAGCACATTCAGAGCAGTGTTTGACGCTGGTTAAGCACAATCCGAGGGAGTTTCTGCATTGATTCATGACCGTCGCTGAAACATGGATCCACTGATACTCGCCAGAGACCAAGGAACAGTTGAAACAGTGCACTTCACTCAACAAAGTCGTGTACAACTTACGCGCTCTTCCTTTGGCTGTTGTGTTTTGCTTTTCATCTCGGTTTGGTGATACTTTCCCAATTTGTTTCCGATATCTTTGATGGAAATGTTGGGATTGCGTTTGAAAATTCTGGACACTATTCTTCTGGTCGCTGCGACTTCGTGGTTCCGGTTTCCTCCTGATTCCAGCCTCTTGGCAGTCGTCAGACGTTCTCCGAGCACATTTACAACATTCGTCACTGATGAATTGGCAATATTAAGCGATTTTGCTAAGTCGGCGTGGGAATATTTTGGATTTCGCTTGTGTGCGTGCAAAATTTTTATGCGCTTCTCTTCTTGCTTCAACGTCATTTTTAAACTGCATAGAAAATGGCAAAAATAAAATAAAGTCAGAATTTCGTACGTATATACGATGGGTGTGCAAGTTCCTTAAATGCACGATTATAAAAAACTACGTCATGTTTGTGTCGAACAAGTTTTAACCGTTCCATCCTTTACATACCACCAAAAGTGGTAGAAAGGAAATTTTCAAATTTTCGCTAGTAAACGCGAGAAAATTGCTTTAAATCCCACTACGAGCTTATCTTTTGACAGATAGGCTTATTTCGTCTGCTACTTACAGACTTCTTCAGTGTCGAGTGCTCGACTTGAAGGAAACATCACAGTAGGTCTAGTATTTATAGTAGGTTTGTTGGTACCGTAAGTACTTGAGTGTGTTTATGTGTTTGTTTGTATACCTGAAATGTTGTTTGATACCAACAAGGTTATTCATTATTACTTCGTTTGAAGTTAGTCAAATTGGTGTTGTGTTGTGTAGTGAGTTGTTTTTGTGATGAAGGTATAAATTTAAATAGCCACGAATATCCGTTTCCTTGATCCTTGTTAAGCAATTTTTTGGAATTTTGTTTGTGGATTGCTATGCTTTCCGCTACATTTAGTTTCCAGGGGTTTGTGATATGTCTTAAGATTTGTATGTTATTTAAGTTTAAAAAGTGTTCTTCGTTGAATATATGTTCAGCTACTTTTGATTTAAAATGGTGTATGATCCCTTTGTCAGTGTCTTTGTTTGCTTTAGTGACTTCTGCCATATGCTCTTTGAATCGAATATTGAGATTACGTTTAGTTTGACCAATGTAAATTTTGCCGCAATGGTCACAAGTTATTTTGTAGACCCCGGATTCGTTTAGACTGTTAATGGGGTCTTTAGCCGACCCTAAGAGGGTTTTAAGTTGATTATTTTTAATAGTATAAACTATTTCAAAACCGTAGTTCCGTAGAATTGGTCGTAATTGTGTAGTGTGGTTATCGTATGTCATTGCTATTCTTTTAAGTTGGGGTTGTGTATCTGTTAATGTGGTGAGTGATTGTTTGTATTGTTTTTGTGTTTTTTTTTGTTGATTACGTTTTGTATTAGTTTTCGGGAGTAACCATTCAAGTGTGCTGTGTCAAAAATGTAGTCGAGTTCTTTAGTTATGCCGTTTGGACTTAGTGGTAATGTTTGTATTCTGTGTATCATGTGGTTAAATGATGCTTTTTTGTGTTGGTATGAGTGGTTAGACGTATGTGGTATTGTGCGGTGTGTGTTTGTTGGTTAATTTCAAATGTGAGTTTAGATTGTTTTTTCACTACGAGCAAGTCCAAAAATGGTAGTTTATTATCTTTTTCAATTTCATAAGTGAATTCTATGTTTTAATGTGCGTTGTTTAAGGTTTAAAGGGTAAGAGGTAAGAGATCTTTCTTTAAAATGCAAAACACATCATCAACGTATCTACATCAAACGGTAGGTAGTTGATCTTGCAATTGTTTTTCGAAATTTGCCATGAAGATTTCGCTCAGAAAAGGGGAAAGGGGGTTACCCATAGGGGCGCCTTTTAATTGTTTGAAATGTTCGTTTCTGAAGGAAAAGTAATTTTCTTCCATACAAAGTTGTGTTAGTTTTATGTATGATCGTACTTTTTTCCTCCATGCCATGTCGTCATTTTGAAAAAGTGAAAAAAATTCTAACAAATTGATTGTATCCTTTACTTGAATTGAAGGGAAGGGGCAGGGTGTGGAGCAGCAGACCGTAGTGCACGCTAAGGGCCCCGCTCGTTCGCTCGTGGCAGAGCAGCCGAACGTGCACTACGGCCATCGTGCTCTGCCATCGGGCCAGTGGCCATCGGGATATCCCTATTAATAATTGTGCTTTGAGGCAAAACCCACCAGTATCATACCAAACGTCAATGCCTTTTCATAAACGTACTACAGCATGGTGTAAAATATGTGTTACTTCCACTGAGAGCTTTATGTTGAGAAAGTGTTCTCATGCAATATTTTATCAGAGAGGGTAGCTCAAGTAATCCTAATCGGCGATTCAGCTGCAAATTAGGTGACATGAATCAGTGCTAACGATAAAGAAACCACCATTTTTATTGCTCCATTATAAAGCATAAGATTAACCAGCCCACCAGTAACAAGGTATAAAGACTAGCCATGTAGAGGTGGTTACTTGTTTTAACGTATCTACAAACTGTTCGTCTGCTGTAGACGATATAAGTTTAATCGAGACGACTAAAGACCGAGCCTACCTGAGCTAAGCAGTGAGCTCCCTTGTACCTCCTTCCCCTAGCAACCATACAGACTACCGACCCTGTAATCATTGACCTCGGGTTTTACAGTTGCTTTTGCCAGGTTGACGACTGTGGTCAGCAATCATATTTTGTTTAAGTCTTCCGCCCTTAGATACTTCATTATAGTTAGATGTTTTACAAATTTCATGTGCTTTGTTCATAACTTCCATATTTTACGTTAGTTGTGCCCATGCAGGGCATTCTGCTAATAATTCCACTCCACATCCTCGCCACACTGCCGCTAAGCCGAGGTTCCTGAGAGAGCTCGGTATGCCCAATCTCTATCTTATAGAATTCCTAATACGTCGACGGAATGCATCACGATTGTTATGCCCAGATATTTCACAAGCATATCGTGAGGTCCGCTTCATCCAGTAGATAACGTGACTTTAGGGTATGGGAATACCCTTAAGTTAAAGAAGGTGACTCTGATTTGCCAGTTTAACAGCAGCCCCAGTATAATTGCATAACCAGGTCAGACAAAGGATGCGCTGGCGTTTTGCTGCATTTTCAACCTACCCATGCAGATAGACAACTCACGGATTCGGAGAACACAATAGTCCCATTTGACAATTTGCTTGCCTGCAAGAGTGCATAGGCTTTCTGGGGAGGCTACCCCGTAACCAACATCGTCTTCGATCAATGAACCGAGAGCAACTTTCCTCTCCACACAATCGCTTAATACTCCAATCCACTTAAGGTCGTGTTGAATCCCATGCCCGTTGCAACAGACTAGGCCACTGAAAGACTGATACAACATGGGAAGAGTAATGGAGAAGGCAATTCTGTGCGTGTACTTTATTTTCGACTCACTAATGTTGAGTCCACTCCTGTTTGCTAGCTTCGACCTTAAGTCCCTTAAGTTTCCACCATAGTCTCAAAGTTTCGTGTTACTATTTTACAAAATGTTACTTAACTCAAAACTAAAGGCCCAAACCCCATTTAACAAACAAAATATCCCACTATCCTAATTGTAAATGGCAAATGGCACACAGCATACAACAAACGTTCTGCCTTGTGCTACCAGATTGATAACGCAATAAAAACTTACAGTAAACAGCACATTCTCACCATGCTTCCCATCCTAAACAGGAAGACCCACCAAAGCGGCCCCAGCTCGAGACGTTCCCAGTGAGTGCATGACCAGAAAAAACAAACGGAGCCCCAACCCAAGCCATGTTACTCGTAATCACACTTTTCTTATCACCATTTCATTCGTCCACGGTTGCCCATTGTTGGTTGACTTGGTTTCCGGTCTTGGCGCTCGAAACCGGGCTGGCAGAGAGTGTGAATGGAATTACAAATGAATGCTAACAATTAATTATTTTTAAAAGCATTTTTAACACAGCAAATGCTTTTTATTTCCGCTGTCGGGTCTTATTTTTTGCTAGTGGTTGTTTTTTTTTCGATCGATGTAGACCGTACATTTTTATTACACTTTCTCGCAAAAGTCATAGCCGGTGTTGCTTTCGATCCAGCTCAGATACGAAGCGACTCGTGCGCTAACGCTTGGATACGATGATGCACACGTGATGCCGTAGTTTATGACACCGATGGCGTACACGACTCCTCCGGATTGGTCAGTGTAGAGCAGAGGGCCACCGGAGTCGTACTGGCAGCTGTCCTTTCCAGCAGTGTAGGTGCAGATTTGACTATCCTGAACCGAGCTCGTTGAGGACAGCTTAGTTCGGCAAGTTGGGAGGTCCATTACCTTTAGACTGACTTTCTGAAGATCGGTCGCCTGAGGCCCACCAAAATCCAACGTTCCCCAGCCGAGAGCTTCGAGGTTGATGTTATTGAAGTTGGCTCCGGCGTAGATGTACGGAAGGCAAGCTCGACTGACTCCAGCGTTGAAGACGATTTCGTCAACCGTTCGAATCAAGGCAATGTCATTGGTTTTGGTACTAGGGCTGTATTGACCATGCACGGTAAAAGTGGAAATCAACATCAACTTGGCGAACGTTGTTTCGGTTCCGGTTTTCATGTTGTGATCTCCGACCAGAAAGGCAGTATTGGTGATGGATCGCCCGGAGATACAGTGCGCAGCAGTTAGACCATGCCTGTTGGTAACTGGTGGGAAACGACACGGATTCAAACAACTTTCGCATTTTAAGATTCACTTAACTCAAACTTACTTATTGTAGCACCACATACGAGAGACTTTGACGATACATCGATAAGGGCAGACATCATCGGGAACTCGTTTGCTTGAGTAGATACTCCTCCGACGATAAGGGGCTGTGAGTGATATCTAGCATATTAGCGGACTCGTAAGGAAACAACAAAAATTGAACTTACCGTCTTTCGACTGCCGCAGTTGCACTTAAGTGGTATGGCGGTGATCTGACACCGGAAACGTCCTCCACTCAGGTATGGAGAAGTCTGCAGTGCTACTACTAGTTTGTTTCCAGTAGAAGCTACGTTGAAAGGAGTTGAACCGCAGTACGTTTGCGAGCCTTGCAAAGTCGAATCGCCGTTCAACGACACAAGCAGTTTGTCGTAGTAACATCCATAGGTAGATGGGAGGTACATGTCATAGCACTGCATGTAGAGGTAATGTCTCGCAGGAGCCTGGATCGTGAAACGGCAGTTCGTCCCAGGTGTGTAGTAGTTGCTCCAATTCGGCGATTGAATGTATCCCACCGCGTAGGATGCATAATTGCTGACTGTATCACACCCTGTGTAACTTTGACCGTAACCATGATGGACTAGTGACGAAAAACAGCATATAACTAACAGCCACCACATTTTCGCATTTGATAGCTTAACAGCTCGAGAGATTAATTTGGATTGGCAAATTTTGTTAATTCGATTCAGCTCATAAATGACGAAAAACAACCGCAATTGTGAATATGAAATAGGTGCTAGCAGTTGTTCAAACACCACTCGTTTCCAGACAACTTTTTGCTCCGTTAGAATTCGTCTCTCGAGCCAAACTTGACTTACAATGCTGTTGGTTGATCTGGTTAGTTCTGTTTGAAGTTGGTTTCAGTTTTTATATACTAAGGCGAGGTAAACGCCTTCCACTTCAATTCGGTCCATTGTTTGAGGACCTTGTTTTGCTGAATTTGACGTTTTTAAAGCGATAAATTGCATCCCCCAGATGGGATTCAGCTACCAAAAACAACACAAATGATACTTCAGATGATGGATGTGCCATGTTTACCCCCGGAAGATAATGATCGTAATCTGTTATTACTATAATGCTGTTTCTCTTATCTGACGATAACGAAAACGAATACATGAAAGAAGCAGGTGTTCCACTGCAAAACATCTGCTGAAAAGTTCAAGGAACACCACACGTGTGAAGATGTTGTTCGAAATTTGTGAGTGCTGCCATCATAATGATCTAGTTGAAAGTTTAAAGCTATATCGATGAACGGCCTACGCCTTTTTTAATGACCTCAAGTCTTTATTCGTGATTTTTAACTGTCATAATGAACATAATTCGTTAAGATTTTTGATCATTTTCTCAGAAACATCAATATTATTTTATCGAATGATACCCTGATTCTCCCTCCCAAACCAGTTTGAATTCAATGTGATGTATGCTATGTAAAAATACATTTATGAAGTATATCATATCATGTATTTGGAACTATTATATAAATAGTATATGGCTATTGAAAAAACGAAAACGGTATTATGCGTACGAGTATATTTAATTACACAAAGGTATCATTACAGGGTGCGGCAGAAAATAATGCGAAAATGTTCAAACTTGAGTATTGGGTTAATTCATGTAGCTAGTGACTAATTTCTGTCGAAAGTGTATTTGTTTATGTTTACTTTTAAGTGCTGCAGCCAAACATTCTGTTTGTTTTACTGCAAATTCGTCAAAATTTTCGTGAAAGAAGTGATCACCAGTTTGTTGCTCGCTCAGAAGAAGCCGAAAGAGATTGCCAAGGTGATAGGTTTCCATTTGGCAACAGTTTACCACGTGAAAAAGTCCCTGCAAGATGGTCCTAAGCAGCGGAAAAATACATGCGGAGAATCATCAAAGAAGACCTGCATGCATCTTCCAGAGTCAGAGTTAAACGCCACTTGATTACGGACCGGGTCAAGGAACTACGAGTGACTCGTTCCAAGAGATTGTTTTCTTTGGTGAAGAAGGAAAAAATGATAATCCTGTTCTCCGACGAGAAGCTTTTCAGCATCGATGCTGTGGCCAACAGCCGCACGGACCGGTTCATTTCACCGCAGAAAATAAAGAACGTCCCGGAAAAATTGAAATACAAATTTCAAACCAAACATCCGGCTGGTGTCATGATTTTTGGCTTGGTGGCGTCCAACGGTTTGAAAATGCCGCCTGTTTTTATTGATGCTGGAGTTAAAATCAATAACGAAGTGTATATCGGTATTTTATAGGACCAAGGCGGGACCACCATCATCATCATCATCAAGTGCTTCCCTGAGTGAAGGCCAACTTTTTTGAGGACCAAAACGTTGTCCTACAGCAGGATGGAGCGCCGTATCACACGTTTAATTGAACCCAACAATGGTTGAACGATAACATGAATTTTGGCCGAAGGATTTGTGGCCCCCTAGCAGTCCAGATCTTACTCCGTTGGATTATTCGATTTGGGCATATGTTGAAGCACGAGCCTCGAAACATCACACCCTAGTGTGCAAACCCTGAAGTCAACCATAACACGCACATGGCAGTCAATGTCGGAGAACTACAACCGAAAGGCATGCTCTGGCTTCCGGCGTCGGCTCGAGGATGTTATTAATAAAAATGGAAGACACATTGAATAAACTTGTTTAAAAGGACTTTATAAAGATAACTACACTAGAAAACGTAGATATTATTGCTTAAATTAGTGGAAAATGGGATTTAAAAGAAATAGAATAAATTTCAGCATTATTTTATGCCGCACCCTGTATTAGAATCATTTTGGCAAGTTTAAGACCTTTTTTTAAAATTTTCATAAGAGTCTTTGGAATGTGTTTTGTTTTTATGGAACAACTTTGAACTTTTCATGGAGGGCGCCGTAGCCGACACAGCCGCTTTGGTATTTTTTTCTGCTGCTGACGTCAATTAGGTGCTCCTGCTGCTGATGATGATGATGTTCAATTAGCTGCCCGCTTAGCTTGTTTATAGATTACTATTTTTCGAGGGAAAATAGTGTGTACACTTGTGAGGGAAGGGGTAAATTCTTGTTGCAAACACTCTGACCGATTTTTGTTGGAAAATATTGTGGAAACTTAAAATTTGTATGTATGTTGCGTTCTATGAATTATCCTACCACCAAAACAGAATTGTGACCCCAGATTTTGAGTTGAAAAATGAACGATTTGGGGCGAAGAAAATCGTCGGTGCATAATGATCGCGTTTTTTTTCAATCGTTTATTTGTACAGGCTTAATCGAATCAACTTTACAGAGCCAAGTTTTCATATTTATATACATTAATTATCTTAAAACTAACGTTAAGGGGATAGAACCGATTACTCGCGGCCGTCTCGAGGTTAATAGGAATAACAATTGAACAAATGGGAAGATGGGCGGGAATTTGAAGTATGGTTTAAAAAGCACGTTTATTTTATATTCTGAATTGGTTTATCTATCTATATAAAAATGAATGTTTGTTTGTTAGTGACGCTAAAACTCGAGAACTGCTGAACTAATCTTGACGCTGTCTTCGGATGATTTGTTTCTTTTTGTGCAACAAAGGTTCAGAGAAAAAGAAAAGTTGGAAAATTTTCCAGGCAAAGTCGGAAAATGGGAATATAAAAATGAGCATTTTTCCATTAAAAAAAAATCGAATCTATCTATATATATATAAAAAAGTGAATGTTTGTTTGTTACTGACGCTAAAACTCGACAACGGCTGAACCAATCTTGACGGTGTCTTCGGATGATTTGTTTCTTTTTGTGCAACAAAGGTTCAGAGAAACTCAAAAGAAATTTTCAAGAAAAAGTCGGAAAATTGGAAAATCAAAAAAGGCATTTTTCTATACAAAAATATAAAATTTTGTTTGAATAAATCATATGTTGTTTGTCAAAAATGCAGAAAAATCACAAATAAGTTATTTTCAACATAATAAATTCAAATTTCTTCCCTTTCAAGCTGAACAAACTTCATGAAAAACCAAGAAAGAACATATTCAATTCAGATGCCAGTTGTAAATTGTCACATTCAAAATGCACAAAACGTTGTTGTTTTGAAAAGTTTCTTTATGATATCTTACAGCACCGTAATCAACTCATGTCGGTCCGACAAGACATCATACAAAAATCAACCATTTCTCATGAGTTGGAACTTCAAAAAAAAAAAAAACGACTTCAGTATTCTAACATAATACACCAATTAAAGTGGCCAATTGATCACAGATTATCAATAATATGAAATGACTGCCGATTTTTATACTCTTAGAAGCCCAAATTGAAAATATCCAAGTTCTCCAGTATGAAAATTGTCCCTTTCAGATTGACTAAAAAAATGAAGGACATTTATGCAATTAAAAAAAAGCGATGTTAATTTAGAATACCGATTAATTGTGTGAATCGATTTTAAAGATATTGCAAGGAATAAATTAATATTAGACGGAACAAACTCCGTAGGGTCAGCTGGTTAGTGTATAATTATATAACTTTTGGTTTTTTTTGACTTGAATTTTTTTAAAAAGAAAAAAAAAACACAAACACAAATAAAAAAAAATAGAGTAAACATACAGGTTAAGCTAACTAAAATCTACGGCAAATGTTAGTCAAAAATTTTAAACATAAATGAGTTTCATAAACTCCAGAGATCGTAAAAGCAAACACGATTGGAAATATTCGGCAAAGGGCTGACAACCTGTGTTATGTACAAATAGTACAAAGTCATGAAGCGAATTTGAGGATTCCTCAAGTTGAGCTCCTCAAAATTTTCAATTACCTGTTGAGGAGCTGGAGAGATAATTGTGAAAACCGATCCGACTCATGGTGTGAGTCGAGTGCATGCAACCTAACGCGATACGAAGACACCGATGCTGAATACGTTCCGGTTTGATGATGTGTGACCGAGTCGCCGACTGAAAACGAAAACTACCGTATTCGAGAACTGACATTCGAATATCTGTCATATTCGGATTCGAATAATCATCTCCAATAATCGGTTAAAAACGCAAACAATTCTGGACCCACTTTCAACAAGCATGTATCGTGAATTATCTTGCATCCAAGCTGTTCATCCAACCCGTTGTTGGTTCGTTGGTCATTTCATACGACCACTGATCTCACCACGGGGAAGAACTTGCATGAATTCAGTAAGAAGGGGAAAGGGACAGCTATCTGAACGTCGGCCAAGGAAGAAGAGGGTAATCCACCATCGGTTCTGATTATGCCAGTTAATGATCGGGTTCATAGGGTTGTTGAACCTTCTAAAGTAGTTCAACAAACCTCCGATTACCACTGACTACTGCACAAGACCTATCTGAGGATACACGGAACTACATTAGAATATATGTTCCTGGACCGTGGAGTCAAGCAGTAGTGGAATTTGTTTTTTGGTTAATTCGCGAATCGGAATTGTGGTTGTACGTTGAACGACTTGAAGGATTTTAGTGGTTTATATGACGTTTATTGTACCTTACCCAGGCTAGGAAATAGATTCTTGGTTTGTGCGGTGATAAGTCGTGTGCGTGTGATTTGGTCAGGAAAAGAAGGTAAAATGTTAAATGTGTGCGTATAACACGTAGTGTGTCTCATAATTATGAACAGCCGTTCAACGGCTTCTTGAACAGGTTTCCGGAACGGGAATCGAACCGCCGTTTTAACGACCCCACGCAGCCGCCAGCACCACCAAAACCAATCAGCCACCAAACACTTCATTCCGCGCTCCACGGGCAGAAATTGTCGGGCTTGTGGAAATCGGTTTTTGATTCGAAGGGATTCGCAGCACCATCAAAGCGACCAGACGCCGCCCTCGATCCCCATCTGTCAATTCCCGCCATCGTTGTGTGGCAAATCGCCATCTTCGGCCGTCGTTCGCACAACGCTAGAGACAAAGGGAAGTTGCGGAGCTCCACACCACCTCACCGATATCCGCATCCGATTCCGTTCAAAGGCCGCAATAGTTCGCCAGTGGCAATAAGAAGCCAACAAAGAAGTTCTGCCGGAGATTTTTTAAAAGGAGAGCCAGCACACAGTGAGTAACCCATGCGCATGTGAATAACATATTGAGACACACACACTACCGAAAATAGACAGTTAGGAAGTAGAAAATCCGCACACTCAGGATGCTTTAGGCAAAAACAGGGAAAGAAACATAATGAAAAAACCTAGGCTAAACTAAACCAATTACAATAAAGGGTGTATTCGATAAAAATGGCACACAGATAATCTTCTGTAACTTTTGAATCGTATGAGTAAAAAACCTAGAAATTTGAGTAGATCTTATCCATAGTGTATTATTTACATCTGCCAAGTTTCATAGTCATACATTCAGTAGTTCCAGTCATGTCGTCGAATCAAGAAATTGTCCGTGAGAAAATTTTGTGCACTCACAATCAAAAAAAAAGGCTTGGAATTGCAAATACAACTGTGTCTCGTATAATAAGAACCTTCAAGGAACGTCTGAGTGTCTAAAGGAAGGAAGGGAGTGGTCGTAAAAGTGGTCCAATGGACAGTAAAATGGCCAGGAAAGTCGTACAACAATTCAAGAACCGTCCAAACATGTCAATTCGAGATGTCGCTAAAAAGTCTAAGGTGTCAGTCGGTTTTGTGTAGAAAACCATGAAGCGTGCTGGGTTACATGTTTACAAAGTGCAAAAAGCCCCAAACCGGAATGAAAAACAAAACATCACTGCGAAAACCCGCGCCCGGAAACTTTACACGAAGCTGCTCACCAAATCCGGTTGCATCGTGATGGATGACGAAACATACGTCAAGGCCGACTTCCGTCAACTTCCTGGGCAAGAATATTTCGTTGCCAAGTCGAAGTTCGATGTTCCGGAGGATGTTCGAAAGAAGAAACTATCGAAATTTGCAAAGATGTTTCTAATCTGGCAGGCGATTTGCGGATGTGGTGAAATAAGTGCTCCCTTCATCACTTCCGGAACAATAAACGGTGCGATTTACACGGAAGAGTGCCTTAAGAAGCGTCTCTTGCCATTCATTAAGAAGCACAAAGGATCAACTCTGTTTTGGCCTGATCTAGCATCCTGCCACTACGCTCGAAACGTATTGGAGTGGTACCGAGCCAACGGAGTCAATTTTGTGCCAAAGGATATGAACCCACCAAATTCACCGGAACTTCGTTCAATTGAAAAATTCTGGGCAATTATGAAAACGGAACTTCGCAAACATCCCAAAACTATAAAAACAGAGCTAGAATTGAAGAAAATTTGGGTAAAAACAACAAAAACACTGGGAAAATCGGTTGTACAAAATTTTATGGGTGGAGTGAAAAGGAAGGTACGGGCATTCGGGATGGGAGACGAAATTGAATAAAACAAATGTTGTAAATCAAAACTCATTAGTAGTTCTTCATTCCCTGAAAATTTCAAGGAAATCCGAAATTCAGTTTAAGTTTGATGAGTATATATGTGTGTGCCATTTTTATCGAATACACCCTTTAGTTATAGAAGACAAGAAACATTTTACTACGTGCTACATTTAAGAATATCAGGGTAAACAAACCCTGATACTTTTAAATGTAGCACGGAAAACTCCTGGGATTCCATCATTGGACGGTGTCTCGGATGGGAGTGGGACGTTTGGCATAGCAACGTTTGGCATAAGGACCTTTGGCATATGGATCTTTGTCCTATGGATGTTTGGCTGAATGAATGTTTGGCTGAATGAATGTTTGGCCGAATGGACGTTTGGCCAAATGGACATTTGACCGAATGGACGTTTGGCCGAGTGGAAGTTTGGTCGGTTGGACGTTTGGCCGAAAGTTGTCTATCAGCATATATGTATTGATGAGAAAAGGTATAAGAATCCACAAAAATATTCTCACACGGAAAAGGAAATACTGAACCAAAAAATATATTCTCGGACACATTAGGTAGCACCTCGATGTAATGACATATTCTAGACATACTCCACTTAGAGTTTCTCAATGTGTGTTCGCATTTGCAGTAATAAGCATTCTGAATAAATTTCAACTATATCGATTCGTTAAAAACCGAATTTTTTGTGTTCAAAACGGCAAACATTAGTATTCGGCAATTTGACCATATATGAGATGTATGAAAATGTTTTGAAAAAATCTTAGGCTCCTAATTTAAGGTGGAAAAAAATATTATGTTTAAAGGCTAAACGGAATGGGTTACTATTTTTAATAATCTTGGAGAAACATACAGTTTTTCGAGAGATACCTTCTTTTGGTTCTTTGCACATGGACGTTAATCTCAAAAACTTGCATTTTAAGTAGAGAAATTTTGAATCGACTGGTAAATTCTACGAGAAACTAATATTTGAAAATTTTAAGGTTTCAAAAGATTGCATTTTTATTAATTTACGTTTGAGATGCTTTTTTTTAAATCAAAAGATTAAACAATATTTGGCAAAATAGCTTTTAACCCTAAAATTTCTTGATAAATCAGGAATATCAAAACCCAAGCCAGCTCGACTTCAATATTAGCTGCTAATTCCGACAGAAATCGAAAAACCGCTGAAAGTATTTGAGATAAAAAAAAACATTCCAAACTATTATGAATTTCGAACATACAATCTGAACGAATTTGTAATGGCAATTGCTGCTTACTTGGGCTCAGATGAAAAATGAAGATATGATTTTATTTCGACTAATATTTGTTTTCACATTTCCATTGTTTAGCAAACCTGTATAACATATACGTTATAATCTCTAAAGTTCCAGGAAGAATGGGTCGGGGGGAAATAAAAAATCTGGCCTCCAGCAAGAAAACTGAATTGTAAAGTATCTTCCCGCAAATTTGTATTCAGCCAAACGCCAATTGGGCCAAACCTCAATTCGGTCAAACGCCTTTATGCCAAACGTCCATTCGGTCAAGCGTCCGTATGCCAAACGTCTTTATGCCAAACGGGGTATCATCGTCTCGGATGGTCACATCATTTAAGGAGACCCAGACGATCCAAGACCGAAGTCAGCTGATCCGATGAAGGCAAGGAATGTGTTTAATGATTGATGTTTGACTTTATTATCGCGACTTTCAGCCTGTGGCTGGTTCGTCTCTTAGAGATTGTGTCTAATCCGTTCAGGTAAAGAAGGTGTTCTGTACCTTTGGCGAATCTGTTCAAGTGTCAATCGAACTGAAAATGTGGCAAAGAAGGCAAAGATTTTCATCTGATTTGTCATAAAACGATGAAACGTGCTGGCTTCCACGTCTTCAAGGTATATTTGGGTGTGTGACTGGACAGTGAGCTTAGCGGGGGCACCTAATTTAGAGCCTTGAAAAATTGTAATTTTTTGGGTTTGTTTCTTCAATAGAAAACAATGCTACAGCATAGTGGATTTTATTTGTTTATTGAAACACTATTAAACTCTATTATTTAATTTATTTTTATTTCTAAATTTCACAGAAAGACGGCAGTTGCATGTATTTTATGGAGGCCCCCCGAAAATTTATTTTTTGCGTTAATCAAGCTCTAGCTTAAACTATTCATCTGAAACCCACAAAACATGTTTCATTGTGTAAATATGAGCAGAACGAAGGTAATTTAAAAACGAGCCGAGCAGTAGGCACTGAAGAAGTCTGTAAGTCACCAACAAAATTGGCTTATCTGTCAAAACATATGCTGTTTTAATTGGAATAATGAAGAATTTGCTGGAATTTACTAGTGATAGTTTAAAATATTGTTATGAAAGTTTAAAACAGAAAATGTACAATGGTTGGTTGAAATAATGCTGCACAACATTAGCGAAAAAATAGTTAATTCTTATGATTTTTTCAGTAGCTTGTGGCCCAAAATCAACAAAGTCCTTTACTAGAATCAATGAAATACTCAAAACCTGATCACTTTTGGCGAAGGTTGCAATTCGATTTTGTTTGTAAAATGTATCCCAGTATAGAAATCGAAGACATAGTCTTTCCTCAGAAAATTGGTGGGATAAAATCGCCAAAACAGTGGGCAAAACCCTTGTTCCATTACTTTGTGGGCCATGCTTTAGTATTATTGAAATGACAACACTGAGAAGAGGGCGAAGACAAGTTGGGATCAGAAAATTTGTATACCTACCTGGTTCAACATCACGCAAATCATTTAAATTTTCTCAAATCTTTCACATTTATTTTATGTACTACCTGTTTCATTTCTAGTCTGCGACATTGCTTCTTTAATGAAAATGTATTGCTCCATCAACCTGCTGCTCTTATCTCATGGTCAAAACAATCAGCATGTTTGCCATTGTTTTCATTTCGGGGACACTGGTTTTTATCAAAATCGTATTTTTAAAGATAAAAAATATCATCGAAATATTACCCAACTAGCCCGAATCGTCGTTTGCTACGGGGTGTTGCCATTGCGAAATGTTCGTTTATCTCGTCGGTTGGTCCGATATCTTGTTCTGTTAGTTTTCGTGAATCTTACTGACGTTATTCTTCCACCACAGCTCTGTTTTCATCGTTAGTTTTTAATTGCTTACCCCACGCGGAATGCCTCGGTGTTTATTCGGGTTGCGATACGGTACGAACCCTCACCGCAGATGAAGTATTCTATATTCAATCACCTGGATACGGGAATTACTATAAACCTAACACCAATTGCCGATGGAGATTAGCTGGACCTACTGGCTACATTCTCAAAGCGAACTGTTACGATGTAGTTCTCCCGAGTGTAAGTTTAATCCTTCTCCAAAATTTTAACAATTGACGATCGAAATTGCCTACCGTAGAGCACCAACTGTATGGCGGATCGCATTGAGGTGTCCCTCAGCGGGAATGCTCTTCTTGCAGGAGCAACTCGCTTCTGCGGCCTTTCCACGTTCATAGTGCAAGCCAGTGGAAACAAGTTGACTGTGGCACTCCGTTCGGAGAAATCTTCAACTGGGGGTCGTTTCGCTTGTCAGATTGTATCTAATCCACCATCGTGCGACTGTGGCCGTCGTCGGATGGTGAAAATCGTCAACGGAGCACCAACACTGGTTAACGAGTTTCCGATGATGGCTGGATTGGTGAACTTGTCCTCGAGAAAGGTGTTTTGCGGAGCTACTATAAGTAACGTGATATCAAAGGTGACAACATCTTAAAATTTAAATGTCATTTATGTTTTAGTATCCAATCGACACGCTTTGACCGCAGCGCATTGCTTATCGGGACAGAAAGTGGCCAAAACTGCGTTACTAGTAGGTGATCACGATCTATCAATGGGTTCGGACACCCCCTATTCCAAGTTACTGACAATCAGTACCTTCACCATCCATGGTGGATATCGAGCAAAAACGTCAATGAATGATATCGCCATAGTGCGAACGCGGGATCAGATCGTTTTCAATGTGGGTGTTGGACCGGTATGCTTACCGTGGCGTTGGACATCGGCCACCTTCAACAACATGCTAGTGGAGGCAGTTGGCTGGGGTACGATTGATTTTGGAGCTCCAGCTTCGTCAGTGTTGAGGAAGGTTAGCCTAATGGTTGTTAGTCACGAACAGTGCAAGCAAAAGATGAGCAGTTCGGGCATTACGTCGAATCAGATTTGTACTTTCGCGGAAGGACAGGACACCTGTCAGTATGATTCAGGAGGGCCGGTATTCTATACGAATCCCAAAACAGCGGTAGTGTATCATATTGGAATGATTAGCTATGGGGTGGCTTGTGCCAGTGCATATCCAAGTGTCAATACCAGGACGACGGCTTACCTTGGTTGGATTAAGGCGAATACACCTGGAATAAATTATTGTGAAAAATAAGGTATTGCGTATTTTTTAAAAAGGAAGACTCAAATAGTTAGATCTGCCTTATCTTATTTTATCCTTTATTAGTTACTTCGAGTGTTAGCTTAAGACATCGAAGTAATTTGCACATTGTAGACGGATTATGCGTATCTGTATAGGATACATATCACTTGATATGTCCACCTTCATTCTCAATTACTCTCACATGGCGATTGCGAAATCGAGAGCACACCGTCAAAACAAAGTCCTCTGGCATTGATGGAAGCTTATAAAAATAAGTGGTGGGTTATATCAGGGATATAACCGCAAGGTTCACGTAGGACCGCTTTTGTTTATAGAAATAATGGCATATTTGGTTGATTAAAATAGTTCTATAATTTTGCTTTGAACCCGTCCGTTTTATGAATTTTGCTCCGTACTTCACTTTAGAAATCCTCATCTTTCTGGATGACGGTATTCAACGCTACACAGAAAAAAAAATTAATTTTAACAAGCGCGTAAAATTTCCCCTCGTGTAATTCCAAGCCAAAGGAGCGTAAACAACGATATTGTTTGCAATCTTTCATACAACAGGCTTGATTCAGGCGTAATCTGGCTTAAATTTACATGAAATATCCCATTATTTTCTGCCAAATCTAGCATTCCCTTTATGTGCATTAGATAACGCAGAAAATTCAGTGTTTCTTTTTATCTGTGTAGTATATAGCATGAAGTTTTCAGTGGCCCAAAATTTTATCATTGCATTGCGTAGATATCACAACCGGGTGGACTGTGGCGGGTGGACTAAGCCCTGTCTGAAACACCAGCAGTTCATCTCGCGTGCTATATATTAGCGTTGATAGCATAGCCCGATGAAGAGAGGCACGAAAATACAGTACAAAGCAAAATTCTAAAGAGGGGACGTGCCTCAGTTATGAAATCAGACACTGTCAACAAAGCAAAATAATTCTACAGCTAAGGGGTGTGGCTAGTTCAGTATCCATTATGGACAGGGTTGCCACATGCACAGATTTATCTAGATTGACACAGATTTTTCACACACGGGGCTCTTGTGGAAGATCAATCACGTTCGGTTTCAAGACACAGTAATCGACGGAGGGCCATAGAGTAGCTGTCAGGGAACCGAATGTGATCGATCTTCCACAAGAGTCCCGTCTCGAAGTGGTTTCCGATCCGAACTATCGTTTGTTACAGGAACAGATTGAGCAGCTAGCATCCACCTTTACCAGCACTACAACAGAGTGGAGTTTCATTACTTCCGGCACACCCACATGGGTGGAGCCTGGGAGCGCATGGTGCGGTCAATCAAGACCACTATGGACGTTGCGTACAGCAGTCATGGAAAATTGGACGACGAGACGTTAGTAACGCTAGTAATAGAAGCAGAAGGAATCGTGAACAGCCGGTCGCTGGCGTACTTACCGATCGCTTCTGTAGAGAGTGAAGCTTTGACTCCGAATCACTTTTACTCGGCAGTTCGAGTGGCGATCGTCAGCCAGCAGAAGCAGTAGGTGACTCAGTTACCGTGTTGCAAGCCTCTTGGAACCAAATTCATCTGACTAAGCGTACGAAGTGGTTCGGAGACGTGAAGCCGATTGCCGCGGGAGACTTGGTGGTGATCATCGACGAGTCAACCAGGAACAACTAGGAGCGAGGCCGGATTCTGGAAGTCATCAGTGGAAGCGATGAGAAGATTCGTCAGGCTATCGTTCAAACTCGCGAGGGGGTTGATCCGTAGATCAGTGGCTAAGTTGGTAGTCTTAGAGGTAGATTGCGGAGGTAAAACTGGACCAGATGACTACGGGGGGGAGGATGTTGGTTCTGGCAACACTGCCGGGGCGAATACCGATTCGAAGATCGACCGCTGAAATGGCCTCATCTGTCGACTCAACAGGCCTTGCAACTTGCTGGGCAGTCAAGCTGACACATCGAGACGTCACCGGAACAAGAAATTGCTAGAAATCGCCATTGTGAATTCCAACCTCAGCAAACACGAGTGAAAAATAATGTTACTTATTGAAATTCATTGCATATCCTTGTTAAAAGTTTAGAAAATTATTAGAAAACCTACGTTGTTTACATTTATTATTCTTAGACGTGAATTCATTAGTTGAATTATTTGCTACGTTCTTGTAAGTAAAGAAAATCCTGGAAATTACAACAACACGCCTCATAATATCCAACGAACCCCATTAGGATCGTGTGTTGTCTTCAGTAAGAGTAACCTGGCATTGATAGTTGGGAATAAACCCGATTTTTGTACGTACGAATAAGTTTGTACCAGCATAATTAATAAACTAAATTTCCAGCTTAAAGCTGCACCGCAGCTAAAAACAAAAAAACACATTTGAGAGTTTGCGTGATGCTAGAAAGAAGTTGGTCTCTTCATGCCTCGAGCTCGTAACAATCTTTAAGAAATTTTTAAGATTTGTGCCAATTGCTTGTGCACTCTTAAACTCAATTTAAAAAAAATGAGTACTTTTTAGGATCCAATTTTTTACCAGTTCTACTTTAGACCCATGAAGCAGAAGAATACAATTGACACTGACACACATCGCATGTAACATAGCCAAAACCATCCTGTTTGATTCAGTTTTATTACACTTTTATGAACGCTACTGGAAATCAATTTGGATTTATTATGGTACCAATAGGTGCCAATAGGTTTAATATCTAAGCCAGGTTTATGAGAACCTTTACAGCTTCTTTACAACAATCTTGATACCTTGTCTTCTAAAATTCCTCTTACTCCTATCAAAAGTTTTATTTTGACTTTATGAACTCGTCAAACGCTGGTTTGAAATGTCGTTTTAAGGCTCATTCAAATTATCTTATTATGGTCAGTTGAAAAAGCATTTTAAAACCATTCTGCCTCAAGTAAATGCAATGAACGAAAAAATTGGCATTGAGGAAGTCACCAAATGACCAAATAGTTTTATAGTAGCCATTGTGATGATAAATTGGCTCTTTGGAAAAACTGGGATTTCTTTCAATAGCAATATTGAAATATAAAAAAATCATTGAAATTTGAAAAAATAAATAACACTGAATTTTAAATTTAATGCAAATGAACTGTAGATCGAAGATCAATTTCGGCATTCTTTTAAATAACCTGATTGAATTCCATCAATTTTCAGGAAGTTCATGATTAACCATAAAATTAAATGCGCATATGCTTTGGAGCATGATACGCTATGTAAAACTCAATTTGTTCTGGATATTTTGCTATAAAACAAAATTACCCGCAACACTAGAACATTTTTCTTAGATATTATTTACAACAAACACCAACCACAATATCACAGTGACGTTTGACAGCTGCGGTCATGTGGCCCTATGCTGGTTTTGATGACAGCCAAAAGGTTTTATAAAGGTTATCAAGTGGTCATAACATCTTTCACTAGAACATTTTCAAAATCTTTATGGTCTTATAAAGGTTTTGTTAATTTTTTTTCAAAACCGCCTATAGAGTGGGCCACTTTATACACATTTCGGCTTTAAAATAGCATAGAGGAGGTATTTGTGGACAAAACAGTTTTGAATGTAGTTTTATCAACAGAACCGGAAAAAGTGCTATACGGCTGTAATAAAACTAAAATTGTTCCTTGGGATATCACAGTCTCAAAGTCAGTCTTTTTGTGTGATCCAAAATGATTTCTCCATAAATTTTCTGAGATAATTTTTTAAGATAATTTCGTAGAACTTCTCAAAGATTCTATCAAAAGTTCTCAGACATTCCTTGAGATGTTCCTGCTGACGTTTACATAGGTATTCTTCAAGAGTTTGTACGGATTCCTTCAGGATTTCTTTTAGGAGTTTCTTCTGGCATTGCATCGGTATTTTTCGAAATTGTCTTGTATTAAAATGTTTGGAGGAATTTCTGAAATTGTGAAGTTTTGTAATTTTAAAGGAATCCTTGAAGGACACATTGAAAAACTACACAAAAACTCTATGGTAATTCCTGAAATAATTCTTGAAGAAAATCCGGATTTAATGAGAAAATCTAAGAAGTTTTTTTTTGCACAAATTCAGAAACCTTACATATTTTTATTTCTTTACTTTAAAAATTCCACAAGTGGCTATTGTTGTAGATTTTTTTAAATTTTGTGTACGATGTCTGTACGGATTCTCACATATAGTTTTCCAAAAAATATTTCAACTATTTTCAAGTAGTCCGCTGGAGAAGCTTTTGTTTCCAAGTTCTGCCAGAAATTTCTCCACAAATTGCCTTCAGGTATTTATGCAAAAATAGTGTCCTTCCAATTAAGACGTGTTTTAATGCATTTTAGCAGTGAAACTTTGAGAAGTAAGAATAATGTTCTTGATAGTTATTTCTGCCATTCAAAGCATAGTTGTATCGAATGTGGTTTTTCGTTATTTTTTATATAATCTTACAGTGTCAAAACCTATAAATATAATTTTGGGCAATTGTTGAACTGTTCCAGATCGATGGCACCGATTACAAAATAAAGCTGTTGGGTTGTGGATCAGATGGAGCATCGGTATTGATGGGTTCTGAAACTTGAATGTCCTCATTTGATAATTATCAAATGTACTGGCTCTGTGTGCAAGTTACTGCAATTGTATCTGGAACTGTAGGTCTGATCCGATACGACCCAAGATAATAAAAAGCCTCTGAAAGTTCAGCATCCATTAGTTGTCAAAAGGAATTTGTAACGGTTTTTGGAGCTCTTGTTGTTTTTTTTCTTTACAAACTAACTGCGAAGACAATCAATGTCCCGATGACGCAGCCAATACTCCACTTCTGAAGCTACGGATTGCTTCCAGTCAGAAGCTCCGGAATTCACGAATATGTGCAATAATCTGAAGTCTCGCTGATGGTTCTTGCAAATATTTGTATGTATGATTACCTAAAATTCTTAAAGGATTTAGGAGTTTCAAACATCTTTGTAAGAAGTCGGAAAGTTATAACGTGGTAGCAGCAGGAGAGATGCTTGGATTTAGAACTCTCGATGATACCAGGAAGAAAGCTTTCTTCTCGATCTGCTTTGCTTTCTATACCGAGTTGAAACAGATCATTAAACGCTTTGATCTGAACGATCCTGCACAAGTCAGGAGTTGAGCGTTGACCCCAAGAAGATGCACGATTTGAAGGAGTTCAACTCGATTATTAAATCATATCCGAACTTTAAATGTGCTGTCGAACAAGGCATCGAACATGATTTTTGTGAGCAAGGACATCGAGGTGGAAGAATCTGATGACTTAGAAACTTGTTGGAAAAAACATACTCTGTTTCAAACGAGCAGATGCGAAACTGGCTTTTTCTTGCTAAGAAAGTTGAAGCGAACTTTCTACGGATTCCGCATTCAGAGATGCAGCGAGTTTCTTGCAATATAGACTGTTCCAGAAAGTATAAGCACATGTTTTTTTTATTTGTATTTGTGTTTTATATGATATGTTACTCTCGTTTAATCAAATTTAATCATAGCCAAGACTCCTAACTTTTCCTCGAGCTTGACCTATTAGCTTCTGCACCGTGGTACTTCCCACCATTTTGACCACTTTTGGCCAATCTTTTTGAAATTTTTGGATGTCGTCCACTGGTTTTATGAATTTTCGAAGCTTTGCTTTTGTTAAAGCCCAAGAAGTCTCGATTGGCCGTGCCTTCGGCGGATTCATGTCTTCCGGCACGAAACATACATTTCGACTTTTGTACCACTCTAAAGTGTTCTTTGCGTAATGACTTGACGCCAAATCAGGCCAAAACACTACTTGACCTTCGTGCTGCCTGATTATCGGCAATAATTGCTTGTGGAGACATTCCTTAACGTATTTTTGAGTGTTCATCGTCTCCGTTGTGATGTACGGGCTAGATGTTTTACCACACTCGCATATTGCCTGCCAAACCATAACCATCTTAGCGAATATTTTGGTAAAAATTTCCTTCTCCGTTTCGGGGATGTCTTTGTCTTGGCTTACAGTATAGAATTGTGGTCCGGGAAGCGTTTTGTAATCTAGTTTCACAAACGTTTCATCGTCCATTATTATACACCCAGAATTTCTACATATTCATACAATAACGATTCGTAGAGTTTGCCATCCTGTGGTTTCACGGACGCGGCCTGTTTTGGGTTCCTTTTGGGTTTCTTTCTGCTTTCGTTATGTTCTTAGCCCAAGTCTTTCTTTGGCAAGCATGACGTTACTCGACGAGGTCACAAGTTTTTTCGCAACATCCCGAACGGAAGTCGCTGGTTTTGCTTGTAGGCATCCCTGATCTTTTTATCTATATCCGGATTTGCGACCACTCTTTGGCACATCTTCAAACGTACACTGTTCTATATATTTTCGAATCGCAGATCGTACCGCTCCGACGCCTACACCCTCTTCCTTGGCAAATTTTGTCAAGGAGAGTCCGCTCACAGTGCACCATTTGTGCACGATACTTTTTCGTTGTTCCGGAGTAAGACCGAGCATTTTGATAGGTAACACAAAACTGAGCATTTTTTTGATGCTAATGTCATTCAGAAATGGGCAAACAAAAGGACGCAGCCAAAATATGTTGAAATATTTCATTATATTCAAAGCAACCGTTAAAATAAGGTGTGCTCATACTTTCTGGAACAGTCGTTACAATCCGAGTAAGACCGAAAACCGAGACCGCCTGAGTACGCTAACTAAAACAAACACCTCAATCAAAACAAATACCTCATGATTCATTATCATGTGCATACTGGCTTGTCAAAAGGGCTTAAGTGCAACGATAAATTTCTCCCCAGAGCATGAATCGCACGTATACTGGCTCATTTTCCTGTAGAAAAAAGATCCTTTTTGCTGTAATGTGATGTGAGAGAACCGATAATTGCACTTAAGTCGTATTGATAAGTTTGTTTTGTCGGCTTATCATCGGCTTATCAAAATAAAAATATTTTGATGAGTACATATCTGTTTTATTTTGCATTTAACTCAATAGAAATTATTGAAAAAAGTGAATTAAAGGGCGATACGGTCAAAATTTGGTCAATATCAACTTGACGTATTTCTTTCAATTTTGCATTTAAAAAACCTGAACACCCCTCATTTTGAAGGTGTGTGTGTGTAGAATGTTGCTCCTATTTTGATTTTGGAATTCACTCTTCAGTTGTCAAAATGCCGTCCAAGCAAGAAGAGCAGCGTATCAAAATTTTGCTCACGCATCGCGAAAATCCGAGCTACTCGCACGCAAAGTTGGCAAAATCGCTAAAAGTTGCCAAATCAACCGTTACAAATGTAATTAAAGTGTTTGGGGAACGTTTGTCGACAGCAAGGAAGTCTGGATCGGGGGGAAATCGAAAACCGGAAGCCACTGAGACGACAAAGAGAGTTGCCGGTAGTTTCAAGCGAAACCCTAACCTATCTCTCCGAGATGCCGCAAATAAGCTAGGTGTACCGTCTACAACCGTGCATCGAGCCAAAAAACGAGCCGGACTATCGACTTACAAGAAGGTAGTGACTCCAAATCGCGATGATAAACAAAATACGACGGCCAAAGCGCGATCCCGGAGGCTGTACACGACGATGCTGACGAAGTTTGACTGCGTGGTAATGGACGACGAAACCTACGTCAAAGCCGACTACAAACAGCTTCCGGGACAGGAGTTTTATACGGCAAAAGGAAGGGAAGGTAGCAGATATTTTCAAGCACACGAAACTGTCAAAGTTCGCAAAGAAATATCTGGTTTGGCAAGCCATCTGCACCTGTGGTTTGAAAAGCAGCATTTTCATAGCTTCCGGGACCGTCAACCAAGAAATTTACGTGAAAGAGTGTTTGAATAAACGTCTGCTGCCTTTCCTGAAGAAACACGGTTGTTCCGTACTGTTTTGGCCGGATTTGGCATCTTGCCATTACGGTAAAAAGGCCATGGAGTGGTGCGCCGCCAACAACGTGCAGGTGGTTCCCAAGGACAAGAACCCTCCCAACACGCCAGAGCTCCGCCCAATTGAGAAATACTTGGCTATTGTCAAGCGGAACCTAAAGAAGACCAAAAAAACTGCTAAGGACGAGCAGCAGTTCAAGGCAAACTGGCTTTCTGCGGCGAAGAAGGTGGACAAGGTGGCTGTACAAAATCTGATGGCAGGGGTCAAGCGTTAGGCCCGGCAATTCGGATTTGGAAAAGCGGAAGCCTAACTGAATATTTTTCCTGAATTTTATACTAATTGAACTTGAAAAAGAAATTTAATTTGATTTTTTAAATAAACGATTTCACCGATTTACACGCGTTTTCCCTTGACCAAATTTTGACCGTATCACCCTTTACTTTTACATCACACAGTTTGAAGCAAAGATTTTTGCCAAGATTTTATGCAATAAACACAGATAAAAAAGATTTTGGCACACATTAAAGATGGAATCAAAAAATAATGTGGCAACACTGATCATGGATTGAAACTTAATGAAATAACAAGAAGAAGAAAATTTAAATAATCTGTTACCCGTTTTTGAGGACCCGGATAGGGAAAACATTTTTTCAACCTGTTTATATGGAGATTTCTATGGGAGCAAAAATAGGTAATATTTAAATTAAAAAAGTACCTAATTTCAATGCAAACAATTTGTAAGTTTTTCAAATCATTTGGTGTATGAAGTCATTGAGTTCGGTTGAACGAGAGTTATTTTCTTTTAAATATCTTTTATTTTACCGTAACGCTCTCATGGCGCACGATGGCTTGAAAATGGTTATCCATAATTATAGATCCAGACAGGTTTCGAATTGTGATTGGATATTAATTAATAAAAACAAGACAAAAACAATAATAAAGACAAGACAATCGATCATTTTCAAAATTGTTTCAAAATCCATTACCAACTGTAAAGTATCATCACCTAATCGTTTAAATTTCTATTACCGTCAGATTTTTCTGGAGATGTGATAATAATTTTTCTATTATGATTGGCCAAAATTAGGGTATTGTTAACACATCCTTGGTTCGTTCCCTGCCTTAACCTCTCGTACAAGCAAAGATTCCACCCACCTACTTACATTTTGGTCGGGTGCAGCACTTAGCTCAATACATCCAACACCGAATTCCTTCTTCGCCATGGCATATTTCTGGACACCTTCCTGTAATGGAAATGGCTCCCTCGAGACGACGAGGTCAGGCAAAATTCTTCGAAACCAAGTGATACTATAAACCACAGGGGGGAAAACCGACTGTGAGGGGCCCTTCATTATTATTATGATTGCTGATAATAACGATTCAAGAAATTTCATAAAAGCGGAAGACGAAGCACCGTAGGTGCAGTTTGTGGTTGGTGCCTTCCCTTCTCCCGAGTGGCTCTTCACCGTTTGTTGGACTTGAGGGATGTGGATCCAGAAGAAGTTGTGGAATAATTGTTCGATTATCTTCACTTAATTAAAAGCCTGCCCGGAGGATTTTCTTTCTTGCTCTTGCTCTTGAGATTTCAACAATAGCGGTTGGCGTCCTTCATCTTTATTGTCCGTTTAATATTTGAGTATCATCTTCTGGATCATTTTTCTTTTGTTTGATTTTCCTAGATTTAAATTCAATGATCCACGTGCTTGGTGAGGGAGGTCTTTGGGAAATTCTCATCGCTTAAAGCTTTCCAGTCTGTTTGAAGTATTTGGGAAATTTCCTGCTCGGTTGAAACGATGGAGCGGGATGATATCTGCAACCATTGGAAGAATTCGTCTGTCCAGTCGGGGTTCTTGGGCCAGTCACATTCTTCTACCAGCTGATTGGAGCGAACATACAGATGACGGAGATTTTGGGCACTGCGTGCTATCAGCAGGCAGGTGGCCGTTGAGATACGCTCGCGGATCATCTGAAATGGGATGGTGGTGAGGTGAGTTTCTCTCTCAAAATAAAGTGATAGTTCATGGAATTCAGTAAGGCGATTACGCCCTTGCCATGAATGCCAACTAAATCGTGCATCGTTTTATACATATTTTTATTGCGTTGAAGCATTCAAATGATGCAATATTTCTACGAGAAATATGAATGATTTCCGAGAACCGCGCTTTCAAAGTATGCAAATTAAAGATGCAAATTAGCAATAATAGCATTCATTTTGCAATCCGTCTACTATCACCCTAAACATAAAGATTTTCAAAAGTCCATAAAGCTCAAATAAATCAGTAGCCTACTAGGATGGCACGAACAGCTTTGTTTGTGTCAGGGCAGCTCTGTCTGCTCTCAGCAGAATAATTAGAAACCGAAAACAGGTCATTGTTTGCCAAAGAAACTAGCAGAACGTTGTTCACTTACCAGTACGCTGAGCTCCGGGCATGACCTAGCCATCAGCACCATCAAGCTATCGACCCGATCCTGAAACTCCACCGGACTGCTAAAATCCGGCAGCATCTCGTGTCCATAGACGGCCAGCGTAAATTTGTAAGCATCGACTGCAGCGAGCAGCTTATCCGAAGTAATCTGAAAATTAAAACAGAAGCACCGAGTTGAATTGTTGAAAAACACTCCCACCATCCACCGCCACCACCACCAACACAACAACAGCAACAGCATTAAAATACAGGAAAACACAGCACCGGAACAGATACCTACGTCACAACCCCACCCCCTCAAAATTCCTACATTTCACCACCCAGTGCCGCACGCTCGCTCAAACAGTTTTACCATGGATCCTCTCGTACTCAATTCATTTGTGTGGATTTGCCCAAAAGCCAACTCCATTATGCATATGAATAAGAATAATAAACAAACTATCTCCAAACTTAATTAACACCCCGCTGCGTCATCATCACCATTCCCACCGTTACCAGGATCCGTTCCATTCTGCTGCTGGTTGGCTGTTGGGAAGCGTTTGCCGAAGCACAAGTACCGACAATCGCAGTTTCACCGGTATGCTCAGAACGGGGACCAGGATGCTCTCCTCTTGTGGGAGCTTTTAACACTTTATCGCCCTTTTGCGAAGATCTGCGCACACCCAGCAGACCCATGTGCTAATCGACAGAAATGGCAAAATTGGACACTCGAGACGTTAAGCAAACAGCAGCAACTAGATTAAATAACCGAATCCATTCGCAGCTCTCGGTTTTGGAATTTGATGTGTTGGTGAATACTGTCCTATCCGGGGGACGTGAGCAATACCCCTTAAAAACCACCACGGAAAATACACTGCATTCGGAGGCTTATACGACTAACACGCACACAAGAACTCACCATTGTTTTGGGCGACTGATAAATCATGCTGTGCACCGGTGCCTCCGGTTGGAGCAGAATTTCAGCGCTACTTGTTGACTCGACGCGTAGATGGACCCGTAAATTTGGATTATCACGACGTACCATCCGCCAGCCCTTGGTGGTGCCGGGTGTGATCGCAATGGCCGCCGGGGTGTACCGGTTCTGCAGCAGGTACAGGTGCCGTACCTTCGAGTCGGCCAGCAGCGTCAAGACGTCGTCGTCAATGTTTTGCGGTGATACCACCAGGACCTATATGGTTGGAAATGAACAAATGAACATTGTAACCTGTAAAGTGCAATGCTTAGGTTGGGGGTTGCATTAGGTAGCTGCTATTGTTGGACGGATAAATGCAAATTTTCAACACCGATTCAACGAGGGCAATGATGATTGGTGGCGGAAAGTAATGGAATTTGAGCACCGAAGGTCGCAGACACGGTTGGCACATCCGTTACTATGTTTTGAATTTATGAATAACGGAATCAAAATGAGTCATACATAAGAATTTATATTCAACTGGTTGCTTGGAATAGAGAAGTGTGGGCACAATTCATATCTAGGGATCTATTCCCCTTCATCTTTTTGCGAGATCAGTTGTGTTTTAATTCACTAAAATGAAATTAGATAAGGGCATTTGAAGGAGTTGATACGTTTTTGGGTGATATATTTTTATTTTGAAGTTGTAGTTGATATATAACTTGTGATCCTACAAAATCAATTTTGGCTAGTCTATAGCAAAACAAATGTGTAACAAAACGGGTCTTTAAAACATGTTCATAGTTTACCACTCGTGGGAAGTATTGAAACTTCTTTTTTTTAAATATTTTTTTGTTAATTCAATACGTGGAACTGTAGGTACATCGCTTCAAACGATTGTGTTTCGTTGTCACATATGAAATGTTTTTTTTTGTGGGACGTATTGTGATTCACAATAACTATGTATAATGAAGGCAATGTTGTTCTATTAACTGTTTACTATTCATTTGTTGGTGGTATCAACAGATTTAATGTAAATGGCCATACTACGTGGACAGTTTAAAGGCGGGTAGGTTATGCTTTAGTGCATCTACTTATAATCAAATAAATGGAGAAAAATCCGAAAAAAAGATAAACAAGAGTTTAGCGTATCATTTACTAAAATGTAGCCCGCAGCCAACCTGACCATATTTTAATACTATACGGTTTTCACATCAAATCGTATTCGGAGTTGGCAGCACCCTCTCAGATAACATCGAAACTTTCTAGGTGTGTAGACCATGACTAGATAAGCCACTTTGCATAATTAGTTTCTTCAATTTTTTTTTCTAGACTGTCTTTTGAGAAGGGCTAAACTTTTTTTTATCGATTTTTTTCAAATGTGTTTAATAAAAATATGACTACTCCAACAATTTTGTATGGGTGATTATCACAAAATAAGTCGAGTTTTAATATAAAAATATTGAAAAAAAATTCAAAATGGGCACTGAAAAAAATCATTTAAAAATAATTCAAAGTCGATTTAAAAAAAAAACACCAATTTTGATTTCGATGAAACTTTGTCTCAAGATAGGTAATTATGTTTTTTGCCAACCGTTAATACATCACAAGATGGGCACTTTTTCTAACAAAAACTTTTCCTTGACCCATTGATTTTTTTCAGTGTATTTTGTTACCAAAAACTAAACCAGTGAAGGTCATAACCATCCCAGAATCCAATGAAACTCAATTTGTTAGGAGATTTTGTGCTGTTTATTCAATCATTTGGAAGGGGTTTAATGTTTGATCGCAATACGTATTGAATTTCACTTTTATATATTCATTTATTTATAATGTTTTATATATACATATTACAATATTTGTCTTAGAGCTATTTTTAAACATGTTCTGTTCTATTTTTTTAACAGATCATGATAAATATGTTTGGTTCATCTCCTGAATTAGAATACCTTTTTGCCTCTACTTTGTCACCAGGAATATATAACAAACTGTGGAATTTCTGAGTACCTGGTATTGTTTTGGCGTTATTATATATTTCTTCGAATTCTTTTGACATTTTGATGTACTGTTCGGTGGATACGTAACAGAAATTTAATTTGGTGATATTTTTATCTGTCTGTTCAATTGTCCAGTTATATAACTCTCGTGGGGTTGTTATGGTATTTCTATAATCTCGAGCAAGACTTGTTCTCTTTGCCATTCGCTTGAGAGTGCTACCTATAGCATCACAGGGACCTTTTCCATGGGACGTTGCAAAAAAAAAAATATGATTGTGATGCTGCCTCATCAGACATAAAATAAATTTTAGAAAAGTTCGTTAATTTTTTCGTAAAATCTATCATTATTGAGATGAACAACTGAACTGTATCGTGATTCATTACTTCCGATATGATAATGAAGCTTACATTTGCAAGTTTATTAGCTTTCTTATAGTAAATTTCAAATGGGTGTATTGTTGCTTGCGAGCTGTTCGAATGATATCCTTGAGCAGAGTTTTGATTTATAAATGAATAATTTTCAGAGAAATCACAAATCGCAAGAATTTCATCATCCTTGAATGAACCTTTTTTATTTTTGGGAAATGATGATTGTTGTTTATAATTTAAGTCATGAATTATAAGTTCGTCAATTTTATCAACGAGCTACGGAACAAATTCATCAACAGGTTTAATGATGGTTTCTAAATTACAGTGATACACTGCTGAAACATAACATCTTCTTTGTCATTTGATTCTAATATCAATATTACTTCCTCTTTAATATGTTCATTGGAAGCACACTTTTCACAAGCACAGGAAAAGCATTCATCTGTTCTGGTGGAAATACCGCAAAGCATTTTTTGTATTATTTCATCTTGTGACTTAAAACTGTTGAACATTAAATTTACATTTTTAAGAATTGTACATATGCATACATTTTGTATACCAGTAGAGTCAAGCAAAATACAATGCTTTGGTCACAACTGTGTAAATACTGTGAAACCAATATTCACAGTTTTGTACATACCTACAAAAATAATGTAAGCCTCCTTGAGCGACATTATCAAAAGTCGTTTTTGAATTTGTTTTTTTTTGCCATTTTGAACCTCAGAAACAAAATCATTTGTTCCTGGCATTAGCCTGCTGATATCATTATCATCAAAGAATTCTCTTACTAATTGTTTTGTATCGTCATCAATACCATGCCTCCTTCTTTTTTCGGAAGTACAAAGATCCTTTACCTGCTTCACCATATACATTGGTGCGTTAAACTCTCTTACGGTTTTATTTACCGACCAAGACTTAAGGCAGTACAGATAGTATTGTAATTTGTTCGCTTCTGTCAGTTATATGGTGATTGAACTTCTTCTTTAACTGCATAATAATCTCATCATAAGCCTCAACTTTGCCAAGATCCGTTGAATCTATTCCGAAGATACTATTTCGCACTACTTTCGTAAACTGCAATGATTTGTTTATGCGATATTCCATACTTCTCATGTTTCTAGATGAGATTGGTGATAAACTTAATGTTTCAGCAATGGTATTAAACTTTTCAACATTATATGGACCTTGTAGTTGATCTGTTGACGGGATTGACTCCAATGATGGTTTTTTTTTCGTCGGCCTATTTCCTCACATGGTGACAATCACCGACGCCAGGAAGACGACTCCACCACCTGGACCCTACCTATCGACTCATGAATATGAGCCGGAACCAACGGCTTAACTTCCCTTCCGAAGGAAGACGTGACCAGGTTGTTTTGTCTCAGAAAAACCACCGACGTCGACTGGGATTGAACCCAGACCCACTGGGGTGCCAAGTAGCAGTCACGCTTACCACTACACCACCGACGCCGGCTAATGATGGAAATGATGGTACCATATCTGGTAGATAAAAAAGGTTAAAATTATAATAATGAATGCAGTGGAAAGTTTATAAAAGAAGTTAACATGTTAAAGGATAACTTACCTAACACATGTTCAATTTGTTGACCACTCGATGACGGCTCTGGATCATCATGATGTTGCTGCCCACTAATTGATAGTTGCATAGTTTCGTCGTTTCCATCCTATCGGCGTTCCGTCGTATTCGGACCTCTATTGTGACTCAATCCACGACATGACTCACAAATACTCATCGATTCGTCGATTTCATGGGTATACCCCATGGAATGAATTTTGTCTATAATCCTTGATGACGTTGTACGTAGGTTATGACGGTTGCACTTTGGATTGTTTTTTTTTTCACAGCACTTGAATCTGTTGAATTTTGATTTTCACGATCATAATGGACACTTTTTAGAACTGCTTTTAATAACCTTTCGCAAAGAGAAGTAACACGTTGAATGTCACTGATTCACTTTCTTGTTTTGTTTATATTTGGTTTACGTACAACTCTTGATTCGTTTCTTTCAATTAGGTAGTTCAATTCTACTAAATAGCCTTACCTAGTATTAGGTAAGAAAAGGGGTAGAAAACAGTTGGTTGAAATTACAGTAGCACGTATGAAATGCGTATGGGTCCTCCCTTAGCTCAGCCAGTAAAGGCGCAGCTACAAATCAACACCATGCTGGAGGTGGTTGGGTTCGATTTACTTGCCACACAATCATACTTATGCAAAAATGGTACCTGGCATCGAAAGCTCTCAATTAATAACTGTGGAAGTGCATCTAGTACACTAAGTTGAGAGCAAGCAATAAGCTAATTGTGAAAGCAATAAGCTTTAAATGCTAAAGAAGAAGAAGACGTATGAAATGCGTGTTCCAATATTGTATATGGAGTCGTAAGTACTTCATGAGTTGTGCTGTGTGAATATGCGTGTTTCGCTTTGTTTCACATCAGTGACCATCTTGTGATGTATTAACGGTTGTTAGGGAACATAATTACCTATCTTGAGACAAAATTTCAATGAAGTCAAAAACGGTGTTATTTTTAAATCGACTTTGAATTTTTAAAAATGATTTTTTTTTCAGTGTAGGGCTCATTTTGGTTTTTTTAAATTTTTTTAATTTGACTTATTTTGTGATAATCATCCATACAATATTTTTTTGAAAGAGTAGTCATTTTTTTATCAAACACATTTGAAAAAAAAAAAAAGATAAAAAAAGTTTTCAAAAGACAGTGTAGAAAGAAAATGAAGAAACTAAGTATGCAAAGTGGTTTATCTAGTCATGGTCTACACACCCAGAAAGTTTCGTTGTTATCTGAGAAGGTGCTGCCAACATTTGTTTCGAAAACCGTCACTAGATTCCAATGATTTCCCTAGGAAGCGCAGATGATTTTACTGCTTTCAATAAAGCGAGAATCGCGTAAACAAATTCCTACTGTTTCTTCATTAGGCATTTCAACATGTCGATCGATTTATTCATTCCAGCTAAGAATTTATTCATCATTTTATAGATATACACTCGAGCGAGACTTTCATTTTCCCACATTTTTTAGTTATCGTGATTTCACTGGGTAAGCTTACAGATTACCTTCGTTATCTTAAAATTACCTTCGTTATCTTAAAATTACGGAATAAATTGTATTAATATGCCTAGTAATGCATTCAAGTTATACAGAAAATAGTCATGCGTAATAAATTAACTGTTAACATAGAAACATGAATAATGATTCCACAAGAATACCGCTTACTCGATTATTAGAATAACTATGGCCTTATTTGTTAATTATATGGTTTAAAGTATGTTTTACTGAATATCTTAATGGCAACGTATTAGTACATGGCTAAACGCTTTTCAAATGGTTTATCTGAACCAAAACCGAAGAAATATAGAGATATAATAAAAATTTGAATCCTGGAATAGACCAAATACATGCAGTGGCGGAAATTTCTATAAGCGCACAGTCCTTTTTTACCCTTCTTACATCAATAGAAGGGTATTAAGATCGCTTGAAAACTCGACTTTTTATCCGAGGCCCACAGGGCCGAGTGTCATATACCATTCGACTCAGCTCGACGAACTGAGCACATGTCTGTGTGTATGTATGTATGTGTGTGTATGTGTGTGTGTGTGTGTGTGTGTGTGTGTGTGTGTGTGTGTGTGTGTGTGTGTGTGTGCGTTACAAATAATGTCACATCGGTTTCTCAGCCACCTGTGAACCGATTTCAGTTCTGTTGACGGCAAATGGAAGCTACAACATTCCCATAGAACGCTATTGATTTTTTTTCATTCGGACATTTCGTTACGAAGATATGAACGAGACAGTACTTGAAGGCCTATTATAATAGTAATCAAACAGTTTAGTCTCCGATTACATACTGAGCTATTTGTGTACCGATTCTAGTTTTGTTGGTGCTAAATCAAAGCTATGATATCTCCAAATAACTGGTCAAAATTTCATTATGATTGAATAATCTTTCATGGAGATATGACCAAAACAATACCTGAGAGCACATAATTGTGAGATGAAAATATACTCGTTGCAGTGCAAAACCGAACAAGACCAATCACACAAAGCGATGCCGCTTGCATTCTATTGTGTCGCATCTGTTGCGTTGTATAGCACATACAGCGGACTAGCCACACTATGCGACTGTATAGAATTAGAGCAGCATCGATTGGCTCGAGTGGTCTGGTTTTGAACTGCAACGAGTATATTCGAAAATTACACAAAGTCTCCATTTAATATAACCAATTTTCAATGAACCTGTACTTATTAAGCATCTTGAATCCATATCGATAATCAAAATTGACGATTATACGAAATTTCTAATATTTATGTAATTTCTCCTTTTATATAACTAACAGAAACATGTCATTAAAGACTATTAATGGTTATATTTTAATCACATCGATGAACAGTACGTTAAGGATTGTCGAACGGTACCATTTTTAAACACAAAATATGACACATCGAATATTCCTGGACCTTCCTGGAATTTCTGATAAAATATGTATCCAGTACCATATTGGCCACATTTGAGTTCGTAATTCTGATAAAGTGTAAGAAGGGTTCAGTCGCACCATCGGTGGATTAATTCAGGTTTTTATTTTGAAGCTACTACATAATGCAAGGATTTTTGTTTTATGACTAAAACGTTAATTTCGCTATGACTACACAAAATGAAGTAACTAAATAAATTCTCACGGACACTTAAAAATTCCAAAGAGTTGAAAATAAAACATTCCAATGTATTCAACATGTAAGCGTAATAAATGGCCTAACGAAGTCTACGTCTACGAACAATTATCGTGAATGCCTCAAGATGCTAGAACTAGCCTAAAACAACCCCACCGCAAAGGTTAGTGAATACCTTACTTGTGAACGTCTTTCTGAACACTGAAATACTCAGAAGGGATTAACGAAAACTTCTATTGTTCTTGAGCACCGAACACAAATTTTCTGTCTATTCAATATTCTCTAAATAGACAAAGTTCGGCGGAAGCTCCCAATCAGATCCATTCAGCCAGCTTCATTTACACAAATTTCAATTAGATTCTATTCAACAAACAGTGTGCCGCATTATTCCTTCGCGTGAAATCACATTTTCCCGACCGTCTGGTTGGGGAAGGGAGAAATGCTCGATGTAAACCACCATAGTTGCACATTACATCGATTGATTGAAAGTGATAAAGCTGCCACAGCATCGAAACCCGTGTATGCTAATATATTCACTGTCAACACATTGACCACGATATGAAGCGTCTGCCGGTTTGGTGAAGGTATAGGAATTTAATACTCCCCGCCAGATGCTTAGCGACGTACCGCCATCATCGTCGTCTTCACGGTCATGTCAGCAACAAAACCAACTCATATGGAGCGCTTGTTGATGCTTCCACTGCTGCGAGAGGGTCAACCAACAATCGTCAGTTATGTTACCAGACCTCTTCCAGTTTGCAAACACACAGGACATCGACGATTGACATGGCAAAGAACGACATGACGGCGTTGGTGGCGATGGTGGTTGGCGTAGCAACCTGTTCTACGCCATATCAATAGGGCAGGGTCGTAATTAGGAAATAGTTTGAGTGGTGAACTGATCATGTCAATCCTCCGGTCACGGTAGTCTGTCACGGCAAGACTCTAGAGCGGTTGTGGCATCGTAGGCGAGCTGTTTGTCGACTCGAGGTTCAAGTTCCGGGTTATGGACGCCTTCTACAAATTTGTTTGACTGGTTAATTATTAATCCTACACTGCGTGATGCTGATATACATGTGAATTTGGTATGGTAGTTGTATCTTGAGGTCCTGTTTAATTAAGTATTTAGTTTCTTTGGGAAAGTTACTGATAAGATCACTTTTGTATGATGTGGATAATAGTTCGGAATTATATCATTGGGCGGTGCTAGTGAGTGTTGTCTGCATATGTATAAACGCTGCATCTTGAGATCCCAGTTCCTTAGAAAAATGTAATTTCGTTAATTTAGGTGGTTTATTTAGTTGTATTGTATTAATTAAGGTCCTAATTGTCAATCGTTTGGGAATCTCGTGAATATTCTGTTCATAAGAAAAACGGTAGTAGGTTTTAAAACTTGTGTTTTATTTTCTTCAGAAAATCCGTATCAAACGCCATATTGAACTTCATAGTTGCGGCACTTTGTGATCGATAAATGTTCTAAATAGCCTGAAATATGAGTATTCGTGAATTGGAAAAATACTTCTAACGCTAAGAAACGATGTCTGACGTCATGTGAGATTTCAAGATGGTGATAATTGGGCTTAAAAATAGTCAAATACTCATGGGTTGTTTTTAGAATGAGATTGAAACGTAGAAATCAAAAATGTTCGTTGGTATTTTAAAATCCTAGGTGGCGGAAATTGACTATTTTTTGATTCACTAAATAGATGTTTTATTAAACTTTGGAACGTGCCCAGCAGTCTTTTGTCTTAGTGTTATGTCTGTTTTCACTAAGGCCAATAAAAAATACACACATTATAACAATGGTGTACAAATAATCTTATAACAGCTTCATTCTTGATAATTTTATAATAGTATATAGGGAATAGGCGTGATGAAGGTTTACATTGCCACCGAAAGTGAATTTTATAGCTAGCCACGACTTAAATAATTATTGTTAGGCTGCATGTAAGACTTTGATGCGATTAAACTGCTTATAGATTAGTATTAGACAAATAAAAGGGAGACAACGAACCAACAAGTAAACGTTAACTTTTCTTCAATGACTATAGAATTTAACTTAACAACGTTGAAGACAAAGAACTGACAAGGCCCACAAAGAGAGTATGGACCGATCATTTCAGAGCATATAATAACTAGACATCCAATTAACTAAATTTATTTATAATGCCCCTTAAACGTAACGCGACTGACCTAAATCAAAAGATGATCCTTGCCTGGCTGGTAAAATGCTTCAAAAAATTCAATTATATGATTCTAATGCACAGGTGACCAATAACTTCTTATATTTGGTTTTGAGAAAACTGCTTCGGAAGACTCAAAGCACATAAATGACATACCAACGGACTAAATTACAAAAGACTGAAGAAGTTACGAAACGCCTTCGTAAACTTGTAAACGTAAAAGTGATTAACAAAATAACTAAAAGAAAATGGACTTAAAAGATATATATATTCAATATTCTCAAACGTGACTCCTTCCGAATAATTTGCAACAGCGCAGCGCCTTCTTGGACGACATGTTCCGTGTACGGCTGGCAAAATTATTCGAAAGGATTTATGCAACGATATCGTCAGAGGTCTGCCGTAGAGGTTTCTACTATAATCAGAGGCCCACCAGTGAAATTTAAAAACAAAAAAAACTTTTGAAATATCAAAATGTATGTTTTTAAAATTACCAAACAATAAAATTGTATCATCTTATTACATGTTTTTATATCAATTTTGTCGAAAAAAGTAATGTTGGAAAATGCATCAACCTTCATATTTTTTTTTCAAATGATAGCTTATGATTTTTATGACCTAAAAAACATGCAGTTTTGATTTTTTTTAAATTCTACCAGAAAACGGGCCTCAGAAAAATCTTTTAATAACAAAATTAGAGCTACAAACTGGTTTTTCATACCTATTTTTATTTAATTTAGAAAAATCATCATCACCAATTGATGAGAATATGAAACAAACACTAAATCTAAAACAATATCAAATAGGTCGCCTTGACAAGAACATTGTGAGCATCGTCTGCAAATGAACTCGTAAACTCCTCTCGATTTTCTGTAAGAAAAACATAATCAACTGTACCTTTTGAACTTCCTAGTGGCAGCCGAGTTACCTAGAAAGCCATCCCACGAGTTCCCCATCTGATAGTTCAATAAAATTCAGTTTAAATCCAAACCACACAGTTGGTATTAAACAAGTTGAAAGTACTGTCAAAGGAGGATATATACAGCTTATCAATATAAGGTGTGTAATACTTTATTTCATACTTCAATATGACGTAAAAAGCGCAAAACGTAAAGAAAAAACATAAAAAGCATGGGACTTGAACAATAGTCCTTGGCGTGATATGTTTGAAGCTTCTTTTCTAAGCCAATTCGTATTTGTGAAAAATCAACTCTGATTACCTATGATATGCTTCCCGTTGGCAGTGGAACCACAATCTTGAACAACAATTTCATCATTATGAGAAATAAACATACTATGCAAAACATGGTTGGTTTAATGTAATTTCAACAGTATTTAGAACAACCCATTGTATTTTGTTCTGTTAATGTTTTATAAATGTATGGAACAACGTTTTTAAGAACAATAATAAAATATAAATCACTTATAGCAGTAAAAAAATAATTTTAATCCAAATTGTAAGTCAGATTGATATTGAGAATACGAGAGATTCAAACCGATCCGAACTAGGCATGCTTTGAAATACGTTTATAATACATTTATAAAACAAACAATTACTTATCATTATAAACGGATGATTTGTGTGTTACTTGGAAAGTCATTATATCTTATTTGGTGGCTTAAAATCCGCCACTTACTCTGGTTGCTAGGCTGCCTAGCAACCAGCTGCCTAGACACCACTAGCTTCTGGCTCCCACCAGACAGTAGTTTTTTTTTAGCATGTCGTCATAGTGCCTTCTCAGCTGACGAGAATGATGGATGCATTAAAACAATGGACTGATTGTAGAAATTTTCATTCGATTACCCTGCTACCAGGTGGTGAATCTATCTATGCATCACCAATCTTAGCAACTTGTTGTGTACAGAGAAAAATGGACAGCGTTATTAAATAGTTGCTTTCAAGCAGGCATGGCGAGAATAGTCAAGCAACTACAATCGATGGTTTGTGAGTACTGCCAGCTCCACCCCGTACCAAAGGAGTTGGTCATTGTTTGGCGCTTTGTGTCCGCAGGATATATTTGATCTGACATTTACAACATCCTCTCCATTCTGATGAAGGGTGAGAGCGTCGAACAAAAACCTAGTTCCGGCTGCGTGACCATAATGTGCAGCAAAAGCTGAAGAGGAAGTTCAAAGGCAAGGTGGCCTTATCGTTCTGGGCCTTGGGTCGAAAGGTTTGTGGAATGGCTGACGATTTGTGAGAAGGGAATGTCGCCCTTTCATCAAGAAGTATAACGCGGCACATTGTGCCAAGAAATCTCTGGAGAGGGTGGACCTGTTGAAAATAAATGTTGTACGAGGGACCTCCAACCCGCCAAACTTCCCATAGCTTCAATCGATAGAATTTTTGATGGTGAACTTTAAACGAAGGGTTACTTCAGTAATTTTGCGGTCTAACCGAAGAAGCAGTTGATCACAATTGCCACGAGAGGGCTGAATGCTAACATTCATCATTTATCGGCCATCTCTAAGGTTGCAGTTAACTCTAAGGTTAAGGCCAACCACCCATCCAACAAATCGTTTTTATAGAAGGCTTAATAAATGTAGTATTCAAGGAAAATTTCTACCATTGAATTATCTTTTGCAATTCACTTTCATTGCCATTCGAAATAAGTCCACTTTCTTTCAATGCATACGTTGTACATCAGTAAGTTAGATCAAGGAAAATTCAATCTTAACTCCTTGAAAAAGCTAATTAGGTCGTTCAGAAAAAGACAAATTTTCGATTGCTGAGAATGATTCGCGATTCAATTTAAGCCTTCGTCTCGATCTTTTTGGGAAGCGGTTGTATAACTCCTGCCAATTCACTGATGGCTCCGGTTGACTTCGTTTGCTGGCAACTAGTCCATACTGCACGGGAAATAATGTGTTCTTCTAAACGAGAAAAACAGGTCATGATTTCATGAATATGTTGTGTTTTCGTGTTATGAATATACACCATGAACAAAATTCATGATACGTGAACTATTTTCCCGCCGCAGTGAAATCATGAATAAATCGGGTCTAAACCATGAACTGAGTTCGTGATACTGAAAACTTTATCCATGAATCTACCAAATCTACTTTATCGACTCTGAATTTAAACAAAAAAATAAATCCACCTTTAGGATTCGAACCTAGTGTTGATGAAGAGTGCTGTGTTAGTACTTTCTGGATGTACTGACCACGCTATAGTTAATCTTGAAAAGACTCTTGATTAATGAAGGTAAAAACACAATTTGAGATTAGAGGCAAAACAAGTTCATGACTCGCATCGGTCATTTCAATCATGAAACCTTGAATAAGAGTCACGAATTCACAAAATAAGAAGAGAGTTAGTATCATGATTTTTTGTTCGTGAAAACAGAAACAGATTTGTTTCCGTGTGAACAGCAGTTTATTTCACTTCTCATTGCCGTGCTTTACCACCTGCTAGAAAGTCTACCGCTGGCTACAGTTGCTTGGCTGTGTAACCTACCGGCTGCCTAGCCACCGGCTACCAATCCACCGCTGGTTCTTCATTATCTCACCATATCATCACGAACGAACGAATACAGCTTTCCATAAAGGTGCATCCCTGTTGCTAATAAGATGCTCGGTACTTTGTACGGAAGTCTGAGTTAGTAGGATACTTTGCATTCAGTAAGTTTAGTATGCGAAAAGTAATTTTAAGTTTTGGGTGAATCTAGATTAGACCATAATGTTTATATGTACAAAATTTCTTTACAATATGTTAAGTGGATATCGAGAGGGCTTCCAATTAAGTGGTTTTCGGGAGAACTCCCGAAAAAATATGGATGTAGTCGTGGAAAATCCAGGTCAGTCCCACAGGTGCATCACGAAACAGTTGGCAATCGATAATTCAACCGTGTTCAGTTTGGTAAAACCGTTCAAAGAGACCCAGCGACCCAACGCTGAGCTGACAGCAGAAGAAAAGCAAAGACTACCGATCCCGTGAACGAAGGAAGGTGAGGGATTACTTCAAGCGCAATCCGCACCATTCCATTCGTGACGAGGCCTAGAAGGTCAATTCTTCCGTCTCGTTCGTCCAGCAGACAATGAAGCGGGTCGGACTTCATGTCTTCAAGACAAGCAAGGCGCCTAACCGGAACCGGTAAACAAAGTATGGTGGCTTAATCTCGCGCCAGGAAGCTTTACCGCGAGTGGTTGGTGCAGCCGGAATGCATCGTAATGGACGACGATACATACATTAAAGTGGATGCCAGGCAGATTGCCAGCCTGGAGATTTTTCGTCAGCAATTTCCTCCTGGATATTCTGGAGAAGTTCTGGAAGAAGAAGGTCGATACCATCAACGGCCAAATATATAGAAAGGAATACCTCCAGAAGCACCTGGTGCCTTTCCTCCTGGCCCACGGAAGAGACACTCAGTTTTGGCCAGAACTGGAATCGTGCCATTACGCGAAACCGGTGATGGAGTGGTACAAAGTCAACGATGTTGTTTTTGTGCCGAAGGAGACAAATTCACCAAACTCACCAGAACTTCACCCTATCGATAAATTCTGGGCGATTATGAAGGACAAGTCCGGAAAACAGGGAAGGTCTTCAAAAATGACAAGGATTTAAAGAAAGAGTGGATGAAAGTATGTAAGAAGTATGGCGCAAGAGTTGCACAGAATTTTAAGGGTAGCGTTAAGTCCAGAGTGCGGGCATTAGGCCCAGGAAAAGAGGTTGAATAAACTATTTTTTGCAATAGAAAACATAGCATATATGTGTTTATTTATTTATGTGAGATTTAAAAAAATATTGGGCTTAAAACTGGTTTTTGGCGACCATTTTTATCTGTTTTTATCATTTTTTATCGAGTAAAACCTTCATGCACCGAAACTGGAAATTAGCCACCACCTTGCTATAGTCAGATTCATAATTTTCAATTCGCCGCTTTTACCGTTAAAGACACCGCCAACGACCAAACAATAAGACCTTATGATGTTCCTAAATAATGCTCATCTCTGAATTATCTGAATTATGATTTGTGATTTACGGGTCATTTAACCACCAGGATATAATATTTCATAGTTCTAATTTATATTCATGAACGAAACTTTGCAAATCAAGAGGTGTTGACGGCGTCCGTCACTTCAAAAATGGTAAATGTAAAATTATGAATTTAATAAAGTTGATAATTTAAATTATTTCTAGCCTTTACCAAAATTCCAGTTGAATTAAAACTAAGAGACCAGTCTCCAAACATGGTCTTAGTGTTATATCCATCACTGTACATATATAACTATACTTCGTTATATTTCCGACTGTTCTTGTTTTTGAGTTGAACAATTAGATACAAAAAACTGTTTTTATCTACCGACCCAAACTTTATTTTGAAAATAACCATACACAGAAAAAATAATAAATTTTAACAAGCGCGTGAAATTTCTCCTCGTTTGATTCGAAGCTAAAGGAGGCGTAAACAACGAAATTGTTTGCAATCTTTCATGCGCCATACAAACATGTTTGCATTCCTTCATACAATTGGCTAGGTTCAAGCATTATCTGACTTCAATTTATACGAAATATCCCATTATCTTCTGCCAAAGCTAGCATTCCCTTTATGTGCATTAAATAACGCAGAAAACTCAATGTATATTTCTATTTGTGTAGACTGAACCCACCTTGAGATAAAATCTTTGTTTCTTCTGTAAAGTTGCTTGAAATTGAGTTCCTATATTCTTGTAGGAGCATGGGTTCCTTTATCTTTTTAGCATAAGACTTATTTAAATTAACATCTATGAAAATGGAGCGTCCTACACAGATAAGAAGACTCATTGAATTTCCGCACAGATAAAAAGAAAAATTGAATTTTCTGCGTTATCTAATGCACATACAGGGAATGCTAGATTTGGCAAGAAATTATAGGATATTTCATGTAAATTTGAGCCAGATAACGCCTGAATTAAGCCTGTTGTATGCAAGATTGCAAACATTTTTGAATGCAAACATTGTTTACGTTTCCTTTGGCTTGCAATTAAACGAAGCGAAATTTTACACGCTTGTTAAAATTAATTATTTTTTTCTGTGCTGCGTTATCTTATGCACATTGAGGTAATGCTAGATTTTGAAGAAATCAATTGAATATTTCATGTAAACTTAAGCCAAATATCGCCTGAACCTAACCTGTTGTATGAAAGATTGAAAATATTGTTGTATAGCGCATGAGAGATTACAAAGAATTTCGATGTTTACGCCTCTCCTGGCTTGGAAATAAACGAGGGGAAATTTTACGCGCCTATTAAAATCCATTTTTTTCTGTTTAGCCAACACAAACTTTCTCAAACATATCAAATCTCTAGGTCAAAGGGTTTCCAAGCTATCGATTTATGTCTAGAAATTATGTTGATTTGACCATAGTGCGCTGGCTGTCAACTGACAAGAATATGCAAGTTAGATGAGATCAAGAGAGATTTTAATCAAACAAATGTTTTAGCTGGGAAAGTTGAATTGGTCGTCAGGAAAAGTATGGATTTAAGATGATGAGTTCCTTCTGCGATTGAATTTGAACCTTCTTCTCGGTTTTTTTTGGAAGAAGTATACTGAACCGCTTGTCGCTGCACCTTCAAAACTGCCTAGCAACTGGTTAGTAAGCTAGCACTGAATCACACCCGATGAAAGTTTATTTAACTTCTCGTCGTTGAATCTGGCTTTAAATCAACCACTAGCTCCGATTACTAGGCTGCCTAGCAATGAGCTGGCTCCTCATTATCTCGCCATTCTATCAACTCCAGCAGCAACGGACGAATGAAGCTGCCCGCAAAGGTGCACCCCTTCAAAATTCACGCTGTTGAATATGAGATGCTCAGTACTTCGTACTGAAATCTGTGTTAGCAGGACACTGTGTAATAAGTTTAGTATGTGAAAAGTAATTATAAGTGTCGGAGCTGTACCAGACTCCAGTGAAACCGGATGGATAGACTTGCTAGCGCTCTTGTGGGGGGCTGAACATGTCCTGACAAATCAGGAAATGCATCAACGTAAAGCTGGATCAGATCGGAGGATGTTGTCAGAAAACACAAATTGGATTGTCATAACTTATTTTTTTCCTGTTAACTGGCTTGAAACACTAAATACTGGATGTGTCACTTGTATACTCTACCCGACGCTGTTGTTGTCATTGTTGCTTATATTTTTTTACCTGTTTAGTGCTCACTCACTGGGCTGGTAATTAGCACGCTTAGTAGATACGAACAATAGTAATTTTAGTTTTAACATACCGATGAAAACATACACTTGCAATAGTGAGTTGAAAAGGTCTACTCATATACATAGACAGTTTTCGCGCCAACTCGAACAAATATTGGTAGCACCTTCTCAGATTACAACGAAACTTTCTGGGTGTTTAGACCATGAATAGATAAGCCGCTTTGCATACTTAGTTTCTTCTTTTTTCTAGATTGTTTTGAAATGGGCTAAACATTTTTTTATCGATTTTTTTCAAATGTGTTTAATAAAAAAAATGACTACTTCTACAAAAAAGTGTTGAATGGGTGATTATCTCTAAATTAGTCAAGTTTTAAGAAAAAAATATTGAAAACACTTTGAATTGTTTATTTTTGCACAGCAATTGAATCTGTTGAATTTTTATTTACACGGTTGGTCCATTATGACACTATACAGAACTGCTTTTAATAACCTTTCGCAAAGTAGTAACACGTTGGGTGTCACTGATTCACTTGTTTAGTTTATATTTGCTTTAGGTACAACTTTTGATTCGTTTCTTTCGATTAGGTAGTTCGTTTCTACTTAATAGTCTTATCTAGTATTAGGTAAAAAAAAGGGTAGAATCGTTTTGGAAGAAATTACAGTAGCACGTATGAAATGCGTCATATTTCACAGAATCATTTATGGTTCCACACCAATAAGAGTTATCGGATTTTATTTTTGGTTTTATTTAATCTACGTTTTTGGCATTATTCATACTTATATAAAATTTATTTCTCCTAATTGTTTGCTGTTTTCAGCTTTTACAAGACTATTAGGATATTAAAACATATCTAATCTTTTTTTTTCAGTAACAAACTAGTGGATTACAGATGCATATTATACCTACGCTTATTATGTTATTTGATTATAACTTAAAAAACAAATTCTAATCTCAATAGATCTTAATTTTATCGAAGCTGCAACAGCGGATGTCTTTCGATGAGTAGATGTTGAGCTTAGTTACGGATATATATTATATTATATTTTACTGGCTTGCTCGTATTTTTATTTTACATTATAACGTAAGGTTTTTATTTTATGTTATGATATTAAATGATATGATATTATTGCATTTAAATTCATTTGATAAAAATTGCTATAGTACCTGTGAGACTCACTACAAACAGTTTTTATGATTCAAGGAAACGGAACATCACTTCAAAATTTTTGGTTTACTATTCTTCATATGCTAAATAATTTCAGATCATCCATGGATATTCCAAGTATTGTAAAATAAGGTTGAATCAATTTTTTTCTCATAGCTACTATATTGTCTTAACTTCCAGGTTTGCAAATGGAGTTTTTATTATCATGCTTACATTCACTTACTATATTATGTATCATTATAATATTCATTCACTATATTTTTTATCGTTATAATCTTTATTCACTTTATATTATATATTACTAGATGACATTGAATATATATTGGGAAGGGAAAGAGCATCAGGGTATCATTCAAGCTGGAATTGGACAATGGAGTGGTATAAAAACCTGCGTCTAGGAGGGAATAAACAGTATCATTTTCTTATCCTACCGATTTGATTGTGATGCTGTGAATTCTACTCCAACAGTTTCAGTGAGAGTGACGCGCCCTTCTTAACAAGCCATCCCGTAGAAAGCTTAATGAGTATTGCGAATTGGGTTATTCGATTTGTTGGATCGTATCGTTGGAAGGAGAATCTTATGTTCCCGCGGGTTTCGCGTAAGTGTCTCTGCTTACGGGTCCGCCCCACCGTTTTTGGCCCTTCATACAGCGTTACTGTGAATGCAACCCGGTAACTCAATTTGATCTTGCTATTAAGTGGAGCTGCATACATGATAAGGTCGTAGAAGGGACGGTGGCTACCTTACATACATACATAAAATTACAGTAGCACGTATGAAATGCGTGTTCTAATATTGTATTTTGAATCGTACTTCTTGAGTGCTGCTGCGGGAATATGCATGCATTTTTTTATTAAACATATTGGGAAAAAAAACGATAAAAAAAGTTTAGCCCATTTCAAAAGACAGTCTACAAAAAAATTGAAGAAACTAAGGATGCAAAGTAGCTTATCTAATCATGGTCTACACCCAGAAAGTTTTGTTGTAATCTGAGAGGGTGCTGGGTTTGGGGTGAAAACCGTCCATATATAATATCTACTACTGCTATATAAGTGACTTAATTATTTAATAATCATTTCCACTCCCATGAACCAGTAAAAATTTAGGCGTGTTTTTGTTATATTCATACGCGTATTAATACTCATTGAACCTGAATGTCTTATTCACTGTTAACATAAACGTTCAATCGCTTTTCGAACTTGAAATTCATTACACTACTCGCCATTTATGCTTTTATCAAACACCATCATCGCCACTCACTGAGTACGGCTCTGACTATAAATATGATAATGGAATCTTGCACAGCAGCCCTTGAATATGGCTTGTTGAATCAAATGCTGTAAGCCGGGAGGAATGTGTTTGGAAGTTAGAACAGCCTGAAGGTGCAATTATGAGGAATCAACTGTTCCATCCTTGAATGAAGCGAGATGCAGCCCTTTAGCGTTCTTTCAGTTCAGTGTATCGATGCAACCCCTGACTGATATGTGCATCTTTGGTAGATATTGATTTTCCGTACGCTCTTATGTAATGAACAAGCTTATTACTATAATAGTCAGGAATTAATGCCATGTGGATGTTTCGCTGAATGCCGCTGATACACATGCAACGTATAATAATCTAGCGGATTAGAAACCACTTTTGCCTGACCGACATTACTCAGCTTATTACTCAGTCGAATTCAACTACGTTCAAACGCATAAAAAAATCACTCCCTCGGCACTTACCTGTAGATTCAGAAACACGCCAATGTGCATCACCGGGCAGTGAACCAAGGTGACGTTAATCAGATGCAACCGTTTTAGCACCAAGCAGCACGCTTCCAAAACTTCATCCAGCAGGTGATTCGCTTCGTACCGTTCCAGCATCAAATCGACCAGCTTCAACGTTTGCAGGTTCGGTAGATTGAGCATTAATCTCTTCAGGGAAGCAAGCAGCTGTCCGCCGGTTCCAAACAGTTTGATTGATTCCGGATCCTCGCTGGAGGCCATGTTGCAGGGAAGATGTAATTTAGAGATTTTATTTTCAATCCACCCCTCCACTCCGATGGAATCTTTGTTTCTGGTTGTGTTCGATGGCCCACGAGATCAGCGTCTGAATTGGAACATATTGAACGAGAAGAGCGGACGGAAATCCAGCCACGGAAAAGTTTCCCCACGGATATCAGAGCAATTTTGAGTTCGGGCATGATCGAGCACCGGTTGCCAGCCAGAATAGTAGTTGTATTTTAGCCGAGAAAGTGTTTCATCCTCGACTAGAAAATTGGACCATACGTTTGGCAGTGAGAATGCCTGGTACCAGCTGAAGCAGGTCTGTAACGAGAAGAAAATCATGAGAATCATCTCATCAGTGTGCAAACGAAATAAATCGGGCTGCCCTCGACGGGACATCGTCCTCCAGCATCCCATCAGCACAAGACAATTTCTTGAAACGAAATTCCGTCTTCACTTGCTACATACCAAACTAGCATAGTAGCGTTGGCGGATGCTCGGGTGTGCAAGATACGCTCCATGATATGATCCGGTAAATCACACCAGTGTGACTGGCCGTTAGCAAGCTCATCACCGCCGTTCCGTCCCTTGGTTCCATCAACCGTATTGGCATCTCGTGCATGCCTCTTCTATTTCATCGCCCTCGACATCGATGTAACAAGCTGTGGAGGAAATAGAGCCACGTTTGAGCTGGTATGGTGTGTTAACTAAGAAGGTATGAATGTAAATTTTATATGAATTCATCCGAAAAGTTGCTTTCTTTTCAGTCCAGCTGGGTCAGATTCTGCTTGATTGCCATTGCCAGTTGAGAGAGCAGCGGTAGGTTGTTCGGTCGGTAAATTTTCTTGAATATGTGAAAAGGTTGGTAGCAGTGACTAGAACAGTAGCTACCTCAAACGACGATGAAACGTATTGCTCCCAGGGAGCAAAGAAGGATATCAAACATATACCGATGAAAGTCTCAGTCGAGCAGAAGGGTGATTTATTCGAACAGCAGAATGCAAGAATCAAAATGGTTTGTCGCTTTCCAAGTGATTCTGATTCTCATGAGTGATTTCTGCTCTTGTTTAATTGATTAATTTTCCTTGCCACAGAAGGTTTGATATACTGGGAATGGTTTGAGTGCATAGCTAGAGTCGAATACATTTCCAATAATATTGAGATGCAGAATTGCAGTTTTGTGCTTCCGTAGTGCTTTATTCATAAACACTGTCAACCATTTTGAGGAACTTATACCACAACCTTTTCAAATTAACTTTCAGTGAAAGATTTATTTGAGAAAGTGTACTAATAGTGGATGTATACCGTTAAACAGGAAAATTTTAAACTCAGTGTGTAACATTGATCGTTTTGAGGTTGTGTTTTAAATTTAAAGTGATGAAAGATTATAAACAGTATTCTTAATTTAGCTCCATTGAATTATTTGACGGGCTTTTGAAATCAAAGATTATAATTTACTGCCAAAAATGTAACTTTACTGATCAAGCATTCAGTAGCATTCGAAGCAAACATTCAAACAACCAGAGAATTTCAACTTGGCCGTCTCCCGCAATTTTTTTCAATTTTTTCACTGGAGCTGTTTTGGCCGTGGACAATGTGACCACAACGGTTAATAACTTTATCTCTGAGCTTGAGCTTGAAATATCGTTACAAATTTTGGAAGAAACCACGATTTTTTTTCAAATAAAGCAAAATAGAATGAGAAAACCAAAATTAAATACGTGTAAATTTGATAATTTTGCTAAATTATACCAGCAAAGTGCCATCAAATGATAAATTGGTTATTTTGGCTGAACTATATCACTAAAATGGCAAAAGATGTATGCTGAAAGTTCAAAAGCAAACTTCTGTCAAGCAGGATGACATTTTGCATTTCTAAAAAAATCAATAATTTTAAATTACTGAAAATTCCGAACACTGTTGCTTTTGAGAGAGCCCATGTTTCTTCTCTTCTTGGTTAACCATGGATATAGCGCACCGGTACAGTGTTGCCAACCGGTATTGCAGCGTGAAGCCGGCTGTCTCTTACATTTGTTTGTTTTTGAACGATGCATCCTGTTTGTCGTCACAGTCGGTTTGTCTAACATTTCCGTGAGAGTAAATGGGAAATAAAAATAAGCTTGATTGCCAATCTAAAGATCAAGCACAAACTAAAAGTTTGATTGTCGATTCATCAACTGGCCTATTTTATTCTGTTTTTGCACGTAAGCACGGAACCGCACTCATACAATATTGTTGGTTTATACAGATTGCAGAGCTGAAGAAAACATGTTCATGTTCGGAAAGCATTCCGCATGCTTTTAAAGAGTCCCTACCGAGTTGGGAACTTTATTCCAAGGCTATGACATTTTATGGGTCTAATGCTCGTTTCTGAAGGTATGCTTTGATAGATCAAGTTATTATAGATAACATAGAAGCTTCATCAAATATCCAGGTGCAGAATAACCCGCTTAAAACCCGTCCCGTGGTTCTAACGAAATATCTGTTCACAATGCCAAATACCTTTTGCGAGAATGGAGAGACTATCTCAAACCTTGAATTTATTCTTAGCATACAACGTCTGATTTACCTGACAATATGACCTGCAGATTGACATTATAGGAAACATGCGATGCTGTTCTTTATAAACACTTATTACGCAATTAAATATTGGGTTGATAAAGCTTATCCCAAGCAACACAAATCTCTTGCAATTGGTTGCAGCAACTTAGTTGACTAACTTGAGTGACATTGGAGGATTTCTAACTGGTTTGCAACAAGTGTGCTACTAGGGATACGGTTTGCGCTTCTGTACGAATATCCTTATATCTTTTTTAACGATCCTTTTATTAACTGATATAAAAAATATTTATACGATTTCATTGCTGTAGTGTATCCTTCCTTATCAATGGTTCGAGGATGTTCTGAAAAGGTCCCTAAACAAACGCTGTATACGCATTTTTTCAATAAGTATGCAATTTTTTGGTTTTTATCATTTGATTAGTTAGGCTCTTTGTTATATGAAAATATTACAAAAACAAAACATTGTTTTGTTATACATATTTGTTATACATAACATTAAATACATACACACTTGAGAAATTATGAATTTTACACAGGACATGATCATGTTTTGTAAAAAAGTCGGGAACGTAAAGAACGATTTCGTGTAAAATTATGTCTCCCAGGACTTACACATACGCAATTTGACGAAGATGTATTTAGGTTAGTTATTTTCTCATCTTTTTCTGTCATTCTTATGTGCTAAGGGACGCTTGCATGTGTCGGTCTCAGCAGACGAAATGTACATGGCATTTTTATTTTTTATCTTTTTAATTAATAAACTAATAATATTTTCTCCAATGGCTGGTTCGTCACTTCTCATTAGGTTCTTGAGATGCAAAAGCAATACATCTTCGTAAGCAAAACTTAGTGAAAGATCTGTAGATCTTACAGGCCTTGTTAGCTAGATTATCATTGGATATATCCGAAAGATTTAATCATTCAAGCTCATCCAGCTTCAGATCGTTTATTGAGATAAAAGTTAAAAAAGATTGTTCACCAGTTAAGTGACTCAAATAAACTAGCTATACCAAGTGTTCTTTGATCACTCAAACATCTTGCTCGAGGATTCCATTCTTCTGGTTGATCAGGATTTTGCAGCAACAGTTAGGAAGGTAGTTCAGTTAAAATCAAACGAAGCCATTTTTATGCAGCCTTAGCCAAACTAACCTTCCCAAGTATTTCCAGCCATAAAATTCTTGGATAAATAATTTCAAAAACTCTCAACAGCAAGCACCGCTAGAATGGAATTCGCCATCAAACAAACTATTATCGGGTAATCCCATAATCATCATTGAACTTTCACTTGAAGATTCTACCCTTCTATTTCATAGCGCTCCAGACAAACAGCCAAAAATATTTATAATTGACAAAGTTACAGAAGGTTGAACATGAAGCAACAGTTTATAAGATTGTTGGGACATCAGCATCATACTGTGGTTTGTTTCCTATCCTCAGCGTTCCTTTATTCAAACTCATCAGATGCTTATATGATACAGTACCCTCAGTAG
>JASCZW010001490.1:0-52133 GCA_034211315.2 Aedes japonicus
TCATGAAGGCACTTTATTTTGACGATGACTGTAGGTTTCATCATCTATAAGTACACGGGAAAAAATCTTGTAGTAGAAACTACCATTTTACCCGACTACGCCTATCTTTAAAACTACCATGAAATTTCAGTCAAATTTACTACGTTTATGGTAAAACCGTCAGCGTTTGTGGTATATTTGACAGACCTCATATTGATATCAACCGCACCATGGTTGATCTAATTGCAGGCATGGTAAAATCAAACGCATTTATAGTCAGCTGAAAATTGTTGGTGCTTGCGCTTAATTTAACCCTCGGAATGGTAGTTTCTACCGCGGTTTTTTTTTGCGTGTATGCATTCATCGTACTTGGTTAGCAGGTTGTGATACAGCTTTCGAGCACGGGTTCTAGCAACGGTATTCTGCTTGAGTGATTTACGGGCAGCATTATATGTACTTTTTACAAGAATAGCGAACGGACATCCTGCGGTCCTGGGTTGCTTCTCATGGACCTCGCATCGCAGTTGAGTTTCACTTCGGCTTGTACTGTAAGACTTCCGAGTTGTCGTCAAAGTTTCCCTGTACATTTTGAGCACGCACCGTACGTGTTTCTTATTGGCTTGCGTGGACGCGGAACACGATGGATTTTCCAGGTGACTGTGCGCGATTTTTTTCTTGGCTCCTCTTTCGTGGTATGTGTCTCCAAAGCGAGAGCGTTTTATGAACTAATAAAATACACTGTTATTGTTAACAAAAAGTCGTCGAAAGCTTTCGCAAACAACTACTAGGAGCGCTGTACCATTACTACGTGGGTCATGCTTTATGACCAATAAGTTTACAATGTCTAAGAATGATCCCAAACAATATACAAACTCTATACGGAATCATAGCTCGTAAAGCGTAAAAATAGAAAAGTAGGCGCTGCTTAATCTTTGTTTCTTTTTGTTTTCATATTTTTAAGACAAAGAGGTTTTTTTTACATATTTAAGATGAAAAAATATACTAAACGTATATTTACTAGTCTACGTTCGGTTGATGAAAATAAATAAATAATTTTTACATTGACAAAACTTTTGTCCGGACATAGAGAATCTGGTTTAGGATCTGCTTCAGAAAAAAAGGACTTTTTGTTTCAGAATCCTACTTCTTTTTTCTTCCAAATTTGCATTGTTTCGTAAAGAAATCATAAACACTTGCAAACATATAGAAGCTTAAAATACTAATTACGATTGTAATAACTACACTCCAAATTTTTTTCGCTAAAAATCAGCTAAATTTTGCTGAATTTTGCCGAGCTGAATTTTCAGTAATCATTTCTGCAATATGAAATTACTGAATTGTTCAGCAATGCGAAATGTCATCCTGCTTGACATAAATTTGCTGAACTTTCAGTATACATCTGATTTTTACTGAAAATTCAGCAATTTTGGCTCTTATAGGAACTTATTATCCTCCCATAATATTCGAATCTTATTATCATTCTTTGTTGTTGAAAAAATCCAAGCGTCCGATTATTGAGGATTCCCTTATCTGGTAAAACAGCAAGTCAAGAAAAACGTTGTTCAGAATTTATTTCGTTTATTTCGGCTTTTATGGATACACCTAAAAAAAAAAAACAAGATCGTAATGCAATTCCGCGTGATTTTGTTTCATTTCTCGTAAGTTGGAGAAAAAATATTGGTTGTTGACAAAAATGCAACTCAGCACTTCGCTTAAAAAGTTAAATGTGCGCGTGAGGATTTGCAGTGGTATTAGTTGATGTGTTAGAATGGAGTTATAAAAATAAGCAGTGTAAATTTCTGAACCGTGATTCGAACCGTGGCCGTCAGCGTGACGGCTCTTGATGGTAACTAATCAGTCTGCGGTATAGCAATGAAGAAAATGGATATGTCTTCCATCAAGCTGGTGTGCAATCTGCCGCTTAAACACTGGCCAGACTGAGCAGTTGTAACATGTTATATGCCTATCTTGATGACATCTTTTCTGTTGAAATTATTTGACAACCGTTATAACATGTTATAACTCTGAAGTCTGAACAAGCCATTACACAAACTTGCATGGCTTTGTTTGTACCATAAAACGCTTTGTGGATCGAGAAGGGCAAAATTGCCTTTTCTGAATCTTGTGTATTTTTCAATATATGATTGCAAGAACTGCCACCTTTCAAACATTTGGGTAAATTATTGTATTTGCATCACAAAAGAAAATAATGAATTTTAACATACGTGAAAAATTTCCCCTCGTTTAATTGCTAACCAAAGCAAGCGTAATCAACGTAATAGTTTGCAATCTTACATACGGCATACAATATTGTTTACATTGTTCCATACAACAGACCTGATTCCAAGGATATATGGCTGAACTTTACATGAAAGATCCCATTAATTTATGCCAAATCTAGCATTTAGCGCCATTTCAAGAGTCGAATTTACGTTTGCCACTCGGTGAACTGAGAAAAGTGACCTGCAGTGACGTGATTCTCCATTTGATTTGCTCAGAAGAGTGACATTTCTCACTTCACCAAGTGACAAAAATCACTTCGACTCTCGGAATAATCGTCATTATCTTTATGTGTATTGTTTCGACTCTTGGAATAACCTAAGTTATCTGTATGTTCATTATGTACATAAAATTAAATGTTTATTTCAAACTGTGTATATCAATCGTCTTGACAAACTTTCATTGCAGTGTGCAAGATACCGGTGTTGAACACATAAGGTCTGTACATTGGTTATAGTGTTGTCAAATTTTCACCCAAAAATTTTGATAATTGACAAAGTTACAGAAGGTTGAACATAGCGCATTTTGGAAGCAAAATTTTGCTCGGCTTATTTTTGCTACTGAATGTAGCTGTGATTTAAGAAAGGAGAAAATTTGCGAGAAAAGGAACGGGTCTGGAATAGAGTATTTTAAGGGTATGTTGATTATAACAGTTTTCGATGAAAAATATAATAATATAGCCGCATTTCATATATTCTTTAATTCTGACAAGTAGAAATCAATTTCAAAATATTATGAAATAATAATGACTGCAAAACAACACTATTTTATTTCACCTAGAAACACGCAACAAAAAACAGACTACCTAAACTAACGAACTAACTATTGAATTCAAACACCAAAAACGTCAAAAAAGCGTTGCATATTCCGACAGGCTAGCTTGCTGTCATTTTGAATACATGTCACTTTGTGAACTTCATGCCAGTTTGTAAAAATAAAAATAATTTTTACTACTCGTACTCGTTACTCCACGCACGGAGAATACGCCCGTCATCGATTTAGATGGAAAAAACTATCTATTTTTTTTAAGTTAAAATCCCCTATTGAACGTCCAATCTTCTGTTGCCACAGAGAATAGACATCCAGGCTCGAACATTTTTTCCTCAATCTACTGTGTAAACTGATTACGTAAGTGATTACGAAAAAAGTAGTATACTGATTGTCTTCATCCAGTATTTAAGTTGAAGGGCCTGAAAAAATTACTCTAGATAGATTACGGACATAATACAAAAACATTTTAAAACATTTAAATTTATTGACGCGGAAATAGTCGAAAAGAAAAAAATCTCTGATTTTTATAGTTACGCCAGTTTCTATGTCAGCGCCGACCAGATCTACGGGATCCACAAATGTTTCTTCTTTTTTTTTTGTTCAAACGTTGTCCAAAACATATACTTTATCAATTCGATGTGCACCGTTTTTATTTTCCGTATAATCCTAAAAATCCTATTTCCCCCTTAAGATATTTTTGGCGGCTTCTTTTTACGGTGTAATTTAGAACAAAAATAAAACAATTTTTTTGCTGAATTTGATGAGAGTTATGGTTTTAAGGCTAATATTTTTCAGGAAGACCATTAGAGCGAAATTATCAGTGAATTTATTCATCATTTGTGTCCTGTGCTAATCAAGAAACAGTTTTGTATTCAAATAATTAAATTATTTTGCAATGTTCCATCAACATACTTGTGCTACTTTTTTTTTTCATCAAATTTCCGTGTTTTTCCATCCTTTCTTAATGCATGTGTGTGTACTTTCCTAGTATGTTTTAAGCTAAGTGTTCAATCACTTCCATACACTACCAACAAGTGTCGTTCCCTAAAAAAATAAGATATACCAAATAACATTAGTACGTAGTTGTTTTGAAAAAGAAAGAATCTGATAAGCTACCATTAATCAAACGCTGATTTTAGTTATTTGTTTATTTAATTTTTTGCATGTATATATAGTTCAGTGCTTATTTGTAGGATTGCTTGCAGTTTGTTTTGTTTTTTTTTCAATTTGTTCGTTAAACACAATACAAATATTAATCGATTTCTTAACTTTTTCATTCATCATACTCTGAATCGTAAAGGTGGTTGCTACTTTGGTTGTGATCAGCATCTCAACGCCTATTTTTGCCACGGTAATCCTACCGATTGGCGTTTTGTACTACGCAGTACAGCGCTTCTATGTGGCCACTTCAAGACAGCTGAAGCGTCTAGAGTCGGTTTCCCGTTCTCCAATCTACTCGCATTTTGGTGAATCTATCCAAGGGGCACAAACCATTCGAGCTTATGATGTGCAGGAAAGGTGGGTTCTTGTACCGTTCAAGTTAAGGAAACTAGCTCCAAATCTTAATATTTTTTTCTAGGTTTATCATTGAATCAGAATCACGTGTGGACTTCAACCAGGTGTGCTATTTCCCGAGCATTATCGCAAACCGGTGGTTGGCCGTTCGGTTGGAAATGGTTGGCAATCTGATCATTCTGTTTGCAGCACTGTTTGCTGTTCTTGGTCGTGAAACTATGAACCCTGGCTTAGTTGGCTTGTCCGTCTCGTATGCTCTACAAATAACACAAACTTTAAATTGGTTGGTTCGAATGACATCGGATGTCGAAACGAACATAGTAGCAGTGGAACGCATCAAGGAATATGGAGAAACAAAACAAGAAGCCGCATGGGAACTTCCGAACAGTACCTTGCCCCGTGATTGGCCGGAACAAGGTCGTGTCGAGTTCCAGGATTTCCAGGTCCGCTATCGAGAGGGACTGGATTTGGTCCTGAAGGGTATCACATTCACCATTGAAGGTGGTGAAAAAGTTGGAATTGTTGGTCGAACCGGTGCTGGAAAGTCCAGTTTGACATTGGCACTGTTCCGAATTATTGAGTCAGCTGGAGGTAAAATAGTAATCGATGGTCACGACATTTCCCAGCTAGGATTGCATTCATTAAGATCACGATTGACAATCATCCCGCAAGATCCTGTCTTGTTTTCCGGGACACTTCGAATCAACCTGGATCCTTTCAACATCCAATCGGATGAGGAAATCTGGAAGGCATTGGAGCACGCCCATCTTAAGTCGTTTGTAAAAGGTAGTAATATCTGCAAGTGCGTATAATTTAAGGTGATTTACTATACTTTATGTGTTTTGTAGGTCTAACGGCTGGTATCAATCATGAAGTCAGCGAGGGCGGCGAAAACCTATCCGTTGGGCAACGCCAGCTGATTTGCCTGGCCCGAGCATTACTGCGCAAAACTAAAGTACTTATTCTGGATGAAGCTACTGCCGCCGTTGATCTTGAAACTGATGATCTTATTCAGGTTGGTTTTTATTATTATTCGCTGATGTTCAGCTCTATATTCATTTGCATTTTCAACAGCGAACAATACGTACCGAGTTCAAAGAATGCACCGTATTAACGATTGCCCACCGTTTGAACACTATCATGGATTCGGACAAGGTTATCGTATTAGATAAGGGACAAATTTCCGAGTTCGCTGCACCGAGCGAACTGCTACAGAACAAATCGTCAGCTTTCTACAGTATGGCCAAGGATGCTGGACTAGTGTAATTATTTCCTTTTTTTGTTTGTCTTTTTTGACAAAGTATGTGTTTTCGGTAATTCGATAGTTAGGATGAAAGTTTGTTAGCACCTTAATCATGCAGTTTTTCGGTTTGATTATATTTGAGTTTGCTACTAATACTTTATCGTCGCCGTAAATATTAACCCTTTTTGTTGAGGCATTTATTTCTATCGTTGCATTATGCTTTTATGTAAGTGCGTTAGCACCATATTGTACTTATCAAGCAGGTGAAAAACATTCAGTATTCAAAATCCCCTTCGTAAAAAGGAAGATTAAAAATATATGAAAATTGTCATATTAGCTGCAGAACCGAAACATCATACTTAACTTCAAACTTAAATCATATACATACCTAGTTAGGTGCATGATATTTTAACGTGTAATACTTAACGGTGATACTTAATATTACGTTGAACAGACATCTGAACGCTAAAGAAACAACAAATCACACACACACATATACATACCAACGTTACTTTACTACAAACATCAAGCAAAAAGCATCTCAGAGTGATATTGTTCTAGGTTGGTAACATTTACAAAACGTGTTCATAGCAGTCCGGGCATTACATTCAACTTATACAGTAGGGTTAGTCGTATAAGCATATTGTAATTTTCTCACTTTCTATTCCGCTAGCAGAAGATGGTTTAAAAAGAAAAATGAACCAACTTGATGAAGCAAGAAGAAATTCATGTTTTGGCTACTGTAACAAGACGAAGAAATTTACATTTTCTCAGGAAATTCCACTACGTTTCTATAATGTGCAAGTTGCCATCGGTGGACAAAAGCGCAATAATCACGTACGTCAACGAGAAATAACGATTACCATAATAATGTCTCGTTATTTGAGTTTGATTTTAAAGTGCCTTTGTGAAAGCATTACTGTTATGTTTTAGAAGTAGTAAAAAAAAATACAAAACAGTCTCGTAACAAAATATACCATTGTGTTTATATTAACGGAAAATAAAGAATCTTTTTTGTAACATAACTGTGGTTTTGTCTTTGATTACCCATTTTACCCATACCTGCATGTTTTATATTATAATTTGGCAAAGATTGGACGAGTTTGAGCAGTCTGCGAAACATAACTCGGCTTCACTAACAACAGTTCAGTGTGTTGCGTTTTGAGCATAGCGTTAGCATTGCTAATTCGTTTTTCTATTTTTCAGGAAATCACATTGATATACGGATTTTACGATAAAGACTGCTACACTCCTGCTTTATACTTTCAGGTTAAATAGTTGAACATAGATTCAGTTAATAAATAAAATATTGTTTTTTTTTCATCCTTCCGAGATTTTTCTTACTCCAAACCGCATTACAAATAACCCCTTAACACCAAGTAGTATCAAAAATTTTCAATGTACTATTTTTCCCCAAAAATAACTCACGGTTTATTCTAACAAGCTATAAGAACAAAATGTGTCAAGTTCTGAGAAATTAGCTAACATGGTCACGGAATTCCCTATGCGTTCCTCCAGCTAGCCACATCTCGTCAACGACATTTTCCATAATAAAGAATAGCCAAACAATGGAGGCCTCGTTCCGAACGAAGACCCTCTGGAAAAACTATAGAATCCACGCCAACATAATATACCTATTATTGATGACTTACTAGAACAGATTATGGCCCCGTGCTCTTATGTATCCTTCACGTTTTTACACTCTCGACAGGGTAGTGGTTTTTCGTGGCCAAAACGTCCTGTCATCTGTCATGCAAAAAAAAAACTTGTTTTTGACGTTTGCTAAACCGGGAAAAAAGCAGAGGACTGAAGAAAGCGTTAGTTCTTGAAGCCTGCCACTTTTAGTGTGGCGCTAGTGGGGATTTTAACATTTTATGCTCTGTTAACAATGGATTAAATTTCTTCTACCAAACAACTAGTATCAGTGATTTAGATAAAACATTATAATACGTGGGTGATGAAAAATGAAAAAATATTATGGTTTCAGTTGAAAATCGAATTTATCCGTTACTACCGTTGTGATAACCACTGCACTAAGTACAACACGGGAGATTTTTCTCTTGAATCAAATTAACGGTCAAACACGACAACTTCAGCCGCTACATGAATACCGAGCTGTCAAATTAGCACCAAACGCAGCACCAAGTTTCCGGCTTCACGATTGTTGTTCGTGGATGACATCTGCTTCAGTCCTGTGGAAAAAAGGTGATCAATTCTTCGTCTAGTCTACGAATTTTGCGTAAAGGAAAATTTCTTGATTACCTGAACATAGCATATGATTGTACTTCTTACACAATCATATTCGTGCAAAATGGTGCTGGCATCAAAGGCCGTGTGGCACGTTTGTTTGTCTGTGCTAAAACGTCTACAGCAGACGTACAGTTTAAAGAGACGTTAATAAAATGAATGAATCACGCAAAGGGCCACAAGCGAAATGTACCGTTGGATGGAATAGTCGATCATCATGATGAAAAGAGCATCCAAGCATATGATTTGTACTGAACATAGAACGTTTTTTTTATTGAGAAATCCACGTAAAAATAAAGTGAGGTTAAACATCGATAAAATGATAAGAACGATGATGACAGATCAATTTGATACTGCCTGAAATATAGCTAGAAGCTATCATCAATCTTTAGGTCAACTGAAATTGATATTAACTTTCTATATTTCAAACAGTATCAAATTGGTCTGTATCGTCATTATCGTTGATTTTCTTATCTTTTTATCACCAATTACTTTGCTTAGCAGCTCGAAAACCCATTTTGGGAGAGCGCCATCTACGACGTTTAACCTCACTTTTGCGTTACCTGGATTCTTCCATTGTCAGTAATAATAAAGATCCAACGTTCGCATTATGTTACCCAAGCAGTTAATAATTGGCCATTTTATGAGTAGATTCAAGCACAGTCATTCATTCGAGGCGGCAGGCCTTTTGTGTGTTGTTCTTCTGAGGCATCTGAAGCGGTTTTATTAGGTCTTGCTAGCATTTTTGCCACCGTGATACTTTTCTTACTATGTAGTAATTGTCCTGTTGTTAACGGGAGCGTATATTAAAATGATGTTCAAATGTAAAAAAATCTTGGCGTTCTGATTTAAAAAAAAAGAGCAAATTGAAAGGGCGTATGTTTGTAAATCTTCGTAATTTCTCTCTGTTGATCAGGTGGGACTTTTCAACTATTCCTGCTGGAGTTGCTTTGCTTCGGAAAACTAGCCAGTCTGGGCTTTGGTAATTACATAGACTAACTCTAAGACCAGTAGGTCCCGAACAAATACGATTTTTTTCTTGGCTCAGTCACTACTAGCACATCGGCCCCAAGCTTAATAATACGCCCCTAATAATGAACTCACACGAACACTCTCTCAAATATTCTGTCAAAATAACTCAGCAATTCAAAACAAAGGCGCAAATATGTGCAGCAAGGTGCTAGTTTCAAGGTGTACTTCGGACCAAGGGGTTCTACAACAGTGAACCAATTTCAAATCGCTAGTTGCATATTGATTGTTGGTAATTATGTCCTTATCTTCTTCGATATGCTGCTGCAACAAATCAAGAAGTATGTTGCAATCAAACAGGTTGTATCTGCTACGGGTTAAAGACGTCTCAGCTGGAGCCAAAGTTGGCTCATACGAAGCTCGCGGCAGTGATCGAGTAAGATCATAGACTAACTCTAAGACCAGTAGGTCCCATACAAATACGATTTTTTTCTTGGCTCAGTCAGTACTAGCACATCGGTCCCAAGCTCTATAATGCGCCCCCAATAATGAACTCACACGAACACACTCTCAAATATTCTGTCAAAATAACACAGCAAATCAAAACAAAGGCGCAAATATGTATAACAAGGTGCTGGCTTCAAGGTGTACTTCGGACCAACGGGTTCTACAATAGTGAACCAATTTCAAATCGCTAGTTGCATATTGATTGTTGGTAAGATGCTCAACAGATCCGTCATCCGCTGAACTAGAATAAGCAACTAGGCCAAAATAGAAGATTGATTTGATATTTCACTTAAAAAATTGATAAAGATAGCTGTAAATACTCACCCACAGCACAGAAAGCAGCTGGCAAAGTATTTTCCGACGCTTGCATTTCCACCAACTTGCTCTTTGACAGCACATTTTTTTTCGTACGTACGTTTTTACGTATCGCGGAAATGTCAAAATCGCAAACACAGTATAGCAAACACTTAAACTATTTACGTAGAAATACGATCGATTTTACCTGCGTTTTGGGTGAACATGACGTGCAAAGCAGGTCAGTGTTACTAACGGCACGTAACTTTCGATTTTTTTTTAAAACAGGTCAGTTACCTGATAGTTCACGTGAATCGGACGTGAAGATTATTCAGAGACAATAAACAGGTTTGCCACAAAAAAGTTAAATTATAGTAGATGTAAATGTGCCATAGGAAGTCCAGCAAAAAAGTATTCAGCGTCAATAGTAAGCTTGTTGCATTGAAGGCCTACATGATGATGGCATTTTCGTTGTATATAAAGATTGGACTCGGAATGCGACACTTTGTTTTGGGTGTAACTTTTTATCGCGTGGGTAAAAATTAAAATGTTTTTAAGATCAGGAAGGCACCAAACCGGACTGACAAGCAAAACACGGTGGCCAAATTGTGTGCCCGGAAACGGCAGATTTATCAAGAGGAATGCTTGCAGAAGCGCTTGCTGCCCTTCCTCCGCTCTCACCGTGGTCCCACGCTGTTCTGTTCGGATCTCGCTTCAAGCCATTACGCCAAGCCTTTAATGGAATGGTACGAAGCGAAGGGCGTTAATGTGGTCCCGAAGGAGGCAAACCCGCTAAATACACCAGAACCTCGTCCGATCGAAAAGTTTTGGTCGATAATGAAGAAGAAGTTGAAGAAAAGCAAAAAAACATTCAAAACCGATGAAGCTTTGAAGAAAAACTGGGAGAAATTGTGTAAGGAAGATGGACAAAGCCTCGCCAAAGATCTCATAAGCAGTGTTAAGAGAAATGTACGAGTATTCAGCTTGGGGGAGGAAATTCAATAAATAAATTATGCCAAAACATAGCTTATATATAGTTATTTAATCCCTGAAAATTTAAGAAGTATCCGATTTAAAATGAATTTTTGGTGATCTTTTTTGTGTGTCATTTTTTGCGAGTCCAGTCTTTATTTATTATAAAATGCTGGAACTCTGTGGACATATCAGAGTTTAATTAAGGATACTGAACAAGTCTAAGACTGAAAAAAAGGCTTGGAAGTGCATTTTATCAGTTCAGAACAAAAATTATTTTGTTTCCTCTTTCCATTGACCCAGGGCTGTTTCTATAGGGAATTGCTTGGTCAAGCTTAGCATCACAATTTTAAAATATGTCAGAGGTCTGTTTGACTTTTAATTCAGATATATACTATGAAGGATTTAAATGTTCTAAGAAGGGTAGATTGCGAAAAACATCGTGAGGTATCATCAGCGGCTGGACAGTCAAGAAGAAAATGCAAACTGCACGGTGTATTTCGGACCAAGGCATTCTTCAGCCAGTTCATTCTTATTACTTAAATTAACTTGAATTGGCCAACTGTACTGGGAAATAAAACATTTTTTTTTCGATGTGAAACTGACCAACAAGAGCTACTTATTCCGGATTTGTCTAGAGTTGACACCACTTAGAAAAATAAAATCGAATACATTAGGAGCAGCATGGCCATAAGGGGCAGTTTAAAGCTAAAGTATCCAGGTAACCAATAAGTATTAGCATATGCAGTGAATCAACCCGTAATCTGCATTTCAGATGCTACCAGCATTTTAAAATGTTCGTCCTATACCCAGGTAACCAATAAGCAGTTCCAAATCGTCTGTACTGCTGCCTATCAAGCAATTAAGTCACCTTAAATGCAACATAAATTCCGCTTTTGGCCAAATGTACGGTAGCTTTACTGAAATGCTATGTTAATGCTTCATCAATGTTATTTTATTGTTATTGTTATTGATCAATCCCCACCCTGGCAGGCAACTACCCGCCGATCTGCACTTAAGCTGAGTGAGGACCTACTTAGCCTAAGCGTTTGTGCATACTAATCCGTATAGCATGCCGCCACTTTCACTAGCAGGCCCCGTTGTCCCATTAGCTTCCGTGCATTGGTTAGGGATAGGAGGAGATTGATAGGGAAAATTTAGAGAGTTGTGACTGAAAAGAGACAAGCATAACGAAAAACAAAACAAAACAAAATCAGGACCCTCGATATTGTCTTCAAAACCTGGTAGAAATAAACGATTTGATGCCTGAAAAGAAACAGAACTAAGAACAAAGATACAAGCGAAATCCTTGTAGTCCCCCGGATGTTTCAAGAGCTCAGCCATTTATCTGAAAAGATACTAAGAGTTATTGTCTTACCTGTCTAGTAAAATATAAACCACTAACAAAGTGTGTTGGTGGTTCCTCACTAGGAAAACATTCCATTTGGATCGATCTATATCAACAGTAAGGAAGATATTGCAGCCAATCACACAATGGGATAGTGGTTCACCCGTTCTAATATGGCGGCCCGGCGATTTTGGCAAAGGAATACTATAGATCACAACTAATTATAATATCCGCCACAGGCCCACCACACCCGGCGAAGCACCAGTTCTCACCGAGAAGCAGCTTTATTGGTAATGATAAGAAAAACTAGTATCCTCTATCCAAAATCCAACCACCCCCACCGCCCATCCCGACAGACACGCGTATCCCGTCCACAATGCGCAGACCTCCCCAGCGCCGTGCACCAATAACTCGACTCGACTCGCGGCGCCGAAAAAAAAACACCGAAAACTATAGATAACGCGCCAAACCCTATAAGAAAATTGTAAATAAGAGAGAATCAACGCAACTGTTCACATTAGATGCTGGAAGCACTCTTCTTCCGTAAACTTTGAATAGGTACAACTATACACCCAGACTTTCTCACAGAAACCTGCGAAATCCCACCAAACTCTCAACAACCGAACGCTCGGCATCCCCACCTTAACGGCCCCGGCGAAACTTCTGTAAAGGCGAAGTTATCTGTAAAAATTTATCGGTTTTCGGTCAAATCCCACCGAAATCCGCCAAACCGGACTACCGAAAGCTCAGCTGCCGAGAACCCGACAAAACATCCACAGACCTCTGCAAAAAAATCCGAGTGTGCACATTCTACAAAAAACCCTACTACTGGAACTCACATCTGCAACAAGCACGTTGAGCGTCCCAAAGAGCAATCTAAACCGTAAATTACGATTGAAGGATTTTGTGGATTTAGCGTCCCTGGAAGCATCTCGTGCCTTCTGGCAACTTTACGCTTCTATTACTAAGCTCATCATTTTCGCACCACCCGGGGGAGACTTGGTCCTATACCCAATGATTTCATTATCTCCAATCCGCTCAACCAATCGCAATGTTTTGTGATATAGTGGACGGATTATTATAATTTGAGATAAATCAATGCAGACGTCTTCCAAAATTGGCAGATCGACAGGCAATCGGTGGAGACCCACCTGGTACCTCACATCAAGATGCTTAGAGGCGGACCGGAAGATTTGATGAGCTACCTCCCCCAATGCTTCTTCAATGTTATTTTGCATCTAAAACGCAGATTGAGGGTTGAGCATATGCAAATGCTTATTGGTTATCTGGGTAGTTATTAGTTGAGAGCTTGCGATTTTTGCATTAGTCCGTTTATTGTCAAGTACAATCATACTGTACGGAGTGTATGCAGGGAGTTTTCATTTACGAAAAAATCCTAGACCTAATCGGGAATCGAAACCACCTACCTCCTGCATGCTGTTGCTTTGTAACTGTGCCTTTACCGACTACCACTATTATTGACTAATGCGTGGATATGATATTCTGAATTGAATTTAACGGATTTTTACAAAACTACTCATTACGGGACAGCCTTGAACTGCTGTCAAAATAACAAAACATTGCAGTTCTGTTGCGGTAGCAATCCGGTTCGTATATATTAGCGGGAAACGAAAAACAGATTCTTCGATTCTTCAAACTTTATTCAGAATACTTTAGATCTGATGAAATATGTTGAACTGGTACAAAAGTGTTTCATTACATCCTTCATGATTATATTTTATAGCAAAAACATAACTTATCATGCCGTTATAGTCAGACAACAAACCAATTATCGTTCTACTCAAAAATGCTTTTCGATGATTTCCTCTTGATTCAATTCATTAATTACTGACAGAATTTAGCAGATAGAACCCCAAAGCACAAGTTAACCTTTATTTGAATCTTGTTCTATGAAATTTTCCTAAGCCTTTTTGCCGTTTCCCGTAGGTGGCTCACATTGCCCATACTAGAAAATTTTGGATTCCCATATTTCTCGTTGAATAAACTTCCATCTAAGATAGTACAAAGAAACCGTTACTTTATTCCCAGATGGTCCTTTATATCCAACAATATTTGGCTGTTTTCGCTCTGTCGCCTTTCCATAATATCTATTCGACGTCCTTGGGAAATTTGTTCCTTGTGAATTTCATCAATTTTTCTCAAAATCAATTGAATATGTTTCGCATCTGAATTTTTATCCATTGTTATGCCATTGTTTTGCTCGGATGTATCAACGTCAGTGGTTAGTTTTCTCCTTTTCACAGGTAATTCAGCTTCTAACGAGTTATTCTGGATATCACACTGTTCCTCGGTACGATCGTCAGACACGTTCGAAGTTGCTGATACGTCTAAATGTTCTTGTTCTGCAAAGCATTCTTCCGTTGACACTACTACACATTGTCCTTCATTTATACTAAATTCCTCCTTTTTCACATAAGTATCCAATTCTAGATCTTCTATAATTTCATCCTCCACCGTTTGTTCTTCGCTAGAGACTGGATCAGAGTCGACCTGTTGGTCACTGAGTTCCTTTGATAACTCAACTATCTGCCTTATTTTTGCGTAAAAAGCGCCTTGTTGGTTTTGATTACTCACGTAGGTTTTATACAGAAAGTTCCATTTGTTTTGGCAATGTTGAGCGGATGCAGTTATACCTTGCTCTTGTAATTTATCCGAGATGCATTTCCACATGTCCGTTTCAGATTCAAATGGGTGCGTTACCGATGCGTGGAAAGTAGATTCGAAAATCTCCAAAAACGTGAAAATTTCATCTCGTTTCCAGATCCTTGGCGTTACCAAAGGCTTAGGTTTCTGTGAAATAGATTCATGAGATCATAATCAAAAATCTACAATGAATAAAGATAAAACCTGAACTAGCGAGGTCATATGTATCCAAATATAGCTGCTGGATGAAGCGTCGTCGGCGTCGCTGCATTAAAACTAGCAAACTGCAAGAACCAAACATAAACAAAACATAAAAATGAGACAGCTCGATGCAGGGATGCCAGATTTTCAGACATGTATTTTTTATACGAGCGAGGGCTCATGCATTTTAATGTTTGTTGATTATAATATTATAATCCACTTGTATAAAACACATTAAAAAGAAGAAGACACCGAGCGGTGATAAATCTGACAGCTCCCATGTTAAAGTATAGGACGGAAATTTAAAAAGGCTTCTTGAAAATTCAAACGAAATTCTAACTGAAATCGGTTTGTTGCAAGAAGGAAAATGGAAGATGGAAGAAAACCCGAAAACTGCACAATAGTGGCATTCTTTTTATTTTGCTGGAAATTTATTTACTGATTAGTTTTGGATTTGTCTTCCATCATACAACAAACCGCTTTTAATTAGAATTTCATTTGAATTTTCTAGATGCGTTTTAAAATTTTCGTCCTATACTTTAACATGGAAGCTGTAAGATTTATCACCAATCGGTGTCTTCTTCTTTTTTTCAACCTGGATTCTTCCATAGTTATGATGTAAGAAAAATCCAAAACTTCTCAATAAAGACATTGTCAGCAAAATAAAAATAAAATTAAAATAATACCCCTGTTGTGCAGTTTTGGATTTTTCTTACATCATACAACAAACCGCTTTTAATTAGAATTTTATTTGAATTTTCTAGAAGCATTTTAAAAGTTTCGTCCTATACTTTAACATGGGAGCTGTCAGATTTATCACCACTCCGTGTCTTCTTCTTTTTTCAAGTTAGATTCCTTTGCTAAGAGTCCACCCCGGTACAGTCGTATGATATTGCAAACATTCAGTTCGAAGTGACCACTAAAATCAAGAAGCAGAAAACGGAAAAATCGGGCCCGAATCCTATTGCGGAAGAAGCCATCAAAGCGGCCCGTGCATCGTCGGCTTTACAGTCATTTGGAAATTCTGACCGCAGAGGAAAGAAAGACCGCAAGGTAAGGCTTTAGATGTTATTTTAATTGAAATTTGGGATCTGATCAATGTCATCTGTTGGATGCTTCGTTCAATAGTAATCTTCGGCTCGAGCGGATCTCTTAAAGAACATTTTATAGGATTTTAACTTATCAAATCACCGATCTATGATCGATTCTTGGTGCTAGAGTTGAGACATGTCATTGTCATTGACAAAACCATACACGATTAAGTCAATTTCATTTCGACATGGTCGCTGAACGAATTGATTTAAAAAAAAAACCTTCCTTATATTCTCCGTCATTTTGTTTTCGAAAATGTGATTTTTTTATACAAACGATAAACCAAGTAGATAGGGTAAGGGTATGTAATGTTAGCTGGTAGTGCAGCCTGGGCACTGTTGTCCTTCTGACTTCAGCTAGATTGAGGAGGTGCGTGCCGAGCGTCTGTCCACCAAGGAGGTCTGTCCACCAGCGGCTGAGTAAGAAACGCTGTATCTCGTCAGCAATACCTTAGGAGGCAGTCCCACCAACGCAATGTAGGCAGCGCGGTAAGATAGCAAGCTGAAGTCTTACCCTACCACGAAAAATGTAAGTATTCTTTATTTCTTTATACGGTATATAATTTTGGATCATCCATGGAATCAGAAGACATGCAGATAGTACACATGTTATTCTCATTTTATATTATAACATCCCTTCACAATATTTTTTAAGTTATTTTCAGCTTCGCATTTATCCATCATCGTCAGTTTTAGTCCACTTACCCGCCATGGAGCGAGATAAGGCGCTATAAGCTTGGCAATTATTGCCACGCTTTTGGTTCAAATGCCAAAAGTTCACCCACAGGCAAAAGGAGCATAAACTAATCTTTCTAGCATCTATGCTCCCAACGATAAGGTACAAATTATCACACTGTATAACTCAACATGGAAGCGTTTGGTACGGGAGGTCCACGCTTTCTTCCTTCCCTTGATTCAGAGTAGTAGAGCGATTTTAGATCTTTCTGGAATCGCTCTATTTCTTGGAATCCTCTCTGCGGCACATACTACGCAGTTGGCCTGGCCGATGACAAGAAAAATGATGTATTCAAGAAAACATCATTTTCCAGGATGCTTTCAAGAATTGGCTGCGTTAGTGTGAGATTAGATTAGATTAGAGATTAGAGATTCCTTTGCTAAGAGTCTACAAAGTGGGCATTTAATTTAGATTTTTTATGTGATAGCATAGCATAGTACCAACCTAGGTACCAACAATCAATGCGCAACTAGCGATTTGAAATTGGTTCACTGTTGTAGAACCCCTAGGTCCGAATTTCACCTTGCAGTCTGCACCTTGCAATAATTCTTGCGCTTTTCGGTACCTTCCGGTACTAGTGTCTTGGTTGTTGTTTTGATTTGCTATGTTGTTTTGACACAACATTTAAGGATGTGTTGGTGTGAGCTACGTTGTTAGGGGCGAATCATTAAGCTTGGGACCGATGTGTTAGTACTGACTGAGCCAAGAAAAAATCGTATTTGTTCGGGACCTACTGGTCTTAGAGTTAGTCTATGATAGTGCACTCAGTAGCAAAAAAAGCCGAGCAAAATGTTGCTTCCAAGAAACGCGTTGTTCAACCCTCTGTAACTTTGTGAATTATATCAATATATGTATTTGACTGAAATTTTGACAACACTATAACTAATGTATCGACCTTGTGTGTGTGTACGCGCGCGCGCGCGTGTGTGTGTGTGTGTGTGTGTGTGTGTGTGTGTGTGTGTGTGTGTGTGTGTGTGCAATCTAGCACTCATTGGCCGGCAAAGGTATTATGGAAGAAATCTGTTTACAACAATCCCTCAAGTGATCATTGGAAGCAGCTTTAATCCAAGAGCTAGATAGTGATAATTCTACTGCTGATCCAGCAACCCATTTGAGAATGTCTGGAGAATCACGCCCATTCCGAGGTTACTTTCACATACAATAAGCCCCGCATGTAAACATTACCGATATCATTTGGTTAAGGGCACTGCAACACACTTCCAGATTTGGAAATGTGAAATTTCCAAACCAGGCACGTATTTGGTATTATTTAAAAAATAAGGTTGTTGTTATATAGTTATAGTCAGATACATTTCACCCATGGCCGCTTCCTTAATTACACTCGCTTGTTCATTCGTAAACATGAAAATTCTCGACGTTAATTCATAATTAGCTTCATGCACTCGTGACAAAATAAGCGCAAAAATTGACGTTGCCAAACCGCCCGTTAGATATGCAACCTACACAACTACGTGGTGAACGCATCTGAAATTATGTGGCAGCCTTTCACGCACGCATGCGCATTGTTTTCGTTTGCTGCTTCTGACAAGCAAATGGCCGTTTTCTACATGCACTGGTGTTCTTATTTTTTCAGTCCACACTGCCAATATCAAATCCCCGCTATGAGGCGACTCTATAACGAACTTCAAAACTTCAAATAATTATCGATTTACTCGCGATAAAGCGGAAAAACACTCAAACTTAATCATTTATGTCCGGATGTCACAATACTACCACTAATAAACAAAACTTAGTTGATGTAACTCTTCTTCCGGGTGCGGGGCGAAGCACAAAAAACTAAAAAATGTGGAAATACTACCGACACACACACATTTTGGGAGGGAATCGATTGTATTCACTACGTCTTTCCGAAAGCACGCCTATATTCAATGATTTCACTGTTAGTTAGCGTTAAATTACGAATTATTGTTTGATTTTTGTTCGCGAAAACGTGCAGCAAAAACAAAACACGTCAGTTTTGAAGCACGGCTTGCTGCGCATTTTCCGATCACAGACAATCTTGGGTTGAATGTTGTAAAAACGATGGAAGCGCCAGAAGAGCTGCCTTGTCTGCCGCAGACTCTTCATCCATCGATTTCTTGGCACAACACCTGGCCAGATCCTTTTGATCAGCAAGGGATGGGAGGGAATTAGATGTCTACTTAAGAAGATGCTGAGAGCTAATGCTACTTTCATAGACATCTTGAAAGTTGGATGGAATTGCATGGGAGGCTTTCCTTGGCGAGAAAGTATTTGTATATTTATATGTATGCAGGGCGTTGGTAGTGACGGAGCTAAGAACATTAATGCACTCCTTCGTTGTCCGCTATTCTGGGCTGGAACACAGGCGTTTCCTACTTGTATCCAGGCTCTTCTTACTTGAGCGCTTGTCTGTCAGTTGAGACATGAGCACTAACTCCGGTTAAATCTAGATTTTTTTTTTATGCTGGCTATTTATGCTAAAATTTCAAACGATTCAGTTTCTGATTACTTCAGTCAGTTCCCTTTGAAAATTGTCTTAAAAAAACCGATTAGCCTTAACCGTAATTTTTCAGGTTCTTCCACTTGTTTATAATGTTCGAAGAATCCTAGAGGGTTTAAGCTGTTTAGTGGAATACCAGTAACTAGAAATTAGAAGAACAATTAGTATTTTCCATTTAATTCCAACTACCTTTGCTTATTATAACAGATACGCGTATTTCGTCTACAAAGTGCAGACTTCTTCAGTGTCTCGTATTCAAGTCGAGTTATTAGTGCGAGACACTGAAGAAGTCTGCTCATTGTAGACGAAGGTAGTTGGAATTAAATGGAAAATACTAATTTTTCTTCTAATTTCTAATGTTTGAAGGTTTAACGATATGTGCTGCATGAAATTGCGTGACTTTTATTTGAATTTCGTATGAAAAGCTAGATGTGTAGGGTAGCTTTGCACGATACCAAGATCCCCTTAATATCGTGCAAATTGATTGCTCCTCTTCTTCAGTAACAGAATAATATGCAAAATTTCCTGTTGTCATCAGACGATTGATCGATTCATTGGATCAACATATCGATTCAGCTCCACCTCCACTTCAAATCACGTACTGACTCTTCTCTCAAAATTTGAGTTCATTTGGCTGTGAACTCGACCTGAACTGGCTCATTGAACTATTTATGGGAGTTACTATAGCATAGCATTAGCATTTACAGTTACACATTATCGTAGGTAGTGAAGACTTAATCTACTGTTAAGAGAACTATCATGTCCGGATCCGTTGTCGTTCGGTAAGAAACCTGGGGGATGATTTCGAACCCTTAGATACCAGACATGCTGCCTCCAGTAGACTAAGTCAACACAGAAAAAAATAATTAATTTTAACAAGCGCGTAAAATTTCCTCTCGTTTAATTTCAACCTGAAGGAGGCGTAAACAGCGAAGTTGTATGCAATCATCCATACAACATACAAAAATGTTTGTAATCTGTCATACAAAAGGCTAGATGCAGGCGTTATCTGACCTCAATTTACATGAAATGTCCCATTAACTTCTGCCAATTCTAGCATTCCATTTATGTGCATTAGAAAACGCATAAAATTCAATGTTTCTTTTTATCTGTAAACCCTGGCCACGTCCTTGCAACTGTAGGGGAGTGGGAGGGAATGTTAGTCCAACACATACTTAAGAGAGATGCAGAGAACTGACATCTCTATAGAATGTCAGTACTGTACTCTACTGTAAAATCAGACACTAGCCAAATAGCACGTTGTGTGTACGAATCAGATCAGCTCAGATTTTGTAAAATATCCATTAGTAAACCGGAAATGAAAAAAACATTCAGCAATAATTGCAAAAGCGTACCACAGATTCCGTTGCAACTTCTTGTATTCAAGGCACTAGATACTTCTAAATCATAAGAGGAGAAGTAAGGATCAAAATAATAATTGGACATATAAAATTATTTCACTGTTAACATATAAATCACGAGAACACAAGTAAAATGGTAATGATGATGATAAAGATGAATGATAATGGTAATGAATAAACAATGTCATATAAGATAATATATATAGTAAAGGGATATTATAATATTAACTGAAAATTACATTTGTACCGACTGCTATTTTGTTGCAATTGTAGACAAAATTGCGCAACCATTATGAACCAGAAAACTTGAACAATGTATGACAGCCATGAGAAAAAAAATGAATTTTAAATGTTAACATTTTTTACGATGATGACCTGGAAGACCAGAAAGATACGAGAATGGAAAATTATGATATGATTTACAGGTCACACCCCCTCACTTCGCTATTGTCAAAATGACAACATTGCCTAGGCTACGCCAACCAGCGTCTCCATGTTTCAGCTGGCAGTCTTTTGTAATCATATGACTCGTGGAGGCGTGAGGTAGGAACTTGTGAGGACCAGAGGACGGTCGCACCGTCCTTCGAAGTTGTCAACTCACCATTTGAAGCCCTTGAACTATTTATGGGAGTTACTATAGAGCCATTAATTAAGAATTTTTTTTTTAATTCAAGGCCATATTTGTGCACCACGAAGTTGCGCAGTTTGTTCCTGAATGTGCATATCACTCGTTTCCTATCTATTTTCGTCTAGAAACAATGAAATACTTATGAATTTAAATGTGAATTGAATATCAATAGAACAATCAAAGATTGGAGCCAGATCCCAAAACTTCATATACCTTCGCAATTTGGATATGTCGACTCCGACTTGGTATCTGATAGAAGATCGCAAGCCGGTGACAGGTTTTTTTAAGGTCGATGGAAGTTCTTCAATAAATTTTTGTGAACATTGTTTGATTCATGATGATGATGAAATGTGTCTTTATTTATAATTTGTTTTAATGTTTACATTTGGTTTTACAATTTAATTGATTAGCCAGAGGGGCTCTTCATCTTCGTTCATTTTGTTTTATTTGTGGTGTGATTTGCTAACTTATTATCCTAGTGTACATATCATCCCCTATGGGGATTGGTTGGTTTGAATTTAAATAATTTGATAACCTACCTAACTACAATAACCACAATTTGAAAAACCTAGGGAAGGGGTACCAGGTCCCGAATGACTTGGTGGTCTGATAGCTGGCAACGTGTCCTGTACCTATTGATAGTGTCACTAAAACGATCTTCGAGTGTTTTAATATCGGCCAGACGGTGGATCTCAGTATTTCTCGTCCGCGGAGGAGTGTTCAGTATTATCCTGAGAAACTTGTTTTGAACCCGCTGTAGTTTCAGGTGGTGTGTTTTCGCGCAGCTCTCCCAGATCGGCATGCCGTACTCGATAACCGGGAGAATGATCTGTTTGTAGATAGCAAGCTTGTTCTTCAGGGACAATGTAGACTTTCTGTTTAGCAAGGGGTACATAAGCTTCAACAGAATGTTACATTTTGTGACAGTCTTGTCAACCTGTTCCCTGAAGTTCAGCTTGCTATCCAGAGTCACGCCAAGATAGATGGCTGTATTGGTCCATTCCACCGTTGTGCCGTTTAGACAAATTTTAACATCCTCAGCCGGAACAAGCCTCGGCGATTTTGAGTGTGGAAATAGGATGACCTGGGTCTTCGCTGCATTGATGCAGATCTTCCAGTCTGTGAGATTCTTCAACAGAACATTCAGGCTTCGCTGCAGTTTCGATGCGATCGCTCTCACTACCCTACCATTGTGGACGACTGCGGTATCATCGGCAAACAGCGACAGAGATCCGTTTTCAGGGAGTGGGGGTATGTCCGAGGTGAACAGGTTAAACAGAAGTGGACCTAGAATGCTTCCCTGCGGAACACCGGCGGAAACCTCCTGCGCATCAGAAACTGCACCATGCAGCGAAACACTGAATGTTCTATTTGATAAGTAGCTTTTTACCATCTTCACCAGAAAGACTGGAAGATTGAACCGATGCAGCTTGTACACCAGGCCATCATGCCAGACGTTGTCAAACGCCTTTTCCACGTCAAGAAGGGCCATGGCAGATGTTTTCGAAACAGACTTGTTTCGCCTGAGGATGTTAGTGACTCGATTCAGTTGATGTACCGTTGATCGACCGCGTCGAAAGCCAAACTGTACATCAAGCAGGATGTTGAGTTCGTCGGTAGATGCAAGGAGCCGACGGTAAATTGCTTTCTCGAAAAGTTTTGATACTCCCGAGAGAAGGCTGATGGGTCGATAGCTCTTGGAACATGAAGGATCTTTCCCAGGTTTCCGGATGGGTATGACTTTAGCTGACTTCCAGCACGAGGGGAAGTAGCTAAGTCTAAGGCATTTATTAAAAATTAATGCTAGATGTTCATAGAATTGGGAACTTAAGTGCTTGAGTTCCAAATTCAAAATTTTATCGAAACCTGGGGCCTTCATGTTCTTCGACGTTTTGATATAGGTCGACAGTTCGTCAGCTGTGATTTCTAGTTCCTCCGAAAAATCATTGGGATATAGATGGATGTTATTCGCATGCTCGTTAACGGCAGCTTCGTGAGGACTGACGATGTTCTGTCCAAGATTGTGTGAGCTGACAAAATGTTGACCTATCTCAGCAGCCTTCTCAGCGGGAGTAATCAATCGATCCTTAGAGTCATTGTTGTCTAGTGGGATCAACGGTGGAATGGGCCTAGGCTTGGTTTTTAAATTTTTGTTAATTTCCAGAACGGCTTAGCACAATCTGGGAGGGCGCGGATTGTGTTGGCAAAGTTATTGTTTCTGAGATCCACCATTCTGGCCTTAATGATCTTGTTCAAACGATTGCACTCTGATTTTAACGCAGGCAAACCAGTACGTTGATACTGTCTGCGAGTGGTGTTTCGAAGACGGATCAAGTTTTTAGTGAGACTATCAATAGGTAAAGAGTTGCTCACCTGTGTTACTTCCGGAATGTGGTGTTCCCGGGCCTGGGAGATCGCCTGCTCGATCGACTGCAGTTGCCGATCGATGTCGTCGGTTGATTCGGGGCGCCTATCGTAATCGACCGTGTTGTCGATCTGATGACGGAACTGGACCCAGTTGGCGCGATGGTAGTTTCGCCTGGTTACGGAATGCCGGTTGACGCAGGACCCAACTTCAGCCACCACCGGATAGTGGTCTGAGCTGAGCTCCTGGTGAGCGATCGGCTGGCCGATGTTGTTCCCCATGTTGGTGAGGAAGATGTCTATCGTTGCGTGGACCCCGGATCTGCTCAACCGGGTGGGAGTATCCGGGCCCAGAATGGTGTAGTGGCCCTCTTCCAGGTCATCGTGTAGGATGGAGCCGTTCTTGTTCCGTCGTGCGTTTCCCCAGGTTTCATGTTTTGCGTTCAGGTCACCGGCAATAATGAACTGCCCATGCCTCCGAGTGAGCTTGATGATGTCGTTTCGCAAGATCCTATCTGTCCCGTTGTTTGTGCTTGCTTGTTTGGGACAATAGGCCGCGATGATGGTGATAGGGCCGACGGTGGATTCGACCTTGACTCCGATGGCTTCTATGAATTGGAGCTGCAGACTCGGAAGCATCTGGCAGTTGATGTTGGTACGCAGGGCGATGGCGACACCCCTCCGGCGGAACTGGTTCGATCGAGTCTGATCAAACGGAAATCTGGCAGGAACACGTTGATCTCAGGCTTGAGATGCGTCTCGGTGATGATTGCGATGTCAATGGACCGCTCGTTGAGGAAGTTGATTAACTCGATGTTCTTGCTCTTCAGCGAGCAAGCGTTCCAATTTGCGATATTAACGATTTCACGGTCCATTGAGGAACGCAATCATCGCCTGGATTTGTTCTCCACGTGTTCTGCAGGATCGTTTGATGATGATGGCCTGGGTCAGGATTGCAACGACCTCCTCCGTTGATAGCATCGAATCATCGATCGCGCCAGATGTTGCACCGGAGTACGACGGTCCTGGAAGATCGCTTTGGGATGGTTGGGTTGCAGCAGCTGCAAACCGATGTTGAACCGATGGCCGACTGGGAACCGGACGGTTTGGTGGCACTTGTCGTGTTGGGAGAGCGGGAAAGTTCTCGGTCGTGAGGGCCGGAGGCGGACCAGATCGTCGTCGATGGCCGGGTTGGTTGTTGGCTGATGATTTTTCCGGATTGCGATGAATTCTGCCCGCTTCGGGCATTCCCTGCTTGTCGCTTTGTGCGCCGCACCGCAGTTGGCACACACTGGCTCAGCATCCTCCATCCGCTCGCAAGCATCGGCTTCGTGGTGTTTGCCGCAATCGACGCATCGCTTCGCCATGTGGCAATTTTTGGTGCCATGCCCGAACATCAGGCAGTTCTGGCACTGGGTGACGTCGCGGTGAATCGGTTGGTACCGGTCCCACTTCACGACGATGTGGAACAATGCTCTGACGTTCTGGAGGTCCTTCATGCACGTTGAGTTCTTTTCGAAGTGCACCTGGTAGAGCTGATCCCGATAGCATCTCGAGATGTCATGCCGACGCATTTTGTTGATTTGGACCGGTTTCAGTCCATTGGCCTTTAACTCGTCGGCCAGTTCCTCCATCTTCTTCTCCGGGAGGCCACGCAAAACCACCTTGAAGGGTTTGTTCGCTTCGATGTCGTGCGTGTAGTACTGCACGTTCATCTGCTTCAAGATTTCCTTGACAGCGTTGTAATGGGGAAGCGCCGAAACCATCAGCTTGTAGCCCTGCGAGCAGAGCTGGATTGTGCACCGTAGGCCCTTGTTGATGTAGTGGTACACCCTGTCGAGCAATCCTTCTGGGAATCCCTTCACAAAAAGCGGCGGCAATTTCTCCTTTTTTCAATTTTCGGTGTATCGCCGTTCTCCAGAACGGCGTACCGATTGTTAGCTAGTAGCTTTTTGGATGACAGCACATCATCGGGTGAATTTAATCGGGAACGTTTCCCAATCGAACTTGTGCCGACATCAACACGCGGCGGCTTCCCCATATCGGGGTTGGGCTGTGTATCACACAACGCGACAGCAGACAGTGCACCACGTACCGAAACGAGAGAGCGAGAAAACCGAAAAAAACGACCGATCGTGTCGCTTAGTAAAACTGGAATGATTGTTTGATTCAATTTGAGATGATCTATATGGAGAATTGAGTTCTGATCATATGCATTGATTAATTTTTACTTGCTTTTAGGAATTGATTTTTTTTTCAACAAAACTTAAGAATTTTCAAAGTCTCATTGTAGTTGATTATGAAAACAAAACTTCCAGCGTTCTCTCATTCTGAAAAGTTTTTTCGTACCATCATTTGCACTCATTTGAAGGGTGAGTTCCTACGAGAAAGGATTTCGATGAAAGTGCCATATTTTGGGACCACCTAATGCATGTTTATCATAATATTTTTATCTCACTGCATTCTCCTGTGACAACCGTCGAATGTGGATGCTGTAGTAAAAGTTGTTGCTGATATTGAGCGAACATTCCGATCGTTTAGCTTAAACAAAAAGGTAACAATTCGTAACACTCATGAGGAAAAACGCACCATACAGGCCTCAACTTGGATTGGATGGTGAAAAATCGGGCGAATCATGAAAAAAAACTCTGGTCTTGTGAGGGTCGTTATAATTTTGCATGTATTCATACGTCGCGCAACTTTGCGATTCGATAGTACGTACTATACTTAAAAGCATGTTTTATGAACGAGGCCATTTTTCTACGCGCAGCTCTTGAACTCTTCGTTGCTGGTGCTTACCAACCACGACCTCGGTGCAATCAGCTCAATCAACGAAAAACTACATACAACCATCACCCAAACTAGACTGAACATTTACTGCCAGTACTGGTGCACGCGGTACGATTATTGTGATTTGCTGCTTGCTGGTGATGCAAAAAGTGTCCCTCACCAATTGCAATTTGGTATGAAATACACGTCTAGTTTGAAAAAAATCCGGACCTGAAGGATTGGTTATCATTATCTCTACATGTTTTAAAATGTCACACCCTAGTTTTGCGCGGCACTAATATCGTTCCAGAACTTTGATCTGTGTGATTTTGCTGAGGTGTATGTCTTCTTCAGCCATTCTTTAATCCGGATTATAGAACAGTCCATTCAGTCTTCAGTTTGCAATTTTCCTCACCTAAGCGCAGTTGATATGCGCTTACTGAAATGACTGCCGGCCAGTGAGCACAGATCAGTTGTTTCATTTGAATTGCTTTTCAAAAAATCTTCGTATCGCGATTCTGAGGCGTCTTAATGAAATCTTACAGACCCTCTCAACTCAATTTTTTTCTAAATGAACATAATTTGATTTAAATGCCACGACAATGCCAGATAAAATTTGGTTGCTTATAATTGCCAGCTACGAAACATTGCCCGTCATTCGTTCAGTGCTTCTCGATTTTATTTTATTAAACCTTCATTAAACTGCGATTTAAACTGAAGCTATACAAACATATGCACATGTGCTGCACCTGGGCAGTCGACAGGTAACAGCCTCAAACGTGTGCGAATCTATCAATCCATTAAATCAATTGCCCAAAACAACCCGATTGGCCGACGACAATGGTCAGGCAGTTGTTAAGCGTTGCGCTATGATGAAGTTCATTATAGTTTTGGCTGACTCAGCTCAAGTGGCAAATTCTATAAGTCGCCATCTAACTGGTGATGGTTGGACATTCTTCCTCATCAAGGATGAAGTAACAGCTGTTCTAGATGTCCAGTGTCACAATCGATTTGACAGCAAAAAAGGTACTCATCAGAGTAGGTAAGCAATGCTGAATGATAATATTTATCATCTGAGATATGTGTGTCGTTATTTGTTCTTTCCTGTTATATTGCTTTGCAGAACGACCACACATTGCCTGGAGATTTAGCAATGTGAAGAGGGACTTATAACAATAAATCAATAATTTTTATTATTAAAATTGGCACTTAAATCTGTCATTTTGCGTGAATTGAAATCATGTGAGCCAAGTATGTTTTTATTTGCCGCATAGTACACCACCCGTCATAGCACGGGTTCGTTTCTGATGTAAGACTGATGGTTCGCATATGATTTTCAATGGACAATGTCATTCAAGTTCACTTGAAAGCTTCGAATAACACTTCACCTATTCTAATATGTCTTCTTTTCAAGCGAAATAAATGTATTATAGACAACAATCAACTGTTTTTGTCGTTCAAGAGAAAAAAATACTGGAAATAGAAGTAAAGTTAAGTTTACCATTGGTGGTTGAGGTACTTGGTTTACTTGTAGAAAGTCACTGAATTTTTGAAGGTAATAGAATTACTATAGATGTTCTTGTTTTGACACTATTAACATTATTTATTTGAATATTTTAGATCTTTGTAATATTTTTCATTATAGAAAGGCTGCTGAACTGATGGCTTTTCTTTTTTTTGAGACTTAACATATGGTCATTCGTCCATTCTTGCGTCGCTATACTGAACGCGTAATCAATACCTTTGTTGTAAATAAATCCAATACCTTTTTAACAAACATTAAAAACTCATTGGAATTTTGCTAGGTTCGTCAATGCAATCCATGTACTCTATGGTTAATATCTATTCAGCTGTTGCATAAAGACTATATATTTGTGACACAAACCTGTGGATCAAATGATGAAAACCACAAGTGAAAAACTTTTTTTCGTTAATTATATTGTTCTTGTCAGTGGCTTATAATGGGATTATAGTAGATCAAAGTTGATACAGAATTTCATGAGACAATGGTACTGATAAAATTCAATGATAATTTCTATGTTTCTTGTGATGTCTTTTTGTTTGATAACAAATGATATCTGTTGTATCACAGTTGGAAAAAAATACATTTTCTAAAACAATTATAAATGGCTGTTGGTGCCACTTTGCAATATCTTTTTGTAAATTTTTTGAGCAGCCCTAAGTAAATCTATGTAATCCCCTTCATTCTATGTGCCATAAACTCTCACATATGCTCTTTCTTTTCATTTGATCCTACAACTTTGTTGTGTGATTCTATGGTTCTGTTTGTGGTCACATAAATAATATATAAAAATTCCACATAGATTTTCGCCAATAAATATGAGTCACTTTTTATTAGTGTACTTTTCTAAATACATAAAGGGAATGAATGAAATTTCATGTTAATTTAATGATACCGCCTGAATAAGTCGTTGTATATAATAGCGACATTAATTGGATGGCATGAAAGATTACAAATAATTTTAGATGTTTATGTAGTCGCTGGTTTGATTCTAAACAAAGGAAAATGAATTTTATGCGCCTCAAGGTCTGTTTTTGCCTGTGCTGAAACATGTGAATTTCCTGTGTGTGTTCATAAACACTATGTATTTTTATACTGTGGTGACACATAAACCTCATTTGTGTTATTCAAGGTCTCCTGTATATGTGCACATGAACGATGACATCAATTTCACATGATTTTGCATATTATGTGTGTGCTCCGGGTAACTTTCTGTCAGGGGAATTAGAAGATGCATACTCTTAAACAGAGAGGAATCACACACATCAAATTTCAGGATTTTTGCAGCAGGTCATGAAGACGTTTTGAGTTTAGATCTTGTGGCCACTTGAAGAGGCCCTGCAGGATCCAGCTCCTTAGGAAAGTGGTCATGTCAAATCTTTTTCAAACCATCTTGCGGCATCAGACTTTATGGGTTTTAATAGGTTTGTAAGAGGAACTGTTCGAGGATTCTGACCATACTGAACACTTGAGAGGCCTTGCGAATTCTAATTCCTCCAGGAAAGAGGCCATATTCAAATCCCGTTACCGAAACTGACACCGGCCTCAGCTTCAAGTTACGGCACCGTAGTCTGAAGAGGACGTTGTAGGGTGTCTGGAATATCCCGACTACTTGGGTGGCCCTGCGGTATCCGGAATACCGGAAAAGTGTCCAAATTGAAACCTTTTCCAAAACCTGACTGTAGCATATCCATTAATGATTTTGCAAAACTTTGTCTTGTGATCAATATGGATCTCCACTCGGGTTGAATCCGGTCCACGATGTATTGTTATCAGATTTCTAGTCATTTAAGTGTTTGCACAAAGAAGCGAATTCACACTATCGAACAATAGATATGGTAAATTCGAAATGTCTCGAAGCCAATTTTGGCAAAATCATGAAGCTTGATACGTCGCAAGCCAGGTTTTGGATTTTTGAATATGGCCTCTTTGCGGAAGAACTCAGTTCTTACAGGAAGCACTCCCTAAGTGGCCAGTATGGTCGAACATCCTCAATTTCTTCCGGCGAGTTTTGCAAAATCGCCAAACGATGTGTATAGTAGCCAATTTCTGGTATCGATTTGAGTATGGCCACTTTCCGGAGAAACTCGGATCCCGCAAGAGCTTCTGAAGTGGCGGTATGGTCCAACACTCTCAGAATGTCTTCCGAAGACTAGTTTTGCAGAATCTGACGTTTATACGTCTGAAATGAGTTTTAGTAATTTGAATATGGCCTATCCTGAAGGACTCGGATTTTGATTTTGACCATACTGGCCACTAAAGAGGCCCTGCAGGATCCGTTCTCACAGAAAAGTGGCCTTATTCAAATCTGCAAAACCTGGCTTGCGACAAATCAAACTTCATGATTTTGCAAAACTTGTTCTTCAGGAGAACATTTTGATAGTGTTGGTTCCCTTACTGGCCACTTGAGAGCCCTGCAGCATCCGAGTTCTTCCAGCTAAAGAATATGTATTCAAAAAATTCTAAACCTTCAAGCACGTTGATATCAAACTTCATGATTTGCGAAAATTGGCTTCGGAGAGACATTCTTTGAATTTCTTACCATATATCTATTGTTCGATAGTGTGAATTATTTTTGTGCAAATTTTAAATGACTAGAAATCTGATAATACGAGCATCATGGATCGGATTCAACCTGGTGGAATCCATATTGATCACAAGACAAAAGTTTTGCAAAATCATTAAATTTGATATGTCTGAAAACCAGGTTTGGATTTTTGAATATGGCCTCTTTGCCGGAAGAACTCAGATGCTGCAGGGGCCTCCTAGTGTGGCCGGTATGAATTGAACCTCCTCAGAGGTACTGAAGGCAAGTTTTGCAAAATCATGAAAACTGATGTCGCAGCCAGGTTTTAATTATCGACGATATAGCCGCTTTCGGAGAAACTCGGATCCCGCAAGGAAAGCTTCTGAAGTAGCCTGATATGAATATCAGAATGTCTTCCGAAACGCTTGTTTACCGTCCACCAAGTTTTATACGTCACAAACCAGGTTTTAGTAAAGATTTGAATATGGCCTCTATCCTGGAAGGACTGGAAATCATGAAGCTTGATACGTCGCAAGCCCAGGTTTTGGATTTTTTTTAATATGGCCTCTTTGCCGGAGGAAGAACTCGGATGCTGCAGGGCCTTCCTAAGTGGCCAGTATGGTTAATATCAAATGTTCTCCGAAGAACAAGTTTTAAAATCATGAGTTGATTTGTCATAAGCCAGGTTTTGGAAAAAATTTGAATATGGCCACTTTTCTGGAGGAATTCGGATCCACTGCAGACCTCTTACAGTGGCCAGTGGTCAAAATCTTCCTCAACCTGCTGACCTGGTTTTGCAAAATCATGAAGTTTGATGTGTCCGCCGACTGGTTTAAGAAAATGTTTGAATTTGTACACGCACCAGAGGAACTCAGGTCCGCAGAGGCTTCCCCGTGTGGTATGTGGTCAAAACTATCAAATGTTCTCAACAAGTTTTGCAAATCTGAAGTTTGATGTCATGGCGCAAACCTGGTTTTGCGAAACGATTTGAATGGCCACTTTTTCGGAGGAACTCGCATCCTGCAGTGGCCAGTATGGTCAAGAAATCTTTAAAATGTCTCTTGATGACCTAGTTTTGCAAAGAGAACGATATGCCATGCCATGTTTCGTTTCTAAAAATGTTTTGTCCACCATTCCTGGACAGTTACTTACCCAATCTTTCCCACACCTTGGAGATCGAAACTACGGAAATTTTTAAGATAAATAGTAAAGATCTATAACAAGGATATATTTGTGATCTGTGCAAAAACTGCAATCCGATGGCCTAACAGAAGGAGTATCATTAATTTTTAAATTTTAAATGTTCTGTCTCCAGAGGGGTTGGGGACAGCCATTGCACATGTTAGAGAGACGCCTATTAATTACGTCACGCAAAATGACTTTATAACCCCCTCCCTGTTCAGTTTTGTATGAACCATCAACCCTGCCTGCGTGACATAATTAATGGACACCCAGAGATGACATCTCCGTACAAATGTACAGAGGGTGAATGTAGAGGCAGGGTTTTTTCATCTGGGGCAGATCTGCAGTCGGGGCTCTTTGGATTACTTTCTCTCATTCATATTTCATTCCTTTGTGTTTTCATTCAACTATTTCTGAAGTATGGTAGCCAGCACTGTTGTGTTTCTATGTACTAAGAAATCCCTCAAAAGATGTATAATGGCGCTGTGATAAATGAAAAGGAAACGAGAGGAGAAAACCTCTCATTGTTAAAATTCCTTGTACGAAAAAATCTAAATTGATCCTTTTGGCATTCTTGCTTCAAAAAATGTAGAGATTCAAAGTGTACTGCCTGACCCCAAAGTTTTTATACCTAGTACTCGTATTTTAGATTAAATTGTCTGTTGCTCAATGGGCAGTTCATTTGCTTTTACCTAAAAAAACTACAAAAAATATTTCAAATTCTAAGCGGTCCATCTTCATAATGCCGAGGTCAAAATACCATAACACTTCCCGTCATATTTCATGATAACGATAGGCACTTCTTACGATATATCTATCTGTTTACCGTAATTCCCGAATGAAAAAACGCTCGCTTGGACATTCCTTCTCGTTGATGGTCTGGTAGAAAGGCCTTCTTTGAATTTGGCATGAACTATATAAATTTGACGTTAACGCACCTCTCGGTGCAGGGACGCGATGTCCCTATTGTGTCGTCCAGTGTCAAGTAGGTCTCGTGATCCATTATGACCCCGACGTCATGTGGAAAGATGTTTTACCAGCACCTTCAGCCGCTGCTTCAGATGAGTGCTTGCTGCTCAGACTTCAACTGGCTTCCGTAAGATCAATGTCCACCTTGCACAGGTACCTTTTCTACCATTTGTGGTTCCTGTACCTCTCGGGTTTGAGCGCAGGTGGTGGTCGCTTGCCTTGAGTCTTCATTTTCAGCTTCTGAAGCACTATCAGGTGGACGAAACCAGGCTTCGTCGACGATTACCACTTCAGAAGAAGAGAATGTTGTAAATGTCAGATAGGCTGTATCTGGAGTGGAGCTGACAGTGAACAAACCATCGAGCGTAGTTGCTTGACTGTTTTCGCCATGGCTTCTGCAAATCCGGCACGAAACGGTGTCAAACTGTGCTGTACGATTGGCGAGGCATTCACCAGCAAGTGACAATATATTCGGATGAAAAATCGCTAAAATCAGTCAATTTTTGCAATGCAGACGTTGCATGGCGGATGGGCACAAAACACCAAAGTAGCACACGACATCAGGAAAAAACTTTAGCAGACCTCTTTTTTTAAAAAAAATGCAGTAGAACATGTTGATGGTGCGACTTTATCATAACACCAAAAATAGATAAAAAATGTATTTTACCTTTATTTCCGGAATGTCCTTCAATATTATTAGGATGGATGTAAGGCAAGGATGATCCCAAAGCGCGTTGCAACTTCGAACCTAATGTGAATAGTAAAATTCTTAACCTCCAGCCACACAATCCGGTGTAGCAGGTGGAAAAACTACTTGATGTGATATTTCCACAACGATACTGGCTCTTCGCTTCATGTTTTGACCAAGAATCTCTACTAAGCCCTTGCAGCACGACAAGCCGGCCAGTTCAGCGCAAAGGTTTAATATTTCATGAACTTGTACGTGAAATCTAAATTATTCATATTTTCGAAATATCACGGGTAAATTTCCTTAGTAGTCTCATAAAATACTTAATATGAACACTATGTCTCGCCTACACATAGTAATCGAAAAGAAATAACATTAAAAGATTAAGAGGAAAAATAAGTGTTATTTTCAAAAGTGCCCCTCACCTGTGTAAAAGCTGTTAAAAATAAAGTTTTCTTTTAAAAGTTCAAATTTGATGGTATATGTTAACTTTGGAGGAATGGTTCAACTCAAGCTGAACTCTGAATTAATGAATGACCAACTATCAGCAGAAGATGGCCCGTTCACCTTACGATTTCATCAATCCACTAGCGCAAGAGTCAATTAAAATTGCCAAAAGCACATGGAAATTACGCTGCTCGTGTCTTTTGGTACCATCATTTAATACACTTGGATTGTAAATTGTAACATCTGTTTAATGCCGATTTCTTTTCTCAGGCTATTTTTCTTCACTACCTTCCCAACTCTCACAGTACAGTGCCAATTCTTGTGTGCTGGGCTATCCCATTTTGGCTATCTCGGTCGTTATTAGTGGCTCCAGCTGTCTCTTTTTTCGGTACCTCTTCTATACACTTACCTGTGCAGTGTATGACATGTTTCGTTTCGTTTCATGTTCGCGTCAACTTTATTGTGTACCATATTAGGCATGAAGTACATACCTCCAAGTTAGCGATGGACGACCGCAAAAGACCGGGTTAGCCCAAGAAAGACCAAGATAAAAGTGTGAGATACCACCGGGTACCGGTGCGCCATCGACTGCTAGTCGACTGCTCAAACAACTCTATCAAACTGCTGAACACCGAACCTCAAGACCCAGCATGGCTGACCTCGACTTAGTTAGTATTTACTGGAAGGTACATTCAGTCAGTGGTAGTGGTGTTTGCTGAATGGGGCAGGTCAGATGTTTGTTTGGATTTAAGAACTTTTCGACTGTATATTGGTGGGATTTATGTCATTTAAAAGTGACATTGTTGACGTCGATTGACTCAAGCTCTGGCTTTGTAGCCAAGAAATCCATGGTTGTGACATCTAAAAGGAATGCTCGTTAATCAATTAAGCCCTAACTCACGTTTGGCCAGTGGGCAAATCTTGGCCACTTCACAGTATGAATGAATTTACGTCAACCGTCGCCACTATTCCCTGAGGGGTAATCACATCACTTTCGTCATCGCCAAAATAACAATGCTATCTGTGCTTGCCATACGAGCAGTAAGCATAAATATAAACATGAATGAATTACAAATGAATAAAAATCACATCTACTCTCAGCAACGGGGCCATGTGATCATTGAGCTCTTGAGACAACAACCAACCGGTCTCTGTCAGTGGGTTTCGAGTTTGGAGATTGTTAGATTGTAAAGAGAGAAAAGCGGAGAACAACTAACGGTGAGGTTGTTGCGTTACGATGTAAAAATGGGAGGGAAATGGTGAGTGGAGTTTATCTGTTTCGTACGCATGAGCAGGAACTCACGGTTATTCATGTCTGCTTACAAGTAAGCGATTCCAAGATGTGAATGGACCAAGAGCAAAAGACACTAAACTGTAGAATGTTGTATACGGGGATTTACCTAATCTAGGCAAGCTAAGCAGAGTTCATAAGTGTTTTCACAGCATCGCGCACACATCTGACGTTTCTGGTTGTTTATAATTATTTGCAATGTAATCATCTCTAAGTTGCAATCGACAGAATTATCCAGAACGGGTTTGAAAGTCGTTTTATAAAGTGCCAAACTTCTCATGTGAGTTTAATTATTGGAGGTAACTTCATTTTTATTTGGCCATTGTCCCATTTCAACTAAGTGTGAAAAAATCCTAATATGGCCAACGGAAAGGCAGCATATTCGAGGTTAATTTGAAGAAAATTATGAATTAAAGGAATGGCTCATTTAATTAAACTCATTTAAACAATATATGCCGTGAAGTGCAGAAATAGAGGTTTGAAAATCGGTTACCGAGAATAGTCAATAGTCAATAGAATTGTCGAAGCCAACTTTTCCCCTATGTTTTTTGGCTGTGAGACAAATGGACATTCGCCTGGGTCAAAATTCAAATTCCAGTTCCCTTTTGATTTTTGGAAGCCTTTTGGGTCCTATAATAACTGTGCTAAATTTCAGCTCGATCGGTGAAACTATATTTTTGCGTTCGAGGTTTTAATTTTACATTGGATTTTATATGGGAAAACTTACTTTTATGTAGAATAATCTGGTGAGGTGACCCGTTGCCATCTAAAAATAAGTGAACCAAATTTTCCTCTTGGAAACGCCCCCCAACAACGTGGTTGCTTCGCGCCAACAGCAGCAGGCTATAGGCCATGCTGCAGGTGGCAGTGTTGTTAGGAAAAACAGTTCAATGAGCCGTTCGTTTGGATTGTAATCAGTTTTAGCTCAATAACTTTTTCCACAATCTTCGGATCGCTTTGCGGTCTTGGAAAAAAAGTTTTCTTGAAAAATTTCCAAGAGGAAAATTTGGTTCACGTATTTTTAGATGGCAACGGGTCTCCTCGCCAGATTATTCTACATAAAAGTCAGTTTTCCCATATAAAATCTTATGTAAAATTAAAACCTCGAACGCAAAAATATAGTTTCACCGATCGAGCTGAAATTTAGCACAGTTATTAAAGGACCCAAAAGGCTTTCAAAAATCAATAGGGAGCGAATTTTTTTTCTTCCATATGTTCGTGTCCCAGGCTAATGGACATATTCAGTCCATAGCTTGAAAATCATTGCCTTAATACAATTGAAGGAGTTGTAGCAATTTTTAAAATAATAGTATAGACTAAAACATTGTTTCGTTATTATTGAAAAATAGAAGTGATTTGCGTAGCAACCAGGAATATTACAATTTTTTTTAGAAAAAGGCCTTTTTAGAAAAAAAGGCTTTTCTTAGAAAAAGGCTTTTGTATAAATTTGGAACGAAGAAAAAGTACATAGAAAAAATATAGAAACCTCAAGTGTTTGAGGAAGAAGTACAGTGAAGTACAGAAGAAGTGACGAAATACGCGTATTTGTAAAATGTTCAACAATTGTAACGGAAATAAAAACAAAATAACTCAACACACTCATAAACTCATTTTTGAAGTGTTTAACCAATCATCTAGCTGTCAAGTAGTAAATTATGGAAAATATATCACACATTTGAAGAAGCCTACTTTGGTTGTCGAAGAACTGAGGATTACTTATGTAAGGGGATTATTTTCGTTAATTATTTATATTCAACAACTTAGATTTGAAATTATGTGTAATTATAGTTTTAAAGAGTGTTTCAGTTTTAGATTTTATCTTTTCTTTTTTTAAAGTGATCATGTTTATCTATATCTAAACACCCGTAGAAGTGTTTTTTTAAATGTTTAAAAAAATTAAAGTGCTTTTTGAAAGCCAAGAGCTACCAAGAACTAAATGATTTTAAATGGCTTATGAAATTAGATTAGGCTTAAGCTTGTATTCCAAAACAACACACAATCGTCTAAATGTTTAGAACAACTTGATTGTGACTTAAACAAGTCATATAAAAGTTAATTAATCGATTTGTAACTGGTTGGTTGCTAGGGTTAGTTTCAGGTTGATTTTTCTTGAGTGAAAATCCAGTTAATTTTTACTTCAGAAGTAGTGAAAGTGTTACTTTTCCAATGAAAGAATGAAATCAACAGAATCCCAGCCAAGGTCGGTGAGATTTTTAGAAGGCTAAAAACCTCTGGTCACGATATCGTTCTTCGATACGCCAGTAAAGCCGTTGGTCCCGGTTCATGTGTTGTTGAGTGCGATGTGTAGGGTGGAGTTGCCTCCTTCTGGTGGTGAACCAGTCTGAGCCTGAAAGTCAGCTTTCTACATAAACAATTAGAAGAAGAAATCAACAGCAGCATTCACAATCTTTCGAGATGAAAACTTATTGTCTAATGCTTTTTTTTATTGAAATTTTTAAGTTGAAGTAACGCTAACTAGGCCGATTTTATATTGTCAAACTTTAAAACAAATATTTAAACGAAAGTCACAAAAAAAAATTAATTTTAACAGACGTGTTAAGTTTCCCATTGTTTAATTACAAGCCAAAGGAGGCGTGAACAATGAAATTGTTTGCAATCTTTCATGCGTCATACAACAATGTTTGCAATCTTTCATACAACAGGCTAGATTCAGGCGTTGTCCGGCTTAAATTTACATGAAATATCCCATTATATTCCGTCAAATCTAGCATTCCCTTTATGTGCATTGGAGATCGCAGAAAATTCAATGTTTCTTTTTATCTGGGTAGTTGAATGGTCAGGAGGCCGCATCTGGTACGACCAGTATAAAAGTAAGTTTAGAGCGCTAAAACAATTTAGAAATAAACTAGTTATTTTTTTGCAGTTTCAGATTTGAGATACTGGTGCCCTTGTGTTCCAAAATTCGTGTGTGAGAAAAAAGGACGGGGAACACGACGGTTATTACTATCTCTTATATTCTCATGTTCAAAAGTGAGGTTAGCTTTTTCCGTGCAACAGTCTATAGGAACCCACAATCATACTAATGCGATAATGGAGAACATATCAAAAGCTCGCAACTAATATTTGTTGAAATACATTGAGGACACCAAGTAACAGTAAATGTTGTATTATGCAATAGTTTAAGGCAAAGAGAAATATGATTGTTCTGATGGGCATATACTTGCACCAAAGATTTTCGTACATGCGGTCGTTAATTATAAAAATAATGAATCCGAGTATATAAAATATTACCAATTACCAATATTATTAATTGCAGACACAGGCAGCATCTCCCAAAAGTAAATCCTGCGCGCAACTGGCAATGAGTTCCTAAGATGACTCCACTCTTCTCTCAATTTGATTGGTCGCACTGCCGTTACAGTTGGAAGTGCGTAATGTTTTATTATGACCTGAACACGCTCGAGTTGCCACTGAGATGAGGGCTGCGTCAGTTTACCGCTGTTTAGCTGAGAACCCCCATGGCGGTTGGTGCAGAATATCCCACAGCACTGATGGAGAGCACCAGCTGTTTGGCCGATGCAGAGCGGTTCTAGTTACCCCAATACTAAATGAACTTCCAGTTACGGCACCGATACTAACATTAGGTGTCCTCTCACGTTCGAACTCATTCGCTACAGAAAGCAAGCATCAAGCGCTGGTTGTAGAACCAAAGTGAGTGGCGAAAACTGTTAAGCGTAAGGTATTTCCACTAAATTCCGCCGACATCGGCAGGCAGTTGTGTTCGACCATTCAACTAGAACGGTTCACTTACAGCGAAAATTGTTGAGTAACGTTTCGATTTGGTGGATATATTGTATATCCTTCCTTCCTCTTTCTTTCTATTTTTTCTTCTTGAATTATGTGTCGTGTGAAGTTGACCCCCACCTCCGTTGTTGGACCCCAAACAAGTGTTTTGCTCTTTAAATCAGATTGTTTTGTTTGGGGCTCGCTGCAAGTTGTGGCTTTCACCCAGCTGATGGTGCTGTGCTGATTGTTGACTGAAGTAGAGAGGATTACATGTACAAGGTCCTGCCAGTTATGGAAGGTTTAAAGTTTTGATCAGAATTGCTCGAGGCAAACAATGTTGCATGTGAGAATTGTGTTAAGGGCAAGCTGTCGGTTCACGATCGAATTAACTGAAAATGAAGTTCTTGTTCTGAATTGAACTTTGTAGAATCACGAAACTAGTGGTGAACGAGAACTTTGGAAGGAGGACACGGAAACTGGTTTTCAACGTCTGCATGGTGGGGCAGTTTAAAGTGTTTTAACAGAACTGTTAATGTTATGTGTGTTACAAATTAAAGTTCATTATAGATTAATAGTCTGTGTGAGGTGGATTGGAACCAAAACATGTCCGTCAACGGTTAAAATGCACCCTACTCACATGTGTGGCATATCGCCCGACGGTATTCGCGAAGCATTAGCATCTGATCGTACCTATTTGCCAGAGCATAAAATAAAACTGGTCTAGAGGTGATCAGTATGGAATATGTCAATGAACAGTAAACGATTAAATACATAAAATAAGCGTATTATGCAACTATCGTTCTCTTCGGTCTGGTCCTCATGCTCCGGCGTTCACAGGCCAAGTAGTACCATTCATTGATGTTAGCAATTATTGTCAAGTAAACGGATAAAAAAAAGACGAAGATATAAAAGCAACGAATGAACCCACGAAAAGTAAGCAAAACGCAATGTTAATGTAGTGGTACTTACGAATATACTAACGAAAACAAGACAAAGGCAGCTATCAACGAACAGTGAATTAATAAAAATACTATAAATGGTGAAGCGCAAATCGGGAAAAATGAAGCTTGAATAATCCGCTCAGAAAAGCGCAGCTAAGAAAGTGAAGGCAAATATAGTACCTCTGTATAGTGATCTAAAAAGGAAGAAAAAAGTGGTGGCACCTACTCGATTTTATGAATGAAGAGAGGTAGAATACAACATCCTCAGAGTGGTGGAAACACGTGTGCAGTTTGATAGCCTTTGCGTCGTTCTCAACAGTGTCGAGTTAAAATAATTGTACATAACCTTATGCACATAATCGTGTCATCTGGCTGACAAATCTCATGTTATGGGTCTGTTGCCGTGCAATATAGGCAGAGAAAGTTTACATCGCAGGGTGTTTGGTGATAAAGCGTTCGGTGGAATGACATCAGGAGTCAATTTTCCGTATTTTTCTCAAGACGAAGATTTTTACGTTTTATTTCGAGAAGATTGAAAATCAGTGATGCAAACACGTGCAAAGTAACTGAAATCGTTTAAAATTGTGTCCGCAGATATCGAACTTGGTGAAGAGCGATCTAGTTGAGGTGTGTCTTGGTTGGAAAATAAATGATGAGTGAAATGGGAAAGGAGGTTCCGAAGAATTAATGCTGACAGATGTAGAGGAGCAGAATAAGCCGCTGAAGAACGTATAGAGTGGGTAAATGTCAGAAAGGAAGCTGGCGAAGATGATTTCCACTACTGGAGCTGGTAGTGGAAAATTGAACGGATGGCTGGGCAGACTACATGGCCTGATCGAAGCTGTTTGTTTTGGCAGTGTAAGCGTTTAGAATAATTCAGAAGTAAGTTATATTTACTATGCTGGGAGGATTCCAGGATCTTGCTTTCTATTGCATTGTCTTCTTTTTACAAACTGTCCATAATCTTTGTGAACCAGATATATTTGAAGTTTAAACTTGCTGCTCATTACATACGGTTTATGACCAAGTTCTTTGCCTCTTAGTACTACATTTGACCTGTTTTAACGGGTCTTAACAACAACTGAATTTTCTCTGGAAAAGATAAATTCCAAATTGATACGTCTTTCTAAACGTAAAGTGAGATTGACTGTTGAATAAAAAAATTGTTGAGATTCCTTAAAAAAATCAACATTCTTTATTATTTCTGAACCGGGCCTATTAATTTTGCTGACCGAAAACACATTCGATAATGAAGAAACATGATTTGGCACGAAAGCATCTTTTGTTTTTTTAAACATTATTGAATTTGACACCTTATGACACCACATTTATCGCAAAGCGTTTTGAGGTACATTGAGATTAAAGCAATATAAATTCTTTTTTGGCCAATAATCATGATAAGGCTAGTGTTGTTCTCTTCACCTATGTGCTAGCATTATCCTGAGCACATAAAAATGGTTACTACCTCTGAATGTTTCTAAATAAGTGATCATGTTATCTTTCCGATTTTTTATTTATATTTATTTATTTATTCAAAATATACTTGAAGAGTAAGTGATTCTCTAAAATTCTACAATCGGATTTTATGCGACCACATTTTAAATTTTAGATCTAGATTATTTGATTAACTTTTTCCTTATAACAAATCTAATTCCTTCCTTCTAGCCAATCTATACATCTGCGATTGAACCGTCTGCGTGCATGAATGTTTTTTAATTCAGGTGGAAGCTGATTAGACAGAGATTGCTCGCAAAAAAATGTTTATAATGAGAAGTATTAAAGTGTGGCAAAACAAAACTTGGTTTGTGTGCCTCTAAGTTCTGAGCTTTTCAAACAAATAACTGAGACCATTGTTATTATTCACAGTAGAAATGTATCGCATTTTAAAAAAGTCATGAAAAGAGCATCCAAGTAACTGACGAAACTCGTGAAAATCGACTAATATTGAAAAATCTCAACGAACACACTCATTAACCGCAAGTGTACTGCTAGGGTAGGACATTTTTGACTGCTGTTAATCACATGTCTGCAACATGCATGCTGTGAATTTACTGTCCAAATGTTACAAAAATATTCGATGCTTGACAGTTCAGCACATTGACACAATCGTTATCAGTTACAAACAAAATAATCAATTAGATATTTCCCCAAAATATAAGATTATCATCACAATGCGTTTTCACGCTGTACTCACTACGCAAACATAATAATAGGGGTAGCAGGTCAATGAAATAACGATTACACGGGGCAAGTTGGATATAAGTTGAAAGTAGTCAGCCAGTACGAAACAATTGAAAGTGTAAATTTCTGACCAAATTTACTTTGGAAAAGATTTAGTTAATACAGCTTGTTCGCGACAAAATCTGGACACCCCAAATACGCATCTTTGGAAATACTTCATGTACGCGTGACACACTTTCGCAGACTGATGAACGTATGTCTGTTCATCGCGTAAAATCAATGTTTGGCGATACTACCAGCTTTTAGATCGAAGATGGCGTCGGCAGAAGAGCATGTGCGAAAAGCAATTGTGTGCGGTCTCAACGAAAATCCGGATCCGTCAGTAGACGGCAAAAGCTTGGTTTTCCTGAACGTTCTTAAATTTTGCAGGCAATATGCAGTTGTATTGAATGGAAGCTAATATACAGAAGAAGCTAAATCGGTTTACAGAAAAGTCTAATGGTTGAGTAAAACTCAAGTTCGTAGTTTTTTCATGCAGGCTAAGCTAAGTGAATTAGTTTTAAGATGACTAATAATGCACAATTAAATGCAAAAATGCATCTTGATTGAACTAATAGCAAATTTGTATTATTCCAAATTTAACTTGTTCAGATTTTGTCGCGAACAAGCCTATAAATTTGTGCTACTAATCGAATTATAGTTTAATCCCTACAAGCACACATGTTACAAACTAGTTGGGGCATCAATGATTTGATTAAGCCAGAATTCAGTTGCTGCAACCAATTGTGACATTGTTGCTTGGGATGCTAGTATTGATGATAAGAACGAGTCTTTATTATTATAGTAGATTGGGGTGAAATTAACATACTCACCAAATATTATCCAAATGTTACCTATCTCGTTTTTTCATGACAGTGTGTTAATTTACTGTGAGCGATCCTAAGATGAATTGTCCAAGAACTTTTATTACGATTATCAATAGTACTGTAATGATTGAGGGTCTTAACCAAAAAATTGCTAGACTAATAATACGCATGTTCTCACACCGGAGTAAAACGCAATTTCCGTGTATATAATCTATTTATTTCGTCCCAGCGAAGTTGGAAACACAGATTATAAAATTTGCTCAACATAACAAATGCATTACTACAACATCTAATAGAGGAATAATTACTCACGTTTACTAGTTTCCGATGGGTCTGGCTGTAATTGTGAACCTTACGGTAGGTTTAATTTGGAATGCCTGGATGAGTAGTGTTTTTTGTTTAATTCATGTTTCTTTCTGTTTTGCTCTAATATACTACTTACCAACTGTTTATGAAGGTTTCTACTAGTTTTGGCCGTTGTTGTAGTGCAGACCGGAAAGTTAAGGTTATGCTATTTTAGGAATACACTTTAGTTAGATTGTGTTGTGAATAAGTTTAAGTACAACTTCTACCGTTGGAGAATATAAATTTAAGCGGAAGTCAAACTTAGATATTAATGATTATATACGGAATAAGCTTAGGGGGTACTTATTAATTCACTTGGTAATTACTATCAATAAACAATTGCACGTAGCTTTCTATCACTTTAACAAAATATTTCATTACACTTCGTGCTTGTTATTTTTTCTTCTATCCATACCTATCAGAGGTAATGGTTGCTTCGTTGCTAATGACTGGTATTGAAACGTTGGCCAGTCCAGACGAGAGAAACGAGTCAATACCGTTTATTTTTTTTTCACGCTTAATTTTCACATGAGGAAACATATGCTCCCAGCGCCTAAACTTGAAACGTAAACTTTACGTCAAAGTGATGTTCTACAACATGGTTTTGTATCACTCAGGTCCATTTCAAGTTTCATCACCATTTTTTTTAAACTTAAAAATTGACCGATTTAGAGCAATTTTTCCCTCGTCAACATAGGGTGTACCATAAAAAAAAGTTTTTCTGTCCTAACTTTTTTATTTCAATTTTCATCGTAAAACTTTGTTTGGACGAGTTGTAGAACTTTTAAAGGCGTGTATTTTGATATATTAATTTGCCGCTAGCTTTAACCAATCAATAGTTATTGAAGTTTTTCTTTTAAAACCATGCCAGATTCAAATGTAATTTTCTCAAGATACAGAAATAACGTATCTCTAGTTTTCACATATGCTTAACAATATAAATTGTCCTTTTGAATGACGTCTTTAATTTTTTTTTGTGTCTGCCCCAAATATAAAAATCAACATTTGAAAAGAGCATATTTTATTAAGAAAAACTTCAATAACTATTGATTGGTTGAAGCTAGCGGCTAAGTTTGTGCACCAAAGTACGCGTCTTTATAAGTTCTAAAACTCGTCGCAACACAACTTTACGGTGGGAATTGAAATAAAAAGTTAGGCAAAAAAACTTTTTTAATGGTACACCCTAAGTTGATGAGGGAAAATTGCTCTCAATCGGTCAATTTTTAAGCTACATAAAAATTTATTCACGAAAATTCCATTAAATTTTCTGCGCTACAACTTTGCCGAAAAGTGTAAACATCTATTTCTGCAAATAAAAAAGTTAGGTTTCGTATTTCCGTGAAAATGGGGACCACCCTAATTTTAATTAACATCACAAAATGGACCTGAGTGATACAAACCATGTTGTAGAACATCACTTTGACGTAAAGTTTCAAGTTTAGGCGCTGGGAGCATGTTTCCTCGTAAATTCGTAATCTGGACCATAGTGCAGTGGAGGCGCGCGCTGATAACAACGCCTAAGAAGATAACTGAAGTGGGTGGGGTTGGGTAAGCCTAGAAATCTCTGTTCTCCGTGTCTTTGCCACCCTCCGGAACACTGTTAGGCATACTCTCAGGAGGAGGCATGCACATCTCATCATCTCTTCATTCTCATTATTCGAAGAACACATGCTCCGGCGTCTCCTCCAAATCGGCACATTCCGGACAGGCCGGTTATGATGCATGTCCTAATCTATGTAGGTACTTCTTGAAGCTGGCATATCCAAACAAAAACTGAGTCAGGTAAAAGTTTACTTCTTCGTGCTTCCTATTCATGTAAGTTTACATAATCGGCATGAGCTGGACAACCCATCTACCTCTTTCCGCATGCTGCCACTTGGACATTGACTTCGCTCTCATAACTTTCTATAGTCCTTTCTCTTATAACACTATCTACCCCCAATTTGCATGATGTTGATAGGATCTATTCTGGCGATATGGTTCTGTACGTACTCATGGCTAGCATTGCCATGATCCGGAACGATCTGTTGAATTTTACTTGATTTCGCTTCGTTTTCAGCTATGTAACCCAAGCTGGACTTCCGTATCTCAGTATCGATGAAAATATATTAGCTGGAAGACGCCTCGTACTATTGCTTGGTTTAGTGGAATTCTGCATTATTCTTGCTAGCGCATTGCGGCCTTTTCCGCCTTTGTACTAGCAGAGTCGACATGATCTCAGGTCAGCCGATGGTCGACCATCCCTCCAAGATATTTCAGCATGCGCCTCGATTGTGATTTCTTCTAGCTGCACTGCTCTACAGCCACTGAACAACAACACTTCAGTTATTTGGTGTGCTATCCACAGTTGCCAATCAAGACGATAGCCTCTGACGCCTAATTTTCACCTTTTCCAGCTTCTTTCCCCTTACGGTTAGGATGACGTCGTCAGTGTCGGTGTCAGCATGCCGTGGTACATCACGTTTCAGTTCACTGGACCAAGCATCGCACCATGCGAAACTCCCGCCGGGTTTCTGATCGATCGCTGTCGGTTTCTGTCTCCTAGACCAGCATACAGTTTTGACAATAACCCCTCAAGCTGCATAGATAAAGGGACTCTCATTCTGTGTAGCGATTCGGCGATTGTCCAGCTTGCACTATTGAATGCATTTTTGACGCCGATCGTCCACCAGCACCACCAGCAACTCAACAAGTAAATCGGAACCTTACGGAATCTAAGCTGCTTCTGCGGCAAACCAATCGCGCTCTCCGTATAATTTGTCAGCCTTTTGAGGATAATCGTTTCCAAGAGTTTCCCAAGAGTATCGAGGAAATAAATAGGCCTGTAGGATACTGGATCCTCGGATGGTTATCCTGGTTTTGGCAGCAACACTAAGTATTGTAAAGGGTGATACGGTCAAAATTTGGTCAAGGGAAAACGCGTGTAAATCGGTGAAATCGTTTATTTAAAAAATCAAATTAAATTTCTTTTTCAAGTTCAATTAGTATAAAATTCAGGAAAAATATTCAGTTAGGCTTCCGCTTTTCCAAATCCGAATTGCCGGGCCTTACGCTTGACCCCTGCCATCAGATTTTGTACAGCCACCTTGTCCACCTTCTTCGCCGCAGAAAGCCAGTTTGCCTTGAACTGCTGCTCGTCCTTAGCAGTTTTTTTGGTCTTCTTTAGGTTCCGCTTGACAATAGCCCAGTATTTCTCAATTGGGCGGAGCTCTGGCGTGTTGGGAGGGTTCTTGTCCTTGGGAACCACCTGCACGTTGTTGGCGGCGTACCACTCCATGGCCTTTTTTACCGTAATGGCAAGATGCCAAATCCGGCCAAAACAGTACGGAACAACCGTGTTTCTTCAGGAAAGGCAGCAGACGTTTATTCAAACACTCTTCACGTAAATTTCTTGGTTGACAGTCCCGGAAGCTATGAAATGCTGCTTTTCAAGCCACAGGTACAGATGGCTTGCCAAACCAGATATTTCTTTGCGAACTTTGACAGTTTCGTGTGCTTGAAAATATCTGCTACCTTTCCCTTCCTTTGCCGTATAAAACTCCTGTCCCGGAAGCTGCTTGTAGTCGGCTTTGACGTAGGTTTCGTCGTCCATTACCACGCAGTCAAACTTCGTCAGCATCGTCGTGTACAGCCTCCGGGATCGCGCTTTGGCCGTCGTATTTTGTTTATCATCGCGATTTGGAGTCACTACCTTCTTGTAAGTCGATAGTCCGGCTCGTTTTTTGGCTCGATGCACGGTTGTAGACGATACACCCAGCTTATTTGCGGCATCTCGGAGAGATAGGTTAGGGTTTCGCTTGAAACTACCGGCAACTCTCTTTGTCGTCTCAGCGGCTTCCGGTTTTCGATTTCCCCCCGATCCAGACTTCCTGGCTGTCGACAAACGTTCCCCAAACACTTTAATTACATTTGTAACGGTTGATTTGGCAACTTTTAGCGATTTTGCCAACTTTGCGTGCCTTTATCTTACATCTGTTTGCAAAGTTACCATCAATCTCTTCAGAACATTCCTGAACATGCCTGGAAATGTTTGGATCGCAGCTTTCAGTGCCATATTGAAAAATTCATTCGATATTTCCATGAAGCTTTCTTCACTTTTAGTCCTTCTGGAATTGCTACTAGGCATACCATAAGTCCGAAAGCGATTATTTTGAATGGGCCATAAGGTTGAAAGCCATTTTGCTGAACGGGCCATTATTCCATAATGTTGATAAATGGAATATTGAACATAGTATTTTATGAACTTTTTTCATCTTACAATAATGAGCTGTTCTGTTTCCTTCTTTGAAATATTAGCATAGTGTAATGGCTACACAGATAAAAAGAAACATTGAATTTCCTGCATTATCTAGTGCACATAATGAGAATTCTAGATTTGACAGAAAAAATGGGATATTTCATGTAAATTTGAAGCAGATAACGCCTGAATCTAGCCTGTTGTATGAAAGCTTGCAGATATTGTTGTATGGCGCATGAAATATTGCAAACAATATCATTGTTTACGCCTCCTTTGGTTTGTTAAAATTAATTTCTTTTTCTGTGTAAGTAAAAAAAAATAATTCAATTAATGCACACTCAAATCATACAATCTTCTACTTTTCTACCATTTCAAGCTTCTAGATAATCACAATTACCTCTTTGTTTACGCTCAACTTATTATTCTAAATGCTATTCCACACTTTTAAATTAAGAACACTCCGTGCTAAATTTGCAATTATTATGACAATTTATAAGTACAATCATACCCTATGCTCATAGGGTGAATTTTTATTCCCCAACAAAAAATTTCTCCACCCCACCGAGAACTGAACCCAGCCACCTGCTGCTGTGCCGATTAAGGATCGATTTTTGCATAAATTTTTCATTCTGAATAAGTTGTTTTTTTTAAGTTGACTTCAAACAAATTTAATTAACGACGAGTGTCTTATAATTGATTCTGGAAGTTGGTTATAATGCGATTTTTTAAACTGAGTCAAACATCACAATACCAGCATCTTTCCACTCAAAAAAAAGTTTTAAGCAGGAACCGAGAACAGCACGCAGTATTTGCTAGTCATATGACGCGTTGTACAAACAAATATGTACCTAGTATATCATTCGGCCTAGTGACAAATTTGGCCGTGACCCATTCCGCTTAAAGGCATTAGGCCTAATGGAACTCGGCTTAATGGAACTCGGTCTAATGGCGCTCAGCCTTATGGCCCATTACCATGAGTTTGAATTTGATCTATATGCCTATTAAGTTAAATAACCCGTAATGAATAGCATTTTGTGCTATGGATAGATAATAAAATTGAGTAAGTACCTTGTAATATAATTTTAGCTTGATCTGCTCAAAATTAAATCATCTTAGACCATAAAGGGTGTACGGAATCAAATGTCATCATTTTCAAATGACTGTTACTTTTTACCCATCGGGTATTTTATTTTGAAATTACGGCTGAAATTAGTACAAAATGTATTTTTTATACTGTATTATTTACAAAGGGTAGGACACAGTGGAAAAAATCTCGTGCACAGAAGCTATACACCCAGATGTTGACCCAACCGCATTGTCTCGTAATGAATGAAAAGACTTATGTAAAACAGACTCCCGGTTGTTTCTGGGGCTCCTGTTTTTTACTGCTCATCATCAATTCGACGTTCCCAAGGACGTTAAAAAGCAAAGTTTGCAAAAAAAAAACCATTTGGCAAACAAATTGCTCATGTGGAAAGCGAAGCACCCCATTCTCGGAAACCGGAACGGTCAATGGGCAGGTATACCAAAAGAAATATCTCCAACAGCGCCTACTTTAACTTCTGAGGTCACACGATGGTCCTACGTTTTTCTGGTCAGATTTAGCCTCATGTTATTAATCGAAAAATGTTCTGGAGTAGTACAAGGTTAAGCAGGTCACTTTCGTCCAGAAGCATCTCAATCCCTCGAACGCACCGGACCTGCGGCCAATTGAGAAGTACTGTGCCATCATGAAAGAGGCACTTCTGAAATATTCATAGAAAGTAAAAACAAAGGAAGACATAGAGAAAAACTGGATTTCGACACTAAAAACCCAAATTTCCCCCAAATATTGAACAAGATCTCATGGGTAGTGTTTAAAGGAAGATTTGGGCATTTGGGCATGGTCAATTTTATTGAAACGTACATCGGGAAGCTTAAATAATATGTTTTGATTTATTTTCTATAAGTTTAAATACGATCGGTTGCATGGATGAGTTTCAGAAACTTCCTTCAGAAACAACTAATTAATTAGTCTTTCATCAATTTATCATACAGAATAAGCAATCATACAGAAAAGCAAGTTAGATTCTATAATTGCTCATTTTTATTTATAATTTTTGATGAGAAACCAGTCCGAGAGGCTCAAAGTTACTTTGATAAAAAGATAGGTAAAAAATGTATCCTTGGGTTATCTCCAGGTAGACGTAAGGTAATAATCAATAAGTCGTTATTGAAAACTAAGTCAAATTAGTGGATTTAGTAACCAGGCTCACCCAAAGTGGAGCCTCACATCGGCAACGAAAGAGGCTTGTCGGTTTAGGCACTGTATGGCCCGTCCAGAAGTGATGGTTCGATTCCCAGTCTGATTTCAGGTTAAAAAATTTCCTGGGCTTACCAGGGAATGGCGTATCATTGTGATTGTGATTAATGGCATCAAAAACTCTCCATTAATAACTGTGACGATGCAAAAACACTAAGTTGAGTTGGTCGGCTACGAATCCTAATGTGAATAGAAAAATAAAATGGTCAGCAATACTATGTAGGGGAAATAACGTTTGCATTAAAAAATGGATTTTTTTTTCGGATGGTGATAAAAAAAGCTAAGACAGATAATTGCTTTTGATAAATTTCTCATGGAAGGTAATTATTTAAGCTTATTTGCAAAAAATCTACGCCATTGCGAGCTGCCTTCCGGCAGTTAACCGGAATATTCGCCATGGCGGACGAAAACATACGTGTTTGAGTTCTTTTTTCGTTTTTCAATTTTCGCGACAAAATTGTTGGAGTAGCTCTTACGCTTCAGGTTGGCCAATCCTCAATGAGACGCAGCTGGGGGACGTTAGGTGGGTTCCCTACTTGGGTACAGCATTGTTATTCAGCCGCTCCATCTCCTCCAACGATCGCTTCGAGTAGTGTGCCGACGCCAGATCCAGCCAGAACACCGCGTCTTCGCCGTTATGGTATTTTTTGATGAACGACGCAACTTCCGGCAGGCATTTCGTGCTATAAATTTCCCCGTTCATGGTCAGTCCGGAGCGAAAGAAAAGCGGCTTTGACATCCCCTTCTCGCTGATTGTCAGCCACAGCAGCACCTTCTTGGGGAACTTGGTGTGTGAAATGAACTTCACCTTCGAGGGGGATGGAAAATTCGATGTGCCCTGCCAGTCGTTGCCATCCAGGGTGTCTCGTCGTCCATCACCACCGCCACGTCGCGATTCACCGGGATAATCGAGTTGACCATTTTATTCAGCCGCTGCCGCTGCATCATTGCTTGCAGCTCAGTGGACGCGACTTCCGCTTCCTGACATGTATGTTCATGTCATCCAGTGTTTGGCCGGTTGAAACGATCTCCTGGCCAAGCGCACGCAGCGATGTAGCCACTTTTCCCTCGGGCTTCCTCTTCAGCATTCTTTGGAGCTTCTTGTCGCTTAGGGTCGTTGGCCGTCCGGAACTCGACTTTCTTTCGATGCTCTGATTGTTGTCTTATAGTGCCAAGATGTTGTAGATGCCGGAACACCGGATACGTCGTCCACAAAGTGCCGCACGATGTCAGTTTTCGACGCGGCGGGGTGCCATTCTTTGAACGCGCACACTTCTGAACGGAGTTGCTTCACTGTTTTTGCCATCAAGGTTAGAGTTCGCCTGATAGCGCTGTCAAATTTCGTCTGCTGACTCATGGGTTACTATGATTGATGCTGCATTGATAGTTTTGGCAGTGCGGGTGAAGGTAAATCGACAATGTTGACTATTCTCTGAAACCGGTTTTCAAACCTCCACTCTTCTATAATCTTTCATCAAAGCACTTCACTTAGTATATTCATATGATAACTAGATTGTTTGGCCTTAATTTGATTATTTTCCAAACTGTGGGCTCATTTGTTTAGGAAATTTTGTTTTTCAAATTAATCACATGCACTTTCTGTTGCCAATAATTATTTTCTTTGCTGTATAGTTCTAATTCTAATTATAATAACCAGTAAATCCCACATTGTTTGCTATATCCTAAAGAATACTTTTTGAATAGTGTTTCGTGCATCCTACTGATTACTGATTACGTAATTTCTTTGTCATGAGAATTCCAACAGGCTTGTGGTTTGCTGCAGTAGCAGTAGCAGCAACAACAGCAACGATCCCAAGGTACCTACACGAGCTCATGATGTCTGCCAACTAGAAGATAGGCGCCGACCCGGATTGTTTTGCGGCATCAAAACGCATTTCCTTTCTACCTTCAGCTCCCTTCACCGTTCTACCATTTCCAGAGGAGCGAGATAAAAAAAATCGATTCCCCATCCCATCTGTTCCCAATTTCATCCGTAGGTCAAGTACATTCACCCAACCATACGGGAGCTCGAATATACCTTCTATGGAACAATAATCTAGAGTGGAAAAGCCGTTCGCAGTGAATCCATGAGATTTACGTTGAATTTGTTCAACGTTTAATAAAAGAAAAGCAGAAGCAGTATATTGTCGGCACGGTAAAATTCTAGAAAATGGTACTAGTGAAAATAAATCTCGATGTAGATACGCATTGTGCCAAAAGTCTGAAGAACAGTAGTGGCGACACTTTATAAACAATGGTAAAATAGACTTTCTCTTACACAATTTTCCAGATATTTTGGCATTACAATGTTTATTACTAAAAAAAATATGCCACTAGCTGCTTTTATGTTGGCTGTTATAGACGCACATAGTTTGTTCCGTTGTGATAATCTGGATAAAATGAACAAAATACCAATTTTGAATCCTGATAGTTTTGACCTGTGCATTATGGCGGCAAACTCAACACG